>LPNX011081099.1:404637-450050 GCA_001517045.1 Pseudotsuga menziesii
ATTCTGATACCATCCCACTCCTAGATGATTTTCAGAGCTACTCCCCAACTCATCTGTGCATGAGCAAATCATAAATTTTATCTTTAAGATGAACTTGGGACAAGGGCCTCTGATAGAAAACGGGTGTAAGAGGTTAACCCGTCGGGATACTAAACAGGTCCGCTGGTAGCGGGTACCGACCTGTGGTATAAACAGGCAAACCCATCAGGGTACTGAATAGGCCTATTGGCAATGGGGCATCTGCCTGGGGAAGAAGCTTCTTAGATGTTACAGTTACCTCACGAGAGTACTGAACGGGCTTGCTGGCAGTGGGTTCTGACTCTAATATCTCCTTTAAAAGCCTCATCTATACTTGTCTGTATGAACAATGTACCTATGTAAAGGTAAAAGAGAGGTCATAAGGGTGGTTAAATGAAATTTAAATAAACTGTTTTAAAAAGTCAGTTGATAGCCAGTTGATAATCATCTCCAGCTGCTCTGAATTTTGGGTTACCTGATTCTTGTGGAAGAAAAGGGTTTATGCCTGATATTTTCTGAGTCCTGAACATAGCTTAGAATTTCAGTACTATTTGTTGCACTACTCAAACTGTCCTGTGTGAAGCTGAGTCAAAGTGGACCAGTACCCCATTAGCTTCTGTTAGTATTCCTCTTGTTTTGTGGCACATGTCCTGGTGAAGACAAAATTCTGTATGAATGACGAGAATGAAGTCTGTATTTATGATTGAAGTGTGGGATATAGGAGTAAGGTTGACTCTTTGTAAATTATAGTTACTTTGTTTTTTTTTTTGTATTGTTAATAAAAATTGATTTCATAACACAGCTCAGCTTTCTGTGTAACTAGGTGAAGCAGCAACCTTGAAATGAGCTAATTGTTTTAACATCACTGCTCTGAGTACATTTTCTTTAATAGCACTGAGCTATTAAAGATGCTGGTAATTATCACTCCTTCAACATACGCTGGTAATCAAGATAAGGAGCCTGCTGATAAAACAAAATTTTCAGGTTGTTATTTAATTTTCAGGCTGTTATTTAGTTTTTCAGGCAGTTTTAATTGTTTTTTTTAACTCACAAAAGTTGGACATTTTGAAGAAAGACAGTTATTTTCCCTTGCTGATCACATCATCACCCTGCTGGTAATTATTTTTTCATTCCTGTCTGCTTGAAAATACCTTTGTATATTAGACTGGCCAAAGTGCCGGATGGGGTACCGGAATAAAAATTTGGAAAATTGGCATGTTACATGGTAAAGGTAATGAACATTGATAAAGGTAATGAACGTTGCATGATTGGGTAAGTTCTAATTGTTATATATTAAAGATTATTATTATTACCAATTTCTTTTGCCTTTAATACAAAGTTCGATGAACTATGGAATTACCATAATAACCTTGGCATTTATTTAATGGATACACCAACGTTTATTTGTAAATCATTTTATGGGTTAACCTTTGGTAATATTTCATTCTTTATTATCGATTTGCAATCTTTAATAAAATTTATAACATTGATCCAATTCGTAAATGCCAAGAGGTTACGGTGCATTAAACATGTTATAATATAGGCATAATTCACTGCAACGTGGGTAGCATGTGCCAGCAAGAGAAAGATTGATGCAGTTCTCCATTGCCTTCGAATGGACTGTCTGATCTCTGTTAGTTTGTTGTCATTCTTTTTCCTGTTTTCCATGATTCTTATTTTAGCTGAGTTAAAGAAAAAGGACTGGGTATGGGAGCAATTTGTATATGAGCTGTCCAATTCTCATCTTAAATCATCCTTGGGGAATGAATTAGGTGAGCCTTGTATCCCTGATTTAGTGGATAAATCCTCCTCTGCAAACAATTCTGTTCACCAAAACAATTACCCTCATGAACCAACTGTTAACAGTTGTAAGAAACCTGCCCCATTACATACTAAGAAGTCTCCAATATCTAAGGGACAGTGTGTTAGCTCTCGGTCTGGGGGAGATAAGGGTCATGAAAACCTGTTTGTTTTACCCAATAGAAGATTTACTCGCAGCATGGATGCTAAAGAAGGAAAAAGGGAATCCAAGGGTAAAGATCCTGTCCATGTTGAATTGTCATCATCCACTGCTTCTTCTGCCCATGATAACTCTGATTCTCATGGCTCTCATCATCATTCTTCAATGCCTAGTCCTGTCAGTGAACCTTTGCTGGAAGCATCCCCTTCAAAATCTAGTTTGAAATCTGTTAAAGCATCACTTTCCAAGTCAGGTCCAAAGTCTGCTAAATCTCGTAGATCTAATACTTCAGCTCAAGGAATTGATTATTTTAGGAAGAAGAATTTTAAATTGACAAAGAAATTGCAAGAGTATGTGAGATTGGACCGCCATATTAAGCAGGAAAATGCCATTTTGAAGGCTAAGGTAGCCTCTTTACAGACTTTGGTTGATGAGGTTACAGGGTCAAATCACAGTCTTCAGAAACAGTTAAAGAAGAAAGATAAACAGTTTGAACATTTGGTTAGTGTTCAGCAACAAACTGTCCCATCTCCTCCTCAGGTTCAAGTTCTATTTAATACCTCAGCCTCAGTTTCTGGAGTTGGATCCAAGGATTGATCATCTACTTTGAGTTTCAAATTTTGTCTGTCTGAAACTTACTTGCATAGGGACATGCAAGATCTTCTGTCTGGGGGAGATGTTGGTCTCCTATTTTGACTGTCCAGTACAATATTTTCTAGCCTAAGTCTTATGAAACCAAATAATAATCAGTTTTATTAGTGTTGTTTGTACATGATTATGCCTTTTTGGGAGATCAACATTGCTAGGTTTTGGTAAGTGACTCTTTACATTGCTTATTCATTACTTTTCTTTGTTTTATGCATATAATAGGGCCTTTAAGTTTCATTTAATAATAGGTCAAGTAATAAGTCTTTGTTCTTTTCTATGCAGGGGTCTTTTGCTACCCGACTCCACGCTTGTCTCGGCATTCTAAGGAAGATTTTTGCTAGCTGAACCAGCAATTTGGGGGATTCTGTCCACAGTGGAGATGTTTTTATTGGATTCACATCACCTTCTAGATGCTTATGAAGATTATCCAGTGCTGTTCTGAGGATGTCATTTGCTCAAAATGGCATTTCTGTCCTTGATCAGGAACCTGATTTCAGGATCAATTTATGAGTAATCGGTTCGGAATTGTTCAAAACGGTTCGAAACCCACTTCAAAAATGGCCCCATTTACCCCTAACCATGGGAATTTTTCAGAATTTCTGAACGAATGTGGAGAAATCCTTTCCGGAACAGACATGGTTTTGCCAGATTTAGTGTTGGCCATTTTCTGGGTAGTTGCACGAATTTCAGATATTTGGGATGGGTCTTGTCCATCTGTTCATGTATAAATAAATCTTGAGAAGGAATGTAGGAAAGAAGAAGACATTGTAAACTCTATTTTTTGTCAATTGATCAAGCGTTTATCTCTTTAAGACTTTGATTTCATACTTGTGAGCATTGAAGGCAGGGCCCACCTTCAACACCGACCATCTGTGCATATTATTGTTTTCCTTTGCTGTAAGTAAAGTCAGATTACCTATTTTAAGACTATTTTCTGTAGATGAATTCCAATATCTTCATTCACTTGTGAATTTGGAAATGAGATTCATATTTACACAGAACTAGTTTGCTGTTATTACAATGTTTATGATGAATTTGATTATATTGGGTTTGCTGTAGAATCAATTTAACAGGGGACTAAAAGTAGATTTGGATTCCATACTCCTTTTATTCCAGCGTGGTATCAATTATTGAATGGCTACAATACTTGTTTAAAACTCTTTGTGTCTATCGAGTTTACAAGATCGTGGAGTATTCTAGGATTGTATTGTGTCGATCTTAAAGAATTTGAAATAATTTACAGTACTTATTGAATTAGCAGAGGGTTTAAAGATCTTAGCTTACAGAGTATCTAAGGTTTTTCAAACAGTATTTTGAACTGGCTAAATAGGAGTTGGATACATGCTTTTGAGGTTGAATGGAATCATAGTTTACAACATTGTTTCTTAGGTGTGAACATCAGTCTCACAATCCATATAGATTAGAGTGAGTGTGTATGCTTCGAACAGTTCTAGTACTTATTGGTGTGCATTTTCTGAATAGTCCCAGCATTCTTTTATGTGAATAGAACGCAGCAGCAAGTGATATTTCATTTTGTCAACTGTGTGTGAGTGGTTTAAAGTAGAGATAGACTTCATTTCAAAAATTGCTTGTTAGTGAGGAATGTTTGTCTAAGTTTAGCATCAGGATTGCAATCTTAACTTAGCATACTCTTTGGTAGGCAAGGTTGGAACTAGGGTTTTCATTTGCTAAGTTCTTTTCTTAACAAGTTGTTTTCTCTACAGGATAGTTGTATCCTAGTATTGCTTTGGAAGATTGCTGTAGTTTCATATTGCTTTGGAAGATTGTTGTAGGTTGCTATAGGTTATATTGAGTTTGACAGTAAGACAGGGGTCAGCAAATTGATTTTCTTTTCTTTATGACAGACCTAGGAACTCGTAGCATTGATCATTCAATACAGTAATAGCTTCGTCAATTTCATTTTTTTTTGTGAATAGACTAGAATTTCTTGAAGTATGAGCATTGAGACTACTTTTCCCGCACATATAGTGTAGCAGCTCAAAGTATACGTACCCTGGTTGATAATTAATTGAAGGTAAATTAATCAATGATAATTTTACCCAACAACATCTTTAAACCAATCCTAGAGATTAGAGAGATTTGTTTCATTCGTGAACATTAAAGAATGGAATTCTTCCGGACCGCAGATCTGTATTTGCTAGGACTCTCAGCTATTGAAAACTACCACGTTTACTTGATCTTGCAATTGCACATACGCTTAGTGAACCATAGTACCTGTAACACAAAGAAACACCATGAGAGATATATTTGATTTGGGCACCGCCATCATTCATGGAATTTCAACATAATGATATGCATGGATTAATAAACATAAAATAGATAATGACCAATTCCCTGTTATGGCGACAAATTTATTAGTTTAGGATTCGGGAGGAAAATTTCTTAGTTTCCTCAATGATTCACAGTAAAAAACCAAACAGAATATGAATGAATTAGTTTAAATCAAAGATGGATTGGGTCTGATTTGGATTGTCAAATCATGCAGCCTTGACAACTTCTTTCTTCCTCCACCCTTCTGAAAAGCATAGGTCAGGTTCTTCAAATTTATCAAGTTAAAAATCTACTTTTCTGCCCCCACACTTTCGCTTCCACACATCCACTTTCTCTTTTTCCCTTGATCATTGATTTGAGTAGAATCCTTCTGGACTGTTGGATCTGAGACTGCAGAAGGCGAGAGGCGTATTTGCAACCTTTTTTCATAAGTGAAGTTCTACTTTTACGACTCTGCATTTTTGCTTCCACTTTTCTACTTCCACTTTTTCTTGGCCATTGGATCTATGCGGGCTCATTCCTAGCCATCAATCTATGTGAAAATCGTAAAGTAGAAAGTCAAACTTTTCCAAAATTAAAATTTAAGCTTTACATTGGTCCAAAAACTGCATCTTCTGCTTCCGCTTTTCTGCCTCTGTTCTTTTCTTTTCCGCCTTTTTGAGTCGTTGATCTATGCAGAACTCTTCTATACCATTGGATCTATGACTGCAAAAGGGGGGAGGTGGAACCTTAAAATTTCTATTAACGAAAAATGACTTTTTTGATTCCGCTTTTCCACTCTCGGCTTTCCCGAGCCGTTTATTTGTGCGGAATCCCTTTGGACTGTTGGATCTATGCAGAATTCGGAAATTGGGTTTGTAACCTTTTTATAAGCGAAACTTGGCTTCTTCGACTACGCCCTTCCGCTCCCGCATTTTGTTGGCTGTTGGATCTTGATTGGAGTGATTCTCAACCGTTAATATTAAATCAAAGCAGATTTTCTTCTATAGGATTGTTTCTTGGTCGTTCCTAAGTAATGTTTTTACCATAATAACACTTTAGGCTTAGGGAAAAAACCTTCTTCTCAAGTTTCTAGGGAAGACTAAGTATGTAGGGAGGATTATCTGAGTTGGGAAGAAAGTGTAAAAAATAAAAATGGAAGGAGGGGCCCTAAAATGTAAACTTTTTGGGGAAGCAGTTGTAGTAGCAATAGATTGTCAATGGCCAACTCGATTATAACCTCCTCCTTGGACACATTTATATGTATGCAATGCAAATAATTACCTCTATCCTCTTTTGATTCTTGATGTTCCCCCATGACGGGAAGATAGTGAATATTGACCAACTTACGTATTACGATCCTAAAGGACCAACCACTCCAGAGCATGTTCTCCATACGATTGAAACCTCCACCGACAATGTATCCATATCTTCCTTATCTGCCATCGGCCCGAGCCTCATTTCCAACACTCCTTTGAAAGATACCTTTTTGTCCCTCCCACCCCCTCCTTCACCAACTAACATATTGGATTTGTGCACTATCACATTGTTAGGATTATTAATCCTCCATTGACCACACTTTCTATTTAGATTATTTATCCTAACTTAGGAACCCTAATTAATTATTTATGTCCACTAGTACTATTGGGTTAATTATTTGGGTCCACTAGTACCATTGGGTCCACTTGACCTAATGGGGCCTCTTATACCAGTTACTAGATTGTGGGGAACACTATTAGAGGTGACTTCCACTTACTGCATGTGCATTGTTAGGTTTTTATCATTTAAGCAATATGATCTTAAAATCTTATCTGAGAGAGTAACATGCATAGAAATAAACACAAGAGACAAGAGACATGAATAATTTTCCTCGAGGAAACCATAAAGGAGAAAACCACGTAACTTCCTCAAAGATAGAATGAGCACCAATGGTAGCAGTAAAACCTGAAAACATAAAGATGATCTCCAACATCTTGTTCTATCTCTATCTCTTAAGAGAGATTCTCCTCTCTCACTCATGCGCCCCAATGAGTGAGTGTGTGTCTGATAAATAGAGAGACTCACTCTCTATTTATATGATTTTGTTCAATTAATGTCCACTTCAACATGTCGGACCCACTTAACAATTACTTACTAGGGACGACATCTCTAGGAGAGTCTAATAACCCTAGTTCCCCACAACTATGGGGACTTTGCCTTCCGATCAGTAAGGAGGTTTAACCTCGACACAATTGTGGGGACTATTGCCCCGACTTACAATGCAGGGTTAACCTCAATGACTTTACATGACTTGTTTACATTATTGACTCTCCCGATCGGAACATCAGGGCATGGCGTGACTCAATTACATTATAGATACTTCCTAGAATAAACATCGGGGTATAATACATAAGATATACAAGTGAATACATTTCGAAGTTACAAATACATCAACACTCCCTCTTAACTAGGAAGGTATTCTCTTGACACAATTTATTAGCACAAGTATTCTTCTATGTATCATCTGTATCATCATCAAGTCATGTTCATCATCAAGTCATCACTAGATCTGGATCATCATCTAAATTGGATCATCACTGGATCATCATCAAAACTGGATCATCACTGGATCATCATCAAAGTTGGATCATCACTGGATCATCATCATCATCTCTTCTTCCGCTATCTCAATTAAATGGTGCCATCTCTTCATTCTTCTCATCACAAGAAGTTCTACAGAGCCAACCCTTTCTCATGCTAGTTGTAGGCCTAGCCTCCAAGTAGGTCTTCATCTTCTTCAGCACTTATAATTGACCTAGTAAGAAAGGCTCGCCCAACACTTACATCTGACCATCAGATGAACACATCAACCATGTCAGAAAGGCCCAGCACTCACATCTGACCATGGGATGAACACATCAACCATGTTAGAAAGGCCGAACACTTATATCTTACCATGGGATGAACACAACAACCATGTAATAAGGGCTCAACACTTATATCTTACCATGAGATGAACACGTCAATCATGTAAGAAGGGATCAGCACTTATATATGACCATGGAATGAACACATCAACCATGTCAAAATGGATCTGCACTTATATCTGATCATGTGGAATGCACACATCCTGCATTCACATTAGAATGGCTCTTAGTCCTAGACTAAAATTCCTGGTAACTGACCAGGTGCCTCCATTCTTCCATAGAATGGCCTCTCAGCACTTCAGCTGAGCTTCAATCCCACACTAAAATTCTTGGTAACTGACCAGGTGCCTCCATTCTCCCAGAGAATGGCCTCTCAGCACTTAAGCTGAGCTTCAGTCCTAGACTGAAATTCCTAGTAATTAACCAGGTGCCTCCATTCTCCCAAAGAATTGCCTCTCAGCACTTAAGCTGAGCTTCAGTCCCAAACTGAAATTCCTGGTAACTGACCAGGTGCCTCCATTCTCCCAGAGAATGGCTTTCAACACTTATATCTGATCATGTGGGAACACATCCCATAGTATCCTCAGAATGGCTCAACACTTACATCTGACCATGGAAGGAACCAATCCTCTCACCTGTTGGGATTGAGGGCAGACTTGGGTTCTATACTTTTGTCTTTGCACCAATAAAAGACCCACAGTGTTGGCCCTTTCGGCAACAACCTACAAACAGGTTGCATTCTCACCCGAAACAACTATGGGGTGCCACAGAATCAGGTTTCTGCAAGAAGAAGAGGGATATTACTATACCTTTATCCTTAAACAAATAATAATCATACAATGTAGAGATCCAACATTCACTTATATAGCTTCACAGTTAGATAAACAGTCAGTTTCTTGCTTAACCCTTAACTAGGAATTCACAGCGAAGTTAATATTTAGCAGTGATCTTACTTTATCAATTATTTACTTATCAATGCATAAAGGAACATAACAGAAACAACACAAAAATATCCACAACACAAGATATAACGTGGTTCACCCCTAGTGTAGGGGCTGCATCCATAGAACTATGTTTTATTCAACTCTTTACAAAAACCACAGTTCTGATCTGCGCACTCAGCTGCAGATCCCTTCAATTCCTCAAAGATGTGCACACAGCTGTAGTTCTTCCTTATCACCAAAAACCCTCTGCGCACATAGCTGCAGAGGTCGTCCGCGCACACAGCTGGGATTTAACCTTTCTTACAAAACTAGGCCTTAGCTTCACATCAAATCCTTTTACATCAAAATCCTAACCCGACTCTCTTACAAAAGTGCCTATTTATACAAGTGCACTTATTACAAAACCATGGGCTTAAACCATGGGCACCCTGAAACCCTAAACCCTGGACTTAAACCATGGGTTAATTACAAAAAGAGGGCTTTTGACTCAACCCCGACACCCCTAAGACTATTTTGAGTCGCAACTCCGCTTACAAACTTCCACAAAAATCGCGGAGTTACCAAAATTAAGGACCGTTAAGGTGCACGCCCCAACAGGCCCCTAAGACTCACCAGTGTCCCTTCCCGGGACACTCTGCTGCTTTTCTGATGGTAGAATCTTGTTGGTGAAGATAGTAACTGCTTGCTGTGGATGCATTTCTGCAACTAGCATCTTTAATTCTCCTGCCCTCCTGCTCCCTTATATGCCTGTCATCATCGTCATCCCTTTTGCTACTTCTAACATAGTCGCGTCTTGCTTGATCCTTCATCCTTTCATCCTTAGCAAAATACCTGTTCCTTACAACCGTCTCTCATCCTGCTGTCTTCCTCCACCATATTTATGATGGTCATGGGAGTCATTGGGCCTTGTAAATCTATCAGTGACCCCATCCCTCGAACTGCCTCCCGTTCATGTTCTATCGAACATTTGACCATCCACAACTTTGGGTCCTTAACAGGTGGTACCCCTGGGATTTACATGTCACTGTACTCTTGCATAAGACAAACAGCTGCCTCCCTTCTGCTGAGCGAGGAGGATACATCTCGGGATCCTCCGGAGTCTTTCCTGAGGGCTTGCACCTTTCTTCATTCCGCTTAGAACGAACTTCTACCTTAAATTTATTTCTGGTTGATCGTGTCTGCATTGGCTGCTTCAGCCCTGGGGATGTCTCTTCGCATGGTGGATTGTTCATAAGGTTCTGCAAACCTCTCTCCCTGAACTCTCATAACAATTCTTGAACTCCGTGATCATTCGACATGGACTTCACTGTAGAACTCAAAAAAATACATAATGCGGGGGTCGGAGGCCTTGGTGTCTCCTTATAGAATCTAATGACCAAGTTCTGCAATAACTGTGCATTAAAGACACCAAATCTGGTAGATTGTGTCCAAACAACGCTAGATTTCCCAAAAATCTTGTCATTATAAGCAGTTAATGAAGTTAACGTACCGGCGCAGCCAAATTTGATTTTGTTCAATGGTCGGATTTTATGCTTCGACACATCTTTTCTCCTTCGGCACACCCAGTAGCTCTGGCTGCGGCACAATAAGGACATTCGATACTTCCTGACCCTAACTTCGACAGAGCTTCGAACTTCAACCCACGACAGAATGTCTTCCACTCCCTCAAGGATTCCTTTCTTTTCCGAGAACTTTGTCGGATATAAGTCCTGATACTCATGGAGAATTTGGGTCACTTTGCTCACCATTTCTTCATCCCAATAATCTCCAATGGTAGCATACTTGGGCTGTTCTTTTGAGCCAATGTTTACTTGCCTTGTCTTCAAGGTTTGAGTCACTTCAGGTGCTGCGACTACTGGTTCATGTACTTCGCAGTGTCCTTCTGACTCAGGAATGTTAATGTTGTGTGGATCATCATCCTCGTCAATTGCGAGGTTATAACATTCAACTGCATTAGCTTCTTGTTCCTTCCAATCGGGTTGGTACTCATCTATTTCTTTATCATCAAACACCTTAGTATTGATCAACCGAATAGCTGCATCTAAAGTAGGGAAAACCTCATTAATAGAAAATGTAAGCACAAAACTATCAGCAAGACTATCCCAACTTACAGTACCATGGCGAAGCTCCACCTCCGCATACCATTGCTTTGCTACAGGTTCCCAGGTGTGCACAAACCTATGTACCCATTCTTGACGAGGTACATGCTTCCATGCTTCGTAGCACTGCTCCAAATGTTCCCGAGGGCTAGTCTTACCATTAAAATTGCTTCGCACCTCCTGAGGTTGATCCAAGAATCTCAGGCGAAGGGACTTCTGACAAGCGTCCCAACTGGGAATGTACTTCTTATGACCATTCCACCATCTAGCTACTGTGGCTCTGAATGCTGAATCTAGAGTCCCCATTTTCTACGAATCCTATACTTGCTCTGATAATTGGATAATAAAATATTTTGGATCGGTCAAGCCATCAAAGGTAGGCAAGTCTCGTGTCTGTGAGCCAAGCCGTTTAAGAGATTTGGTAATTCTTGCACATCAATGTCCATGTAGTTCATAAAGTCGATTCTGCCAGTTTTCTAAGCCTTCGTCCGAATCAGTCATGCAGGAGCTGTCACATTGCCAATCCATTATACATTCGGTAGTAGGATCAACATAATTTTCTTCCTTCTCTGTGATGTTGTAGATATGATCCAAAACATCCTGATCTTCATCTCTGACTGGCTCTGTGTACTTTTCTCCTTGAGAAGGGTCCAAGGGTACTATGACTCTCAAACCTTTCCCTTCAAAAGTCATCTGTCTCTTCTTAAGGTTAATGATTGCAGCATTATCTATTGCCCATTCAATTCCTAGCAAGGCTAGATAAGGATTGCTATCATCAATTATCTCGATGACTTCAAAATCAGCTAAAGTGCTGACTCCATCTATATCCACTGGTACACTAGGGAGTCTTACTAGGGGCATAATCCTCTGCTGATTGGCTAATCTCAACTGTATAGGGGACCATTCAAGGGTAGTTTTTTCCATTTGTTCCCATGTCTACCTAGTGAGGACATTTACTTCTGATCCCAAGTCTAAAATGATGTCATTCATGTCATATTCTCCTATCTGAGCATGCAATCTTATTTCTCTTCTAGTTCTTCTGACTCTATTAACAGTTCTTTCCTTACTAGAGCTTCGCTGAGGTTCGCAAGAAGCAAGAAATTTATGCAACTCATTTAAAGCATTCTGATTTCTTAAGAGCTTCATACAACTCTGTAAAAAGGAGGACAATGTACTTACTTTATTCGTCGAAGCTTCTTGGGACTGTGACTGCTGCTATTGATGCTGTTGCACAGGTACTACCGATGTACTCGGATCCGCAAAGTCTTTCTTAGCTTCCATAAATGTCTCTTTTTCTCTTCCCACATCAAATGCTGGAATTTTCTCTAGGGTATTACGGACCCAAGCCTCGACAGGATTTTTTTCTTTAGGCTATACTTGCGTCGTAGCTCCACTCCTGGTAACAACGTTAATAGCTGGGACAGGTCTTTGCTCCACAGAAATCATTTGAATATTCTGAGTAGGAGCGCTATGTATTTCTTGTATTTTAGCTATCAACTATGGGCATTGTTCAATGACATGATCTACTGCTCTGCAATATCGACATGTCATAGTTGGGTTCTGACAATCTTGAGCTACGGGTCCTACCTGATTACAATTATAGCAAACAACCTGGCCTCGACCTCGTTCGGCCATACCACCATGACCATGACCTCCAAAATTACCTCGACCTCTGCGGTAATCATATCCATCATTGCCTTGTGCATCATTTTGTACCCTATAAGCATCATAGGTACGCTCTCTCATGAGCTCAAAGCTGTGACACTCCTCTTCGTTGTGTCCTACTGACTTACAGAAGTTGCAATAAAGATTCTTAGGTCCCTGGACATATCGCTGCAACAGATAGCAGTCCTCAAGTCGATGCTGACCAGTTGTTCTACAGATCTCACAATATAAAACATTAGGGTTAAATGGGTTTGGCGCACCAGTATTTAGGTAATTTCTTAACGCAGGACACTGTTCCTTGTCATGACCATCTGTCCTACATCGTGTACACCAAACCTCTTCATGAATAGACTTCCCCTTCTTCATGTCACGAAGTTCCAAATCCATTTCTGCCAATTGTGCTTGTATTTGTGCTATGCCAGAATTATCTTCCACAGGAGCTGTTTCTAGTTTCATGGCAATCTCTAAAGCCTCTTGCTGATCAACAACCTTCTGTTGCATGAGTGGGGTTCTGATATGTGGTAATAATGCTGCAATGAACCATTATTTATGCTATGTTGGTCCAACAGTGAAACTAACTTGATCTAGCAGAACTTTGAACCTCTAATCAAAATCCCAAACTGATTCTCCTCGCCTCTGCTGAATCTCTTTCAGTTCAGTTATACATTGTGACTCTAATTTAGGCTTCTTGAACTCTTTGATCATTGCTGCTTTAATATCAGCCAAGACATGGTTCTGAGTGCTGGAGAACTTTATAAACCAGGTCAAAGCGCGGTCTCTAAAAGAAGTGACCAGCTGCGCTCTTCTTATATCTTCATCCATAATGTTCCTAGCAGTCCATACTGCTTCACATAAGAACCAGAACTGTTCTGGATCCTCTGATCCAATTCCTTTGAAGACAGGGAGCTTGATGTCATCATTCATATGGGCCATAGCGGGTCTAGGGGGGGAGGGAGGGGGACTGGTAGTAGGCAGGGGGGAACTTACTGGGGTAGAATGACCTGCGATAGGAATACACGGGCTAGGGTTACTTTCAGACTACGACGGGTTCTCATGGATAACAGATCTTCACTGCGGGGTTACCGGAGGGTTTCCAACAGAAGGGGTTTCTTCAGGCTCGGAATTTGTGGGACTTATAGGGGTATACTTAGTATTCTGTCCTACGGTATAGGATGCAAAATTCCTCTTGTATCTTTTACCACTTTGCAACAAACCACTTTGCTCATCGAAGTCACTTTCGCTTCCAAACATAAGTTAGCACTACTAAATCTAACAATCTGATTCAATGAGCAATATACCTTTTTCAGCCAATAGCATTTTAATTTTCAAATTAAATGAATTCAAGTACTTACCCCTTGGTCCTTTGAAAAACTGTCGTTCAGCTTCGCTAAAAGAGGTACTTGTATTGATGGCAAACTCCGTCACAAATGCTTCAAGGGTTCGTGTTGTCCAGAAATCAACAACTCGAGAGATCGCGTTGTTTACTCTTTTCAATATGTTGATTCTTGTGGGGGTCCAATTAGGAAATTGACCTTCTTGGAAGTTCGTCTTCCTCTCTGTCAACCTGGATAACCACTGGTGCAATTCTATGTGGATACTACCAAAGAAAATTTCGTAAACATCAGAAAAAACGTACCTTTGTAAAAAGTCATCTGAACTACGACGAGGATCTTTATTTTCTTGTTCAGCAAATTTCAGATAAGTCTCTTTGATCCAGTCACCGATTTCTTTTACTGAGGGCCTCCAAAACATAGCCCTCCAGGTATGACGTAGATCCCTCTTGAGCAGATACTGAGTTCAACCGGTAACGGAACCAATTTGTTGGGCTTTAGGGCAGACCTGGGTTCTATACTTTTGTCTTCACACCAACAAAAGACCCACAGTGTTGGCCCTTTCAGCAACAACCTGCGAACAGGTTGTAGTCTCACCCGAAACAGCTATGGGGTGCCACAGAATCAGGTTTTTGCAAGCAGAAGAGGGATATTACTATACCTTTAGCCTTTAACAAATAATAATCATACAATGCAGAGCTCCGACATTCACTTATATAGCTTCGCAGTTAGATAAACAAATGGTTTCTTGCTTAAACCTTAACTGGGAATTCACAACGAAGTTAATATTTAGCAGTGATCTCACTTTATCAATTATTTACTTATCAATGCATAAAGGAACATAATAGAAACAACACAAAAAGAACCACAACACAAGATATAACGTGGTTCACCCCCAGTGTAGGGGATACGTCCATAGAACTGTGTTTTATTCAACTCTTTACAAAAACCACAGTTCTGATCTGTGCACTCAGCTGCAGATCCCTTCAATTCCTCAAAGCTGCGCACATAGCTGCAATTCTTCCTTATCACCAAAAACCCTTTGCACACACAACTGCAGAGGTCGTCCACGCACACAGCTGGTACTTAACCTTTCTTACAAAACTATGCCTTAGCTTCGCATCAAATCCTTTTACATCAAAAGCCTAACCTGACTCTTTTACAAAATTTCCTATTTATACAAGTGCACTTATTACAAAACCATGGGCTTAAACCATGGGCACCCCGAAACCCTAAACCCTGGACTTAAACCATGGGTTAATTACAAAAAGAGGGCTTTTGACTCAACCCCGACACCCCTAAGACTATTTTGAGTCGCAACTCCGCTTACAAAATTCCACAAAAACCGTGGAGTTACCAAAATTAAGGACCGTTAAGGTGCGTGCCCCAACATCACCATGTTAGAATGGCTCGCGGACTCATTGCTTCCCTTTGGAGGGAAACTCGATCTAGAGAACACCAAGCTTCTCCCAGAAGTACTCAAACTTCACTCTGGCCAATGGCTTAGTCAACACATCAGCTATCTGTTCGTCCCTCACAACATACTGGAGCTTCACTACTCCTCTGTGCAACATATCCCTGATATAGTGATATTTGATCTCGATATGCTTCGACTTGTCATGGAACACCGGGTTCCGAGACAACTTCACACAACTTTGGTTGTTTCAATATATACAAGTAGCATCCAATTGGAGATCAAATAAATTAGACAGTAGCTTCCTCGGCCATACTACCTCACAACTAGCTGAACAAGCTGCAACATACTCTACTTCAATTGTACTCAGTGCCATGCAATACTGTTTCCTGCTAAACCAAGAGATCACACCTAATCCCATACTGAAGAAACACCCTAAAGTGCTCTTTCTATTGATCGTACTACCTACCCAATATGAATCAGCATAACCATCCAGGTTAATATTTTGATTCGCCTCATATTTGATCCCATAGTCAACTGTACCCTTTACATACCTCAGAATATGCTTTGCAACAATCAAGTGAACATGTCTCGGATCTGTCAGGAACTTGCTCAAGGTGTTCACAGCAAAGCAAATATCTGGTCTCGTATTTGTCAGGTACATCAAGGAACAAATCATTTGAGGATACATCATGGCATCAACCAACTCTGATGAAGCAACACTCAATAGTTTTAGGTTCGATGCCATAAGTGTGGTCATGGCCTTGTATCCCATCATCCTGAACCTCTTCAGGATCTCTACTGCATACTTCCCTTGTCCCAGGGATATTTTTCGACACCTCCATTAGAGGAAATTTTGATTTAAAATGGGCCTTCCAAAAATAATACAAATTCCATGTCATCATGTGTTAGCCAATAAAAATGCTTTAAAATTAAAAAAGGGATCACCTCTTCCCTTTTTCTTTTCTTCCTCCAAAATTAATAAATATTATTTTATTATTTTAACTATTATTTTATTAATTTTCCTTAGGAGGCCCATTTTGAGTTGAAATTTCCTCTAATGCATGCCTAGAAAGTAGTGCATCATATCCATGTCCTTCATCTTGAACTCGGCAGCAAGTCTCCTTCTTGCAACTTTAATGAGTTCCTCTTTTTTGTCAGGAACAAGTCATCGACATATAACAAGAGCATCACTGATCTTTCGCCTTCAACCTTGAAGCAAGGCTTGAATCCACTTTACTCTTAGTAAAGCCTAGAGTCATCAGTAATTTGTCCATCCTTTCATACCATGTCAAACCTCAGGATCTTCTATTGTCACTCCCTATGAAGGGAAGCATCATTCTCCCTCTGTCTTTCATACTCTATGCATTGAAACATTCTGTACTGGAGTGACAAGTAGCTTCCTTTGCTACTAACATTCTATGTATCCATCTAGGGTCACTAGATACCAAGATCCTCTATCCTGAAAGCAATCTTCTCGCACCCATCTATGAGCTTGTCATCCTATATAGGATTTCATATTCAACCTTGTAGAAAAGGTTAAGATCTTCATCACTCTAGGTGATATTCAAGCTCCTCATGTATGTGTCATCCCATGGGTTTCTTTTGAGCTCGTACAAGTCCTTTTTTAATTTTCACACATGAGTCTGCCTGTCATGTGTCTTAACTTCTGCTAGTTGCAAATGTCTCTTCATAGTATATGCCTTCTTTTCGTGAGAAGCCTTTTTATATGAATCTTACCTTGTATCCCATGATGTTTCCATCTACTGCATGATGGAAATACGAACTTCCCTTCAGGTCTCGATACTGCATCCTAGACATCATTCTTCATTTTGGATTGTTAGAGTGAATCTTGAATTGTCGTCACTTGTTCTTCGGAACAAGTCTCATTCTTATTTTCTTGTAGGCGATTGTACGTGATATTTCCTACAATTCAAATGCACCAGTTGTATGATTAGAAACATTTCATAATGCATATTGTTGCAGCTGCAACTGTTTCCCCAAATTTTTGAATTTTGGACCCCCTTGTTAATTTTTAGCATTACCTAGAATCGTTTGGATCCATGAACTCATTTTTATTTTTCTATAATTTTGAACTATTTTGAGGTCAACTCTCTTCATGCATTTCGGAAAATTGCTTATGTTGAAACTACTGTGGGTTGCGGAATTTAGAGTTTGGTTTTTTCCCTTTGAGTTGCGATTTCTTGCTTTGTTCTCGGAAGCTTATTTCTCATGCTAGGTGACTATTTTGAAGGCCATTTAAACAACGTATTGGAGCCATGTTTCCTTAGGAAGACTCCATTGCAGAAACTGAACGATGATTATTCTACAAGAGGATCTTGACTTCTCCGATGTCGCGTCGTATCATTTGACTTGTTTATATTATCGGAGGTTGGTCGAAGTTAAGTCAGGGTGTTTGATTTTTGTGAAGCCGCTGTTTTGGAAGTAAGACAAGTTTTTGGACCACTGCGAGATCTTAATCTGTTCCGAACACTTATCTAACATTGTTTTGCACCATAGCAAAAGAAATGATTTGGATCGGAGGCTGTAGTCTGTTTATTTTCTGCTCTTGTGGCTCCCAAGTGAACTAGGTATCCGCCATATAACTGCTCCGCCCGCCGATGCTTTATCTAGTTTTTTCCGTAATGTATTTGGACCGGGGAATCTATAGTCTGTTCCTCCTCCACCCTTGTGGCTGTGTAACGCGCTAATTTTCCGACATTGATGTCTTTCTGCTCGCCGAATAGGAACTTTTTCGCCCAGAGTTTGGGTTTTAGATCTTCCGACTCCGATAAACTTAACGGTCTCACGGATCCCATTGCCTATTTGAGACCCGTTGAGGCGGCTGTGAGTGAGAATACCCGACTGATGTTTTAATGTTTTAAGCCGCCGATAATTTTTCCTCTTCCCGTCGTTTTGTGAACCCCTGTGTGGGAGACGGTGGTTTTGTTGCTTGTTAAGGTTTTCATGACAAGAGCGCAGTACTGGGCCTCTTTTTTGATGAATAGTCGGTTTTTTGATGTAGTTTGATTGAAAAGATGCAGTCCTAATTAATGATAAATGCCATTTAATTGCAGACAGACCCATTTAATTGCAGACGGACTCAAGAGACCTTTTTCAGATTACTACTACGAGAAGGCATAGCTGGGAGACAAAGCAGCAGAAAGGTGGCTGGGCAGTGTTAGGCAGAGTTCGTACTGAAATCAATGGGATCTCAAGGAGGACAAACGAAAGACAAGGTAGAATCAATGATGACAAAAGCCCAGGTTTGGAAAGATCCACCAGTTACCGAGCAGATCCCATTTTGTTAAGTACTCATAAGTTGAAATCTGAAAATGTAACGCATGAAGTGAGTCATGAGTACTCATGAAAAAGACAAAATAGTGATATTAGATGGTTTTGAGAATACCAAAGGTTACGCGGTTGGGGAAGCCCAAGGGGTTGGCTGATTTGATTTAAATAGAGGAAAGTTAGAGTTGACAGGGGGCTTTTTCCCTAGAAAAAACTTGTGAACTATTGTTTGTAAGAGGAACTACTTCGTTTTACAATAAGAAATTGCAAATTTTTCCTGTTGGAGAAGGTGCTATGTGGAATGTTCCAATGTGATAAAATGAACAATGTTGAAGGGGAACTATTTCGTTTTCGACTATGTTTCATTAACTGTGAGAGCGTTCTAACTTTCTGAACCTATGTTCTTGCCTGAATGTTCTATAGTATATTCTGTGATATTTTCCACTATGAGTAATGGAAGTTTTAACTGTTGATGAGCTATCTTGTCATGTATACTTTTATTCATGTTTATATGTTTGGTTCTAGGAACAACTATCTGTGATTTGCCGTAACATGTGAATAGTATTACATTACTCATGACTTAATATCTAGCTCTCTAGAGATAGCCTAGTTAGTATTTATTTTCTAATTGTGTGTGATTTAGATGTGAGGGAGTTTAAGACAAGAGGTAAGAACCTGCGCATCACATTGTGAACACTCCTTGCATTCTCAATCAATCTGCATGTTAGGTAGGAACTTGCATATCATACTTAAAGTCAAAAATACCAAATATCTATGGTGGATCGGGCCGCAACCGGTAAAACCTTTTATTTTTGTTACTTGACCTATGGTAGCCGAACCGCAAACCGGACGGATTCCCTACACCAAATAGTCACGGGATAATTGGGAATGTTGTCTGGAGAGAATCCCTTGCTGTTGTTGCCTACGAATTTCCAGGCCTCAACAGTTTCTGGTGCTAGAAGGAGGGCCGCCAGTGCATGGTTGGCCGAGGAAACCCATTTTCCTGAGATCATTCCACCAGTAACAGTTCAGGAGGTAGTTTGTTTTCCAATCCAATTCCCGAAGAGGGGGGTATAGAACATTTGTATTTTATTGACAACAAAGTTGTTAATGATTTGAGAAGACACACTAGGGCATACATGAAGAAGATTGGAGGATTGTCGATTATTTCTGAATTGCCCAGAAGAGAATATAAAAGGAAAGATCATCCTGTATTGGAAGACTCAGTGCTGGTTGGGGATTTGGAAGAACTTGTAGAAACAAACTTATAGGAAGTTGTACAGCCTTTGAATCAAGTAGGCCCGGATACTCCTCACAGTTCTCCTATTCATACTCCTATTCGTTCACCCCCTCACTCTCCACCCAGACTCATGGCAGGCATAAACGCAAATCAACCACCCAACCCATCGAATCCACCACCTGCCTAGAAAGTCAGATCACCTTTAAACCTAACACCTCCTTTGCATGATTTACCTCAATCTTTTGAAAAAATGCTGCCCAAATTTGACCCAAATGAGAATATTCTACTAGATGACCACTTACAAAGTTTCTATTTGGCAATAGAAGGATTAAGGGCTGGGGAATATGAGGATGTAGTTTGTATACTTTTCCCACACACCCTTAAAGGAGAAACATCATTGTGGTACTTTGGTTTTATTGCAAATTCTATCCCTGATTGGGATACCTTCAAGAGGATTTTTAGAAGTAAGTATGCAACCCAAAAGACTCATGCAGCTCTCAAGAAAGGACTATGCACCTTAAAGAAAGAAAGAAAGGAGAAGGTGCATAGTTTTACCCAAATATTTGTAGCCTATCTTAAAAAAATTTCTGAAGCTAACAAACCTTCGGATAAAGTCCTGATTGAATATTATACCTCAACTCTGGGACCTGAGTTGGCCATGTTTTCCAAAATGAAGGCCAAGCCTACGCTAGTGGAGACCTATGAGGAAGCAGAGAGAGTAGAGGCTGAAAGGGAAAGTATAAAAGATTATCCTGAACAGCCAGGGGAAAAAATGTGGGAAGGAAAGATTTGTTGTTTACCAAGCTTAAGGAAGAGCAGTCACCAGATTTTGAAGGAATGGAAAAAATGATGCAGAATATTTCTAATAGAATCATAGACCTGGAAAAAGAAAAGGAAGCCCAAAATTTCTACAAGCCTTATTACAATAAAAGGGAATATAACAATCAACCCCAACCCCCTTCGCATAATCCTGCATCTATGAATTTAACAGAGGTAGGAATGGACAATTTTTGCACTTTCCACCAACAACCCCACTCTGAAAAGAATTGTCCTCAATGGATAAAATCAATGACGTTGGTTATGAATCAGCTGCTGGATTCTAAATTGACAGACGATAAAGATGAAGAAAGGAAAGATAACAATACATCAACGAAAGAACAAGAAGATGAGACCATGGTTTTGTGGGATTGTGTTTCGTTCTTTGACGCCGAGGAGGAAAAGGTTTTGAGACACAAGGACATCATAGAAACAAATGTAACAACAAGAAGCCAAGGGTTGGCTAAAGAAAACAATCTCATGCTCCCAAAGATTAAAAGAATTCAAAGGAATGTTAAGAAATTTCAAAATAACTCCTCAACTAATAAAATTCCAGAATTTATCATCACCAGTCAAGGTCCTAGATAGACTAACATGTTTTCCAAGCCCAATGAAGAAAAAATAAATAATGGTAAATCAAATCCCACCGAACCTAATATAGATTATGACATTTTGGAAGATATAAAGAAGGTAAGGGCGAATATCTCATTATTTGAAATGTGCAAGGTTCCGCATTAGAAAGAAAAGTTATTGAAAGCACTTGAAGCATCAAAGGAGGGGCTGCCCACCGACAATCAACCCAAAGAAGAAGAAGAAATTGGGGAAGCAAGTATAGGAGGTAAGCCTAAGAACAAGAATCCACCTTTTCTCCTCACTTTTGAAATTTTTAACCACAATGTACATAATTTCCTGGTAGACTCAGGGGCATCGGTTAACGTCATGCCGCTGTCGGTCTGCAAAAGGATAAATGGGAATCCTAAACCATCCACTTGGAGGGTTGTCCAGTTGGATAGAATGAATGTGAAGGTAATTGGGGAAATGTAGGATGTTCTAGTCCGCTTGTCTTCAAATGATAAGGTGTGTCAATTTATTGATATTGTGGTGGCTGACATACCAAAAGCTTATGGGCTTGTTCTGAGCAGGGACTGGTCAACAAAGCTAAACGAATATTTTTCCTCGGACTGGTCACATCTATGGCTACCGTATAAAGGAATCCCGAAATAAAATTAAAATTTTGAGGGAGCCCCATATGAAACATAATGTTACTCAGTTCGAAGAAAAAAACGAACCAGTGGATTTTGCTTTGGGAAATTACTTTATTGAGTTAGAACTAGGAAATTACCAAGTAGAAGAAGCGAGCGACACATCAAACGCTTAGCTTGATCTCCTTCAGTTTTCACAGGCTAATGAAATCGATTGTAAAATAGTAGACTTAGCAGTAGAAGTAGATGTAAATTCCAGCACAGTAGTTAGCGATTTCTGGACACTTTTTTTTTACGGATCTAAAACGTTAGAAGGGTCAGGAGCCGGCTGTGTCCATATTGACCCCAAGAAGAACAAACATTTTATTTCATGTAGGTTAGAGTTTGAGTGTACAAATAACACAACTTAATATGAAGCGTTGGTTCAAGATTTAAGGAAAGTAATTGAATTAAAGGAAAATAATCTGAAAGTGTTTGGAGATTTTGAAATAATTGTAAAACAAATTTGGAATCAAATACATTGCATTTCTCCTCACTTAAAATATTATCAAAATGAAGTATGGGATTTACTCAAATGTTTTAATGAATTTAATATTGTATCGATCCCAATACTTAAGAATGTAGCAGATGACTTGTTGGCCACATCAGTTGCGAGGCTTGTGCCCTCTAATAATCGGTGCTCTGTTGAATTGCTTTTCAGGCCCTCAGTTCTAGATATGATTACCAACCTATGATTGTTCGATGACGATCAATAGATTTTATAATGCTTGACGAATGACGAGGCATTTAAAGGGGCGATTATTGATGACGAAGAGCATCAGGCCGAGCTGAAATTCGATAATTTCATCCCTAAGGGAGTCAAAACGTTAGAACAGATGTTTGATTTAAATGAAAAATTTAGAATACCAACAAATGTGAAGACTCATAGCTCATCTCTACAGTTCGAATTGATTAATTTGGGGACTGATATGAAGCCTAAATATGTGAATCTTGGAAAATGTTGTTCACCAGCTGAAAGAGATAAGTTCATTGTTCTTTTCAATCAATACAAAGATTTTTTTTCCTGGACATATGAAGATCTGAAGACATATGACACCAGTATTATCCAGCATGTTATCCCCATCAAATCTGGAGGCAAACCTTATCAGTAGCCTTTAAGGAAAATGCATCCAAAATTGGAACCTCTAATCCAGAGTGAAGTTAAGAAATTATTGGATGCTAGAATCATTTTTAAGGTTAGACACTCGGAATGGGTTTCAAATCTGGTACCAGTGAGGAACAAATCTGGAGAAATCAGGTTATGTGTGGATTTTAGAAACTTAAATCACGCTTCAGATAAAGACAATTATCATGTTCCACCCATGGAGAAACTACTGCAAATGGTTTCAGGTTCTGAACTATTCTCTTTATTAGACGGATTTTCAGGCTACAATCAAGTATTAGTAGCCGAAGAAGGCAGATTGAAAATGACATGCAGGACCAGGTGGGGAACTTTTGCTTACAGAAGAATGCCCTTTGGACTTATAAACGCTGGAGCTACGTTCCAGAGGGCTATGGACATAGCTTTCCACGGTTTGATTGGCCGCAGTGCTGTAGTATACCTCGATGACATCATGATATTCTCGAAGAAGAGAGAAGGACACACATTTCATCTAAAGAAGATTTTTGAATGCTGCCAAAAATATGGTATCTCACTAACCCCCAAGAAGTGTGTGTTCGCTGTTATGGAAGGTAAGTTGTTGGGTCACGTGGTTTCAAAGAAGGGGATCTCCATAGACCCAGAAAGGATCAAATCCATTGAACAGATTCCCCTGCCCCATAATAAAAAGGGCATGCAATCATTTATGGGGACAATAAAATTCGTGTGAAGGTTTGTGCCAGATTTCACTCAAATTGTTAAACCTTTGCAGCAAATGGTAAAGCAAAGTGTACAATTCAAGTGGACTGATGTTGAGAAGAACGCATTCAGTAAGACTAAGACTGCTGTTGTGCATGCACCCTCCCTCAAAATCCCAGATTTTGATAAATATTCTATTCTGTACACTTTCGCATCCGATGATTCGCTAGCAGCTGTGCTTACCCAGAAGGAAGATGGGGGAGATGAGTTCCCCATATAATTTATGAGCACTGGTCTGCAAGGGGCTGAATTGAATTACCCAGATATAGATAAACAAGATTACGCAGTGTTCAAAGCGGTGAAATAATTCAGGCCATACATACTAAAGAACCGGACCAAGGTAATCGTCCCACACCCAGCTGTGAGGTCTCTTTTCGTACAGAAGGATTTAGGAGAAATAAGGGGAAATTGGGTAACAGCTCTTCAGGAATATGACCTCGAATTCAAGCTAGCTTCTATAGTTAAGGGGCAAGGGTTGTGCAGACTGATGTCTGAAAGTAGAAACAATGAAGAACATGCCTAGGAAGATGAAGCTGAGTTACATTTGATGGATGTATGTCCTCTTTTCACAGCCCCAGAATATTGGTATCGAGACCTTGTGCATTACCTTCAGATAGGATCGTTACCGGAACATTGGAATTCTAAGCAAAGAAGAGCACTGCGTCTTAAATCAGCCTCATATCAAATTATTGAAGGAATATTATTCAGAAAAAATTACGACGGAGTTCTTCTTAGATGCTTAGAGAAATAAGATGCGAAGAAGTTAATGACATATTTGCATGATGGGCCTACTGGGGGACATTTTTCCGGAGATACTACAGCTCATAAAATTCTCAGAGACGGATACTATTGGCCCACGCTTTTCAAAGATGCACACACCCATGTCAGAAAGTGCGACATTTGTCAAAGGTGTAGTGGAAGACAAGCTAAAGCAGCAGGACCGTTGAAGCTTGTGATAATAACAATGCCTTTTGAGCAATGGGGGTTAGATATCATTGGGGAGATAAAGCCAAATTCTCCCCTTCAACACAATTATATTCTGATAGCAACTGACTACTTCACTCGTTGGGTCGAAGCCATCTCGTTGTGCAAAATAAATGAGGATGCGGTCATAGACTTCTTGCAAGACCATATTATGACCAGGTTTGGAGTTCCAATTTCTTTAGTTTTTGATAATGCTACTTACTTTTCCTTGATTAGATTAACTGCTTTTGCTCATGAGAAAGGGATTAAGTTGCATTACTTTGCTAATTACTATCCACAGGGAAATGGTTTAGCTGAATCTACAAACAAGAATCTGATTAGGATTTTTAAAAACATGGTGATAGAAAATTAGAGGAGTTGGCACTCAGCGTTACCAAATTCCCTTGGGGCTGATAGAGTCACCCCCAAGTCTTCTATAGGAGTGTCTCTGTATACCCTTGTGTATGGTAAAGAGGCCATTCTACCCCCAAATATCATGCTACCCTCTTCCATAATAGCTCAGGAATCCAAAGGATCAGATAATGAAGTCTTGCAAATGAGGATATATAATCTCCTGAAGGCAGAAGAGTGTCGATCTAAAGCCAAAGAACGCTTTAAACAACAACAAGAGGTAGTAAAGAGATGGTTTGATAAACACAAGGATGGAACAAAATATTTTGAGGTGAGAGATTTGGTTCTCAAGTGGGACCACCCCCATGATGAGAAAGGAAAACACACGAAATTTCAACAGTTGTGGGTAGGTCCTTTCCAGATTGCGGCAAAGCTTGGCCCCTTAACTTATAAATTGCAAGATTTATAGGGGTGGAAAGAGAACTTACCAGTGAATGGTTTAGTTCTCAAAACTTATTTTTCCTGAGTTTTGTTTATGTTCTTTGATCTTGTATATAAATAATTTGACTTGACCGTGTACTTTGATTTATGTAATTCTGTTTTGTTTTGGTTTAAATTTTGATTGATTTCAATAAAGGAGGCAAACTCTTGGTTTCCTGGAGAACATCAGAATTTTGGAATGATTAAAGTTATTGGGTATAATACTGTGTATTATTGTTTATCTAAAAGAATTTCTTCTATTTTAGTAGTTTTCCCAAGTGGCTATGGACACATTGAAGTCCTACTTAATCCTTGTAAAATAAACCAGAATCAAAAGGTCTGGAATACTATTTTGAGGCTCCGTCCATCTCACATATAAAATTTCCTAGGGAGTGACAGCAAAGTGCCCATGGAAAGGAAGCAGGGTAAACATTATATTATATATAAATGATCCCATGCCAAGAATTGAATGCCAAAAGGCAGATAAGAGTTGAAAGCTCCTATGAAAGCATCATGTACCAAAACAAATACTGAACCATATAAGTATTAAATTGCCAAAAGTTCCTCTCTGTCCGTGAGCTGAAAATTGAATACATCTCTCACACAAAAGGACACTATGGATAGAGGATCCTGAATCAAAATTTAGAAAGAAAGGCATGCAAGAGGACTCGTATGAAAAGGAAAAAAGTTCAAAAGTACAAAAGGTGCAAAATGGCACGGGAATGAGGAACAAATGAATATTTTTGTTTACCATATGCTACAATCCTGTGGTGTCCAGGCTAGCAACTACCTGAAGACAGAGGTAACAAATGAAATTCATCTTCCTGGCCTCAAAAGAGTTATCTTGACTTGAAAAAATCTCGGTTTCCACTCTCCTAAATCGGACTATCATCAATGATTAAAAGTACATATATTTGCCACTTGAGAAATCCAGATATCTTAAAGAATTCAACAGGTTTGTTTGTTGTTAAACAATCTGTTACTCAAAAAATAATCATCCAGAGATCTAGGTCTAACAGGAAGTCACCAATTGTTGCAGCTGCAACTGTTTCCCCAAATTTTTGAATCTTGGACCCCCTTGTTAATTTTTAGCATTACTTAGAGTCGTTTGGATCCATGAACTCATTTTTATTTTGCTATAATTTTGAACTATTTTGAGGTCAACTCTCTTCATGCTTTTCAGAAAATTGCTTATGTTGAAACTAATGTGGGTTGCGGAATTTAGAGTTTGGTTTTTTCCCTTTGAGTTGCGATTTCTTGCTTTGTTCTCGGAAACTTATTTATCATGCTAGCCACTGTTTCAAAGGCCATTTAAACAACGTATCGGAGCCATGTTTCCTTAGGAAGCCTCCGTTGTGAAAACTGAACGATGATTATTCTGCAGGAGGATCTTAACTTCTCCGATGTCGTGTCATATCGTTTGACTTGTTTATATTATCGGAGGTTGGTCGAAGTTGAGTTGAGGTTTTTGATTTTTGTGAAGCCACTGTTTTGGAAATAAGACAAGTTTTTGGACCACTACGAGATTTTAAGCTGTTCCAAACACTTATCTTTTAACATTGTTTTGCGCCATAGCAAAATTCATGATTTGGATCGGAGGCTGTAGTCTGTTTATTTTCCGCCCTTGCGGCTCCCAAGTGAACTAGGTATCCGCCATATAACTGCTCCGCCTGCCGATGCTTTGTCTAGTTTTTTCCGTAATGTCTTTGGACTGGGGAATTTGTAATATGTTCCTCCTCCACCCTTGCAGCTGTGTAACACACTAATTTTGCGACGTTGATGTCTTTTCGCTTGCCGATTGGGAACTTTTTCACCCAGAGTTTGGGTTTTAGCTCTTCCGACTCTGATAAAATCAACGGTCTCGCGGAGCCCGTTTCCTGTTTGAGACCCAGTGATGCGGTTGTGAGTGAGACTACCCGGCTAATGTTTTAATGTTTTAAGCCGTCGATAAGTTTTTCTCTTCCCGTCATTTTGTGAACCCCTATGTGGGTGACGGTGGTTTTGTTGCTTGTTAAGGTTTTCATGACAAGAGCGTAGTACTGGGCCTCTTTTTTCATGACTAGTCGGTTTGTTGATGTAGTTTGATTGAAAAGCTGCAGTCCTAATTAATGATAAATGTCGTTTAATTGCAGATGGACTCAAGAGACCTTTTTCAGATTACTACTACGAGAAGGCATTGCTGGGAGACAAAGCAGTAGAAAGGTGGTTGGGCAGTGTTAGGCAGAGTTCATACTGAAATCAACAGGATCTCAAGGAGGACAAAAGAAAGACAAGGTAGAGTCAATGATGACAAAATCCCAGTTTTGGAAAGATCTGCCAGTTACCGAGAGGATCCCGTTTTGTTAAGTACTCATAAGTTGAAATCTGAAAATGTAACGCATGAAGTGAGTCATGAGTACTCACAGAAAAGACAAAATAGTGATATTAGACTGTTTTGAGAAGCCAAAAGTTTACGCGGTTGGGGCAGCCCAAGGGGTTGGCTGATTTGATTTAAATAGAGGAAAGTTAGAGTTGACAGGGGGATTTTTCCCTGGAAAAAACTTGTGAACTATTGTTTGTAATAGGAACTACTTCATTTTACAATAAGAAATTGCAAATTTTTCCTGTTGGAGAAGGTGCTATGTGAAATGTTCCAATGTGATAAAATGAACAATGTTGAAGGGGAACTATTTCATTTTCGACTGTGTTTCATTAACTGTGAGAGCGTTCTAACTTTCTGAACCTATGCTCTTGCCTGAATGTTCTCTGGTATATTCTGTGATATTTTCCACTATGAGTAATGGAATTTTTAACTGTTGATGAGCTATCTTGTCGTGTATACTTTTATTCATGTTTATATGTTTGGTTCTAGGAACATCTATCTGTGATTTTCTATAACATGTGAACAATATTACATTACTCATGAATTAATATATAGCTCTCTAGAGATAGCCTAGTTAGTATTTATTTTCTAATTGTGTGTGATTTAGATGTGAGGGAGTTTAGGACGAGAGGTAAGAACCTGCGCATCACATTGTGAACACTCCTTGCATTCTCAATCAATATGCATGTTAGGTAGGCACTTGCATGTCATACTTAAAGTCAAAAATACCAAATATCTACGATGGATCGAGCCACAACCAGTAAAACCTTTTATTTTTGTTACTTGACCTACGGTAGCCGGACCGCAAACCGGATGGACTCCCTACACCAAACAGTCATGGGCTAATTGGGAACGTTGACTGGGGAGAATCCCTTGTTATTGTTTCCTGCGAATTTCTAGGCCTCAACACATATTCATAATGGTAAATTCTTATGCATAAATATATAATCATGCAACTATTTTACCCAATACAACATTCATCCATATCTCACGAAAAATTTCTAGATGCCTTCCATCTCTACCAGGACAACATTGAGATTGTGCACTAATCCAATATGTCAGCAAAGAGGTTTCATTCTAGATAAGTAGCAATGGAGATTTTTATAGCACCATGAGCTACTTACCCATCACATGCATATTAGTAGTATACTGTCATTAATGCAAACATTCTATCATGCATAATACATCAACTGAATATAAACAAATGCATAACAAAAACATTATCATGAAATGACAATTGAATGCTTATATTTATTTTTTCCGTGGGTAGACTCCTTCTTTCTGCCTCATCATATTCTTCATTCATAACAACATCATTTCTTATCCAAATGCTCAATATGGATACGAGGCTCTTCAAGAATTGATTTCTTCATATTCCTCATCACTTGAGGTATCTTCTTTGAATCATGAAATCTTGATCTTTAGTTGCTCCCATATTATTTTCTCTTATTATGAGTCAAGATTCTTCTTGTGTGTGCTCTTCCCAGAGTCTATTGAAAGTAAGCACTTCCTTCTGGCACACATTTCTTGAATGAATGAATCCCATGATCTTATTTGAGGTGTCTATCCTAGTTCCGGAGCTAGCTGATCTAGAGAAACCCTAATTTTCAAAACTTGGAATATTTAATTTCTGATTGGATAGAAAGATATACCTCTTCAAGTTGAGCTTTCCAATGTACTCATTTTTTGAAAACAGTGGAGGGAAGCTCCCGGAACAGGAAGCCCTAGTTTACCAATTTCTTCTGTAGAAATACCTGATACTGGTTCTGTGGTATCTCCAAAAGTACTCCTCCTCTATGTCTAAAATTTAATACTAAGGTATCCTCATATGTCATTGTTTCAACACCATAGGTGTCATCAGAATTGGTTTCACCAACTGGGACTTATTATCATTTTCCCAATGTGACCTATTTCAGGACTGTTCAACATAACAAAGTTGTACGAACTTCCATGTGTCATTGTTTCATGTTCAGGGTATAAAACTTCTACCAAAGAAAGTAAAGTCCATGAAATTTCTAGAAAATCTTGAGAAATTTCATTTTGACTTAGGTAGCCTGAGATATAGCAATTCACCCCAGGTGTCCTGTTTAGGGATGAATCCTAGATAAGGATGGTGTTAGCACTCAGAATGTACCCAGGTTGTAAAAGGTACACCCCGAGGTAACAACAAAACCACTTTAGGAAAGATATTGGTATTCTCTTCCAGAGAGGGATCTCTCAATATGAACTTTACAACTTTGCAAGACTAAATGGTAACAATATTTAAAGGTTTATTTATTTGGTTGAAACAATCACATATCCATTGGGCAACGGAGTCATATACATATAAAAAGATCCCCAAAATGCATACACAGGATTTTTCAAAGGCAAGATAATCACATAATTGCAGTCATTTCATTTGTCAAGGTGAAATAGAAAAGACGAGGGAACAACCCATCAATACAGAGTGCCTAAGACGAATTCCATATCAACTTTAGTAGAAAAAATCATATAATACCTGAAACGATGAATAGAGCATAAGTATATGAATTCTAATCATCAAACACTATGTTCCAGATACGAAAGAAAAATAGAATGGAGTGTTACACAGGAAAAATGACAATCACACAGAGAAAGAGAGCACGGACTGCAACGTCAATGATACATGAATCTCTGAAAAAGAACTCTCATGCATTCATTTTGGTATTCAAAATAAGACAGATATGTTCTCCAAAAATCACTTCATTCGATGGGTTCCAACCCCCATCTCATAAAAAGATACAAATATATAGATCAAACAATAAGTCTTCCCCCAGCAGATCAATAACAGAATGATCGGCGTAAATTAGAGTTTGTAACTGAATTCCTACACCACTAGGAAGTTGTTACACTCCATTTCTAACAGATCACAAAGTACTAATCAATCAGATAACAAAATTTCGGCCAACAGCTCCACGTCCTTTTCCCAATAGCTCCATGTACCGACAGCTCCACGTCTTTTCCCCATCAGCTCCAAGTCCTTGCCCCATCAGCTTCGAGTCTTTGCCCCATCAGCTCTTCAGCACCTGACACCTGTTCCTAGGGGGGAAGAATATACTTTGTTTTCCCAAACCGCTCTACAGCTTTCCATTGCTCCGAAATTGGGGTGTCACTCTCCATCATCTCCCAAATAGCTACCTCGAGCTCCATACATGCTTCGTAAGATTTCTTGGGCAATCTGGCTCTGATAACGACGAACTTTTGCAAGACTTTGAAATCTTCTTCTAACATGTCTACTATGGTCTGCCCTGTCAAGTTATTCTCCAAGCTATTAAATTTCGCGTGGTCCATGCGAGCTCGGACAAGCAGGTGGTGATAATGTTCAGGCGGGAGTATCTTGCTTGCTTCATCCCAGAAGCACGGTATCCCTTTTCGAACAGCTCTTTGAACTCTTGTCTGAACTTATTTACCTGCGTATGCAAATCTTCTGACTTGTCCTGGACAATCTTCATTAAATGGTGTTTGTGGATGATCTTCTTCGCCGATAGCACTATTGAGATTCTGTCCTTTATGCCCATGTCATGTAGCTTTTGGTGTGTTAGGGAATTCAGGAAAGTCAATGAATTTCGAGCTGTAGTGAGGGGCCTTCTTTCCATGTGTTCATTTACCAGATTTAGTCTTTATTGGGCCAACTCTGTCATTGTACACAAATCATCAATAAAACTCAAGTAGTGCCGGAATTTGGTGATCTCTATGGTCAGGCTATCTCAGATAATATGTTTCGCCCCCTGAAGAGGGCCTTTCCCGATGCATTTTTCTTTCAATTCATCGATCATTTTCTGTAATTGATGCTTCTCCTGCAAGATCTGTTTTTTGTTTTCATTTACCTTAGTTAATTCGTCCTTCATCTTTTCATTCTCAGTTTTCAACCCCTTAATGGCTTCCTCCTTCAAACTCACTTGAGACATGGACACCAACAGGTCATCTGCAGAAAAATCAGCAAATGGCTTCTAGATGTTTACAATAGATAGGTCATCACCGGTAGGGGTTTGGCTCATTAGCTCCTCCATTATCTCCTTTTCTTCAGTCTGATGTTTCTTCAACACGGATATTTGGGATAGCAGCTCCTCCCTTTCAGCTTCCCATCTATTCTTTTCCTCTTGGAGCTCTCCAGGTTTTACCTTGTATTCCATCATCTCCTGATGGATTTTATCTTTCTCCTCCTGGAGGGCTAGCAATTCAGCTGATTGGACATGTTCTGAGCCTGGAATCTTCAACCTCTTCTTCAAAACCTGGAGCGCGTTATCTTTCTATTCTAGAAACTTTTTGACAGCCTGGGTATTGTCTGAGCTAGCAAGGTCTGCTTGTAGTTTTCTTACCTGAATAACATTTGCCTTATTTTCCACTTTCTCATGCTTTAACTAGACTTCCAATTTGTCTACCAACACCTATAATTTGTTTATCCTCATCATGGCCTGCAATAAATATGAGTAGAGGATGTCGCTTGTTTGTTTATGCAGCTGAATTTTGTCAGGGGTGCTGATTTTGTCCAGCCTGACTTCTATTTCAGACATATTTTTATCATTCACTATGGCCATCTTAAAAGTGTTTTTCTCGGCATCCCTAGCCGAAACTAGAGACGTTTTGGAACTACACAAGTTTCTTACCCTCGGTAGCAGACTTCTCGTTTCCTCCAGGGACTGCTTTCTCTTTTCCATGTAGCTGCTCTTGAGCTCTTCTTTAGACTTAAACAAGGGACTGGAGTTTAGGCTGTCTACATCACCTTCTGAAATTTTAAAAGAAACTTGGTTTATCTGTACTGTCTTCCTGGGGAATAGGGAAGCTTTTTTGAACACACCCAAAACCTCATCATCTACGATCTCGCTACCCTCGAGTAGCTTTGCCCTTTTATGGGAAGCCTCATCATCTACTTCCATATTGTCAGCATCAGACAAACTCCTCTTGACTGCACCACTAACACCTTCGGAGATTTGGATTGCTGTACTAGGTGCAGGATGTGTCTCTTCATCGGACTTGGTCTCATCAGTAAACTGCAGTAAATTAGCCATCTCAGCTAACCCCTCAACAGCTTGATGCTCAAAGGGTTTATTCCTGTTAGCTTGTTTTCTCAATGAAATTACTTGGTGGGGGTCGTAATTCACACTTGACTCTTTAATGAACTCCATATTTTCCAACAACCTTTCTATAAAAACCAAGGCACCCTTGATTTTAAAAATGAAGGTGCCAGCCTTAACCGGAAATTTGATGTTCGAATATTTCTTGAAGGCACAAAAATGTTCCTCTTCGGACAACAATCTCTGTCGCATGAATTCCAATGTTAATATTCTAGGGGTCAAAAAGGAAGGTAGCCTATAAGGCTGACCTGTGAAGCCATATATTCTCAACACGGTATGATCTCTGTACAAAAACCAATCTCCAACCCGCTCTTTTGGAGAAGACTGCATCAAGCTTCTCATTTCATCTAGGACCCGGGGTAATTCTTCATCGAACAACATTTTGTATATCTCAGACATGATCGAATTGGCAAATTCGATCATGCTGATTTGATTAGGTAAATCAGAGGAACATAGGGTACTCAAGAACTTAAACTCTGAGATATTAGAACACAGTAGCATATTAAGCAAATAAGTCTGGAACCTGAAAAACCGAACCTTGGGGAACTCGCTTAGCTGAAGGTGAATTGACTTAGCCAGGTATTCGTCTAAACTAAAAACCAGGGTTGACTGGGACTCAGAAATGGAGGAATTCATTCTCAACAAAAATCCGAGAACGACCTCTCCCACATGACAATCATCATCTAGACCTAGTACTTGACATACCAAAGAAATGACCAATTGAACTTCACTCTTGAACATATGCACAGGGTAGGGTATGGATACACCATCTACAGACTGACCATCTTTTAACACGCTCGACAAGAACTTACATCAGGTTTCGGCTTCGGACTTCTTATACAACTCAACCAGGATTGAATCATTTATAACTTCAGGGCTGTCTGGGTAATTTTCCGTCAAACTAAGGACTTCTCGAATGACCGCAGCGTCGACTCTACATAATACTTTGGACACAGACCGACTGACAATAACTCTTTGAGATGGAGAATAATTCAAGGCACACCATTCTGCGAATTCTGGAAAGTGGAGGGTTTTCTCAATGGAGAAATAGTACAGGAAAGACCTGCACACATTCAGCACATCGTTCCCCTGCGAGTGGTGGTACCACAACCTTTCTTTACTATCAGACACGCTCCCCACAGAGAGGAAGGGGTCACAGACATTCCTATCTCTATCAACTAGGAACTCTTCCTTATCAACTACAACTTGACCCGACACCTGAACCTCTTTTCTCCGGTCCATTACTGAATTTCACACTGGTAACTTGTAGGAGGAATTACATAATTACTGGGCTTCAGTGTTACCTGGTTTACTGCGGCGACGCGTGCTCGAAGCGTGTCTGCACTTGCTGAATAGGAGCCAAAAAATGACAGATGGAAGCTTCCAGACAGGCCGGTCCTTTTCACTGGTCCCGAGCAAATAAAATAACAATGATAGAGGTCAAGCCTTCGCTTTTATAAGCCTTTTTATTCTCGGAGCCTATAATCATTCACCACGTGGAAGATCATTTATTCTCTGAAACTACCACTTACTATCCACCACGTATCTTTCTTCTCCGGATCCATTACCCACCGTTGATCTGATCCTTCGCAAACTTCTGGCCCTCGGATCGCGTGCCACGTATCCTTTTCCGTCGGGCGCCCTAGCGATAAACACCGTGCAAGTCTCCGCCCTGGAATCGCTCATGACCGTAGATGAAACGTGCCTTCATCCTCCACCGTTGGATCAAATGCCACATCCCACATTCTGCTGAGCCTTCCGACTTTAACCATCGTGCAACTCTGAGTCCCGGACTCACCCTCATCCATCGATCTGATACATCTTTACAGGCGGGCTGTTGGATCATGTGGCGCCCACTGAATTCCGCTGGGCTCCTTCGCTTTAACCATCGAGCAAGTTTGATCAGCGGAATTGCTCCTAACCATCGATGCGATATGTCTTTAATCGCGCACCGTCGGATCATCATCCACATACCCAATTCCGCTGGGAAATTCGGGGCTATCCGCCGTGCAATTTCGACCCTCGGAATCCATAATAGCCGTCGATCTATTCCGCCTCTGATCCTCAGCCATCGGATTAACCACTACATACCCATTTCGCCGGACGCCTTGAGCTTATCTGCCGCGTGGTTTCTGGTTTACGGAATCAATCACATCCATTGATGTGTTGCGATTCTGTCCCCCACCATCGGATCGAGTGGATTATTCATGATTCCGCCAGCCTCCCTTTCCTTAACTGACACGTGCTTTCACAGGGCGGATCTATCGTGAACCGTGGATCTTCTTGGGACCACTTCACAACCTTTGATCTGTGCAGCGGGTTAAAGGCTCGAACTTCTCTTATCCCCCTCGTATGTTTTGAAGCGCGGAGGGAGCATTAGCCACTGATTTTCTTCTTTCCATCCTTGCGGCCTAGGATCTTTGGCAACCTGATTGACGTTTAGACCTTCATCATACTCATATACTATATCCTTTGACCAAAGTGCTCGAAAAACATTATTTTTTCTCCACCATGGTTTCATTCTCCTTGGTCAAATAGAGGTGCTAACAGCTGGCTCCATATGGGGATGATATCCTCCCTGCGAGGTATCAAAGAACTCGTAGACCAGGTGCCTGCTTTCTGACTTTGCATAATAACTCCCAGAAAACCTATTTTTTGTGTTTTTTGTACATATATCATTTTTACGTATTTTTGAGGAAAAGAGTGGTACGCCCTCTGAATTTTTGGGGCTTTCACTGCAAGCTCCAACTATCTTTGGTTTACCATTCTTATTGTCTTGTAAAAGGAAAATATGTACAGTCTATAATACAGGTTTTACCTTCCTCCCTTAGGATAGGTAATGCTTCAAATACCTCCCATTGACAAGGTTGCTCTCAAGAGGAACCCCATTTGTATATTCCAGCAAAAATGCGTTCTGGCCTCTGTACCCAGCAACAACATAAGGTCCAACCCACATAGGGTCAAATTTCCCATGTTTTTCTTCGTTTGGGGCATCCCACTTCAGAACCAGGTCATCGATCTGAAACTGTTCTTCTTTGACTCTTCTATCAAAAGTACTTTTCATTTTCTCTTGATGTGACTGTACTTTATTATAGGCCTTGTACCGTCGTTCGTCTAGCTCAATGATCTGATTTATCCTCCACTGTATGTGGTTTGGTTCTTCTTGCTGATCTTGGAAATATCTCATCACTGGGACCCTTAATGATGCCGGAAAGATTACTTCAGTTCCATATACCAGTTGGAAAGGGGACATGCCAATTGCCCTTTTAGTTCTAATCCTATCAGCCCATAGAGCATATTTGAGTTTGGTGTGCCAGGATCTCTTGTTCTCCTCCAACAGCTTTTTGATAATCCTTACTAGGCTTTTGTTTGAGGATTTGGCCAAACCATTCCCTTGAGGATAATAGGCTGTCGAATGATTGAGACTTATATGATACTTATGACAAAAATTTATCATTTTCCTGGACTTGAAAGCAGCGGCATTGTCTGTTACTATTCTTTTTGGACATCCAAATCGAGCCAGTATATTCTCTTCAAGAAACTCCATGATCACATTTTCAGTGGCCCTCCTGGTAGGAATTGCTTCTATCCATTTGGTAAAATAATCTGTAGCTGTCAAAATCCACCTATGCTGTCTTGATGAATTGGGGTTTATTTCTCCAATAAAATCTAAACCCCATTGCTGGAAAGGTGCTTCTACTGTTATCAGATTCAGAGGGAGAGGTAATACTTTTCTCTTACCATCGAAAATTTGGCATTGATGACACTTGCTGTTTTCTTTATATACATCTGAGAACAATGTAGACCAATAATAACCAGCTCTTAGGATTTTGTTGGCTGTCACTTTCCAGGAATGATGTCCTCCACAGTCTCCCCTATGAAATTCTCTTGTAATTTGCTGGGCCTCATCCTCCAAGAGACAGTTTAGCAGAACCCCTCCAGGGTCTTTCCAATAGAGGTATTTATTTATGATACAAAATTTGCCAGATTTCAACTTCACAGATCTAGCTCTTGATTTACTTAATCCATCTGGTGCTTGCAGATTGCGGAGGACAAATACAATATCAGAATACCATGGAGAAGTTACAAAATCAACCATCACTTCTATATCTTCATCCAACTGATCAGGTTGATGAGATAAGAGATTTATTTGCAGAGATTCACGATTTGAGTTTGTCATCATCTTTGCCAATCCTTGTCCTTTGATCAACTTCGTGGGCTTTATCTCTAGGTCATATTCCAATAAGGTAGCTATCCATTTCGCTCTCCTGCCTTCTGGATCTGGTTGAGTCAAAATGGCTTTCACAGCAGCGGTTGGGACATGTGCAATTACATGCGAATGCAGAACATACACTCTGAAATCTTTTAATGCTTTAAATAAAGCATAGGCCTGCTTTTCCATGATGTCGTATTTCAATTATCCATCCCGAAGTATCTTACTGAAGAAAGCTATAGGTTGTTCCTGGTGTTCGTCATTCTTCTGCAAAAGTACTGCTGCTATAGTATGCTCCAAAGCATAGGAGAATATTAAAAATTCCTTGGCAAAATTTGGACTTACCAAAATAGGGGCTTCTGAAATTGCTTTCTTGATTCCCCAAAATGACTCCTTGGCTTCTGCACTCCACTTTATTTCATGACCCTTTTTCAACATATTAGTAATATTCATCAAAATCTCAGCAAAGCTTGGTATAAATCTCCTTAAGAAATTTACTTGTCCCAAAAAAGACTGTACCTCCTTTTTGCTTCTAGGCTCTCCCACTTTCAGGATTGCACTTACTCTCTCAGGATCAATCTTTATGCCATCTTTGGATATTATATGGCCTAGCAGCTTTCCTTCCTCTAATGCAAAATTAGATTTCTTCGGATTCAGAGATATACCATATTTCCTACATTTCATGAAAACCTTCTCAAGATGATGTAGGTGTTCTCTGTCAGACTTAGAGTAGACTGTGATATCATCCATGTAGATCACCACAAAAACTCCAATTTCCCCTGCAAAAGCGATGTCCATAGCTCGCTGGAAAGTGGCTCTCGCATTCATTAAACCAAAAGGCATCTTTGCATACATGAAAGTGCCCCATGGTGTAGTAAAGGCAGTCTTCTCCTGATCTTCTGGTAACACTTTGATCTGGTTATACCCGGATAAGCCATCCAGCATCGAAATCCTTTCAGCTCCTACCACTTGCTGCAGCATGTGATCCATCTTGGGTAGGGGATAGTTATCTTTCATGGAGACTTTATTCAAATTGCGAAAATCTATGCACAGCCTTATCTCTCCACTCTTCTTTCTGACAGGGACCAAATTGGCAACCCACTTAGAAAATCGAAGCGTTACAATAATCTTGGCCTCAAATAACTTCTTTATTTCCTTCTCAATGATAGGGAGCAATTTAGGGTTTATCCTCCTGAGCTTCTGTTTAAAAGGCCTCTCTCCAGGCTTTATAGGAATAGTGTGTTGTATGATAGATGTATCATATTCTTTGAGGTCTTCATAACTCTAGGAAAACACATCTGTGTACCTTTTCATCAACTCCACATACTCCCTTTTCTCCCTTTCAGGCAGCTTCTTGGATAGTTTTATGATTTTAGGATTTTCCTCAGTGCCAATATTTTTATCTTCAACTGCATCACCAACCGGTTTCACTTTGGGGTTCTTGGCAACATCATTATGATCAAAGAGTCTTTCTAAAGGGATCAAGCCTCTTGGTATGAAATTGTTTTTGAGCTCATTGATGTCTTTACCTCCCAAGGTTTTCCTCAACTTCTTAGCGTCTTCTTCTGATTCAGCTTCTTCGTCATCTTCGGGGGTCCTATCATTACCATTTTCATTTTCAACCTGAGTATTCAAAAACTCTCCTGACAACTCTAGAAATATTTGGATCTGCATATCATCTTCAAACACCTGCCAGTATTTGTAATTGTCGGGGATAGAAGGTCTGTTCAAAATCTCCACCTGGTATTCCTTTTGACTGGTCATTGGGGTCTCAAAATTTCTAGCGGATACTGCTAAGGAATCAGCCACCATATTATCAACCCTGGGAACCACCTGAATTGTATGCTCTGTAAAGAAGTTGCCAAGCATATCCCATACTTCATTTCTGTAAGCCCTCATCTGAGGATGCTTGGTTTGATAACTCTCATTTACCTGGTTTATCACCAACTCGGAGTCTCCCAGGATCTTGACCCTCTGAGCCCCCAGATCTTTCAAAGCATGTAACCCCAATAACAGGGCCTCATACTCTGCTACATTATTAGTGCATTCAAATAGCAATTTGTATGACAAATCTTTGAAATCATGAATAGGATAAATGATGTAGACACCAGCCCCAGCACCAACCTTCACAACAGATCCATCGAAATACATGATCCATTGGCCTTCTTTTTTCTGTTTTGCTTCCAGAGCTTGCTGTTCCAAAACTTCTTTTTCTTCATTCTCCTCGGACTTCTCCTGTTCTTCAGATTTCTTTTGCAATGAAGCTTCCAAATCATGTGGGGCAGCCTCATTAAATAAAATGGAAGATCCCAAATCAGTGTCAACAGCATATATATGATGAACTTCGGGCTTATCTTGATTGCTAACCACATAAGGAGTTCTCTTTTCGCTATACAACCTTCTGCTCCCATCTGGGACTAGAATAGTAGCATATGACATGTCCATCTGCAAGCTACCTTTCAGCTTGGAAGTCCAAGATCTTGACAGCAATACCCCAAATTTGGGTGGGATGTCTGCCACTACTACATCCATGACTATGGTCTTAGAAGGTAGTTTGTTCAGGGTTACCACCATGTCCTTAATTAGTCCCAGGCATTTCACCTTCTTGGAATCGAAAGAGTACAGATATTTATAGGGCCTTGTTACCTCCAATCCTAAAATTTCTACCACTCCTTTGGGCATTAGATTATGTGACGCCCCAGAATCCAACATGGCATTGTGGACCACTTTGTCAAGCACCTTTAGACTCAAGTAGAAAGGAGGCACCTCTTCACCCTCTAAATTTTCAGCTTTTGATCCAAATGAGATAGCAGGATTATCATCATTCAAATTTAAAATGTCAGACTGCCCTTCACCTTGGTCTTTGACAATTTTTGAAATAGTATCTTTGTATTCAGTGTTTCTCAATAACTCATTAAATGGAACAGAGATCTTCAGTTTAGACAGCTCATTTTGCAGGTTAAAACCAACACTAGTCTTTTCCACCTCAACCGGAGTCGCCTTCTTTATTATTTTATCCCTTTGTACATCATTGTCAACCTATCTACTCACAAAGGGCTCTTTCGGTACTTCCTTCCCCTTTTCTCCATTCAAAGAACTAGAGGAAGGCTGATTTGGGTTTGCCTTCCCTTTATTTATAGGGACATCTCTATTTCTCAGTCTCATTTTCCTTTGGACATCATCCATCGCATGCAAATAACCTCTTTGATATAGTTCATTTTCAAACTCTTCATTTACATCCTGCTGCGCAAACATATTATGCTCCTATTCAGTAAGATATATTTCAGAATCCTGCTCTCCAAACAGATGAATCTCATTCTCAGGGGGATCTTCCTCATCACCAACATAATTTTCAGGAAAAGGTGGGCGGATGGGTAGTTCTTCTTGGTTTCTTGGATTCCTCTGGATTCCTCTGGTTTCTGGCTATTCTTCTTCTTGGACAGACTGAGCTAACTGTAAAGAAGGTAAAAACAAATTTGGCGGAAGAATAGCTTCAGTTCCATACACTAAGAAAAATGGTGAGTTACCTATCACAGCTTTTGGAGTTACTCTGTCTGCCCAAAGAGCATTGACCAATTCTGTATGCCAATTTCGATGATGAACTGAAACAGTTCTTTTAAGAATTTTTAATAAGTTTTTGTTTGTTGATTCAGCTAGACCATTCCCATGAGGATGGTAATTAGCTGAATATCTGATTCTTATTCCTTTTCCTAATGCAAACTGAGTTAATTCAACTGATGAAAAATATGATGCATTATCGAAAACCAAAGAATCAGGAACACCAAATCTTGTTATGATAAAGAATTCCAAAAATAATATAACTTGATTAGTATTCACAACTTTTAATGGTGTAGCTTCAGCCCAACGAGTGAAATAATCAGTTGCAGTTATTATATACTTGTGTTGCATTGATGAGGGAGGGTTTATTGGACCTACGATATCGATACCCCACTACTGAAAGGGTCTTTCGGCTGAAACAGGTTGTAAAGGGAAAGCATATTTTTTAACCCTTCCCGCGGCAAGTTGACACTCTTGACACTTTCTGACGAAAGTATAAGAATCTCGAAACAAGGTAGTCCAATAATAACCAGCCCTAAGAATTTTATGAGCTGTCGTCTCTCCACCGAAATGACCTCCTGCTGGTCCAGAATGCAATTCTTTCAGAATTGTTTCTGTTTCATCTTTATCTAAACATCGTAGGTATACTCCGTCTGAATTTTTCTGAAAGAGGATATTATCTATTAATAAGTATGGAGCAGACTTCAATCTGAGGGCTCTTTTCTTTTTCGGGTCTAAGTAATCAGGGGCAATCCCTGTTTCCAGAAGTACTCGTATGTCTGTGTACCAGGAATCTTGAGGTGGTGGATAAAAATAAATTTCTCTGGTAAGTAAATCTTCATCAATGACAATTTCAGTTTTATCATCAGGCAAATGAGCAGCTTCAACAGCTAATTTACACAACCCTTGTCCTTTAATTATCGTTGATGGTTTGATTTCTAAGTCATATTCTTGAGGAGCTGTCATCCAAGGTGCCCTTTTTTCTCCTAAATCTTTTTGTACCAACAAATTCTTGACTGAAGAATAAGGGACAATTACTTTCGTTTTGGATTTCAACAAGTAAGGACGAAAATGTTTTACAGCTTTAAAGACGGCAAAAGCTTGTTTATCTACTTCATGATAGTTGAGTTCAGCGCCTTTGAAATTTGAACTCATGAATGAAATTGGAACTTCATTATTTTGTTGATTCAATTGAGTTAAAACTACTGCATATGCAATATCAGAAGCAAAGGTGTATAATATAAAATCCTTATTAAAATCTGGACTTAGAAGACTAGGAGCTTCTGAAATGGCTTCTAAAATTTTTTGAAAAGATTATTTTCCAGTTTGTCCCCAATTAAATACAGCATCCTTTTTAATCATTTTCTGTAAAGGACGAATGATCTCTGAAAAAATAGGAATGAGTCTCCTAACAAAGTTAATTTTCCCTAAGAATGACTGCATTCCTTTCTTGCTGGAAGGAAAAGTAATCTTTGAAATAGCTTGTGTTCTTTCAGGATCAATCATGATTCCGTGTTTCGAGACTACACATCCTAACAGGATACCTTCTGAAACAGCAAATATTTTTTTCTTAGGATTTAAAGATATTCCGAATTTTTTACATCGCTCAAATACTTTTCTTAGATGGTTAATATGATCAGGCCGATGTTTAGAGTAGACAGTAACATCATCTAAATAGACAACAACTGAATGACTGGTTAAGCCTCTAAAAGCAATATCCATTGCTCGTTGAAATGTTGCTCCCGCATTGATTAACCCGAAGGGCATCTTACGGTATGCATACGTTCCCCATGGAGTTCTAAAAGCTGTTTTTAGTTGATCATCTAGGGAGACTAGTATTTGGTTGTACCCTGAGAAACCATCAAGGAGAGACATTATCTCATACCCAGATACCTTCTGAAGAATTTGTTCCATGGGAGGAACAGGGTAATTATCTTTTTCATAAGCTTTATTTAAATTTCTAAAATCCACACATAAACTAATATCCCCATTTTTCTTCCTAACTGGAACTAAGTTTGCTACCCATTGAGTATGTCTGATAGGAAAAATGATCTTGGCAGCCAACAATTTGTTCAGTTCTTTTTTAATTGTTGGTTCTAATGAAGGGTGATATTTTCTTAACTTCTGCTGAAAAGGCTTTGATTCTTGTTTAATTGGGATTATATGTTGCATGACTTGAGTATTGAATGTTTTTAGGTCATCATATGTCCATGCAAATATATCTTTAAACTCCTTAAATAATTTTATGAAAGCTGTTTTTTCTACAGGATTACAGTCTATTCCTAGATTTATAGTTTGAGGATTTGATTCTGTTCCTAAATTGATAGTTTCATATTTCATCCAAGAACTGTTTGTTTTACAATTAGGAACAGACTTAAACTTATCCTGCAGATCAAAAAACTTTTCTAATCTCAATACTGAATTGGGAACTGGTTTTACCTGTTCGAAAGCTTTCTCAACTGAACAGAAATCATTTATTACCGAAAAATCCCGCAGATTATCATCATGAGTGACTTCATCTATTGCTGAATATTTAAAAATATCCTCGTTTGTTAGAAAATGCAATACCTGTGTATCATTGTCAAACACACGCCAGTTAAAAATATTATCTGGTATGGAGGGCCTAAAAATCAATTCAACAGAAAAGAAATCTGGTGTAAGATTTTCTGAAGGAATTAACTTAGATGCTACATTTGCCAATAAATCTGCTTCTTGATTTTGATTTCGAGGAACAGAATTTATGTTAAATGCATCAAAATGTGTAATCAGATTCCATACCTCTTTCTGATAACTCTGTAAATGCTCAGATAGACAATCAATGGAATTACGAACCTGTCTAACTATGATCTCGGAATCGCCATAAACAATTATCTCTTTGATGCCCAAATCCATTGCCTTTTTCAAACCTTGTATTAAATCTTCATATTCAACTGTATTGTTTGTACAACTAAATTCCATTCTACAAGCCATACAGGTTTTATTACCTTGAGGATCTATCAATAAACAACCAGCTCCTGCTCCTTCTTTAGATTTTGCACCATCAAAGTATAAAGTCCAAATAGAACTATGTGCAATTACCTTGCTCTCTATGATATTTACAATATTTACATTACTTACATTACTGATGGTTTCCTTAAGTGAATGATTAGGAGAAACAGATGTTATATTACAAATTTCAGATTGCTGATTATTTTCAAACAGAGTGGAATTTTCAGCTTTGAAATTTCCAAATCCTAATTCATACATGTAGTTTCCCATAATGGAATCAGAAAATAACACAGGTTTACTAGGATCATGCAGTTCTGTAACAGTATGTTTCATATACCGTTCTCTATGTATTTTTATCTGATTTGATTTCCCGTTCTTAGGTAACCACAACGTTGACCAATCAGTGGCAAAGAAACCATTCAGCTATTGAGACCAATCTCTACTTAAGAACAATCCATATGCATCTGGAATATCAGCAACAACAATGTCTATGATTTGATAAACTGAAGGGTTACAAGCGATTCTAACTAAGACATCCTTCATTTCTCCAACAACCTTTATGTTTGTTCTATCTAATTGAGTTATTTGTGAATTAGATGGAACACATTTTCCATTCAATTTCTTACATACAAATAAAGGCATAACATTAGATGATGCTCCTGAATCTACCATGCAGTTGTGAACATTCCTATTGAAAATTTCAAAGGTAAGTAAAAATGGAGGTGTTGTTGACTTAGAATTTTTACCTATCAATGAAGCTTTGTCAGCTACTGCTTTTCCTTTTTCAGTTACTGTTGGATCATTGTTAGAACTGCTTGCAGCAACGTTTTGTTTTGCATTAGGAACAATTGAACTTACTGCAGGATTTATAATATGACTATTAGGCATTGGGTAGATTTGAAGAAGATCGTACATACTAATGTTTGCACGTGTCTTCTTTAAATCTTCGATTATGTCATATTGTAGATCCAATTTTGGAGCATGCTGAATAATTTGAGTTCCCTTAGTGGGGAGAGTTTGTTTGCCAGATTGATTTTGTTTGTTTGGTTGCGAATTATCAGTATTTGAGCTTGAAGCACCTGGAGTGTTTGTAGTTGCTTTACTACGAGTATTATACGCATGTTGTCCTGAAGGTGGGTTTCTATTTTCATGTTCTTTTACAACACTATCCCAGAAATGACCGTTGACTTGTTGAGGTTCTTCTGATTCTTTATCATTTTCTGATTCCTCTTCTTCTTCGTTTTCATTTATCTCTTGATTAGGAGTTTCAGACAAAGATAGAACAGCTCGAATTGTGTTAAATATTTCTTCATTAGCAGCTACGTCGGGAGGTGTATTTTTATTATTTGTGTTTGGGTTTTGTCTAAATTGATTTCTAAAGTAACCCCTAGAAGGAGAAGCTTCAGAGTTATTCTTTTTTAACCCTATAACTTCATTGGTTAATGTTCGAATAACGTTCTGTAACTGTTCTACATCGAATGCTTTATCTTTATCTGAGCTAGACTTTTCTGTTTTTCTTCGAGGAAATGAATCAGATTTTCCACTTTTATCTAGTTCATAAGACATGAAATCCTTTTCTACTTTAATTGCTTCCTCAAATTTTTCTATCAGCGTTGTTTTTCCAGCTCTTTTCACAAACATTCCGGAATTCCTAGGTAAGGCTGATGTATAATTTTCAATAATTATATCTTCCGGAGGTTGAG
>LPNX011081114.1:0-37539 GCA_001517045.1 Pseudotsuga menziesii
CATACTTTCCTAAAAAACTCCAATGTATTGCAATGAGAAGCTGTAATTGTAATTGATAATTACTGGAACAGGGTTTTTGATTCCTACTCACCTAAGGTCACAGCCTTGGATGTGAATATATTTCTATTCAGCAAAATTTCAAGATGTTATTTGCACCTTTACTCGGAATCTCTGTTTCAAAGGAGTAAATGCGGATGAGCATGACTACCTTGAGATTTTGTCCGCTGTCAAAAAATTTATAAATTTATTAGGCAATGACATATTGTTCAATTTCATCTCCTATGCCAATGTCTTCTTAGAATGAAAAGACATTCTTATGAACACTTATTGAATGATTTGGGGAGGATAAGCTGTAATATCTGGAATAATAACCCCTTTTACGTTATTAGATACTTTGACATCAGTTAGTTAGAACTTAGAACTTGATGGGTATTTTAAACTTGACATTGGCTGGGGTATCTTCTGGTAAAGAAGATTTTATTACTTTATTTTTTAAAACTCCCAAATCTGTGAGTTACAGGTACATTTAGGAGCGAACATATTCTGAACATACTGAAAATAGGGCTCCCACATATTTTCCTCATCAAAAGGCCAAAAACAGTCTGTCATAAAAAAAACCAAAAACAGTGCTTATAAGACTGCCCTTCTTTACAACAGTACCACGTCTCTATAGTGCATTCTACATTGCTCTAGATAAACCTTTTATCTGCATTATCACACTGCCAGTCCAAAGGTGTAAGGAGAAATAGTAAAAATTATAAAATTGCATTTGAATATTGACGAGGAAGATCGAGGATGTCATATTAATTACAAAGCCAAAAGATTTTTTATTGATTAAAGAGATTCGAGACGTTGTCCATTTTGAGGATTGTGAAACAGTTGAGATCCAAGCAGATAGTAAATCTTCTCTGCAGGCTTCTAAAGAAATATCTCCGTTGACACCCAGCATGGAGCATTGTGAATCCAGAAAGGTGGGCTCTGGAGCTTCTGAAACTTACCTTTGACTGTCAGCATCAATAGGTTATGACCATATTATTTTTTTAAAAACTACAGATAGCGTCGCTATATCGATGGCTTGCCGTGGAACTTTGCGACGTCTTGCCGTCGATATAGCGACGTCTTTCCGTCGATATAGCGATGTATTTTCGTCGATATAGCGACGTCGTACCGTCGCAGGTATTGGGGTTGGGCTTTTTCATTCTAGGAAGGGCCGTCGCAATTGCGACGTATTCCCGTCGCTCTTGCCACGCAATTAACGGGTCGTCGCTATTGCGACGAAATGAGTGCCACGGGAAAAAAACACTTAGACGTGGAAATATCCACGCTTTTCCGTGGATATTGCCACGTTTTTGCCGTGGCAAAATTGATCACTTGTACTAGTGTTTGAAACTTTGTTTAAAGAAGAGGCAAATCTACATCTGCCTAAAATTCTGGATATTGCTAATAATTTTCCTTCTGATATTACTGATAGTGAAAATCTAGATCTTATGATCCCTGTTACTATTGAGGAAATTCATTCTATTATGTCTATCAGTAAAAATGATAAGAGTCTTGGTCCTGATGGGATCCCTGTGGAAGTGTATAGGGCTCTTTTTGAGGTATTGGGAAGGGATCTGTTAAGAGTTGTTGAAGTTTCCAGAATCAATGGGAAGATCTATGTTGTATTTAATACCACCTTTATTGATTTGATTCCCAAGACTGATTGTCCTAAGTCATTTGATGACTTTAGACCAATATCTTTATGTAATTTTATATATAAGATTATTGGTAAAATCATTTCTACTTGAATTAAAAAGATTTTGGGAAGTTATATCCAAGGAACAGTTTGGGTTTTTGCCTGGTAGACAGATTCATGAAGCAGTTGGAATTATTCAGGAAGGCTTACATTCAATCCATTGTAAGGGCTTGAAATCTATTATACTTAAAATTGATTTATCAAAGGCATATGATCAGGTAATTTGGACATATTTACGGGTAATCATGGCTAAAATGGGATTTTCTGTACCTTTTATTACATGGGTGATGAGCAGTATTAATTTTGTTTCTTTTGTTGTTCTTATAAATGGGGTGGCATCTACTTTTTTTAGATCTGAAAGGGGGCTCAGACAAGGATTCCCTTTGGCTCCTTTACTTTTTTTTATTGTGGTAGAAGGATTGAGCAGGTACATTCATAAAGTACATTTTAGTGGGGCCCTACACGGTATCTCTTTTGGCAACAATATTACTCTGTCCCATATATTAGTTGTGGATGATATTATATTGGTCACAGATGGTTTTGAACAGTCTTTATCAACTTTATATGAGGTTTTGATGGTATTTTGTTTAGCTTCTGGAATGATTATAAAGGAGGATAAATCTTCTTTTTATTTTTCTGGGTTGCAAGAATTCGAGTTGATTTCTATTCAGAATATTTTCTCTTTTAATGTTGAAAAAATTGAGATGGGTATGAAATATCTTGGTTTTTATTTAAAACCCTACAGATATCTGTTGAAAGATTGAGATTGGCTCATTACCAAAGTGGAAAAGAGAATTAAGAACTGGAGTTTTAGATGGTTATCCAAGGGCAGAAAACTTGTTTTGGTTAAGGCTGTTCTTGAGGCCATTCCAGTTTACTGGATGCGTTTTTGAATACCTATGGGAATTCTTGAAAGAATCAGAAAGTTATGTTTCAAATTCTTATGGTCTGGTAGTGGAGAGGCTTCTGGACTACCATGGTCTTCATGGAAGGATCTGGCCAATCCCAAGTCTTTGAGAGGATGGGGTTTGAAAATACCTGCCTTTTTTGCAAAATCCCTTGCTGCTAAGAATGTGTGGAATTTGATTAATGGCACATGATTTTGGGTGCAAATTGCTATCCAGAAGTACATTTCACCCTTATCTTTACTTGACTGGATAAGGAGAGATGTAAAGAAAAAAAAAGGCATTTCCATTTGTTGGAAAGCAGTAATTTGGTCTTTTGATCTCATTGGACAGTCACTTGTGTGGAGAATAGGGACTGGTACTGAGGTACGTATTGGTATCGACCCATGGCTTGGATGAAAATGGAGACATAATTTACCAGTTTCCATGATTGTTAAACTTCATAATGAAGGTTATTTGGTCATGAAGATATTCAGCCTAAGTCTTATTTAGTCATGTCTTTATGTTTGGGTTTACTGAATGCATATCCCTTGGATAACAGAGTTGTGAATTTAAGGATGGTTGCTATGGAACAAATTGACAAATCAACTCCTTGGGGGTTCTTTGATGGTTCGGCAGCTGGAATCCCTCAGATTTGTGGGGCAGGAGGCATTCTGTATATATCTGATAAGCACTATTTTGCCTTCTCTGCTGGTTTGGGGCTGGGAACCAATAATTATGCCGAACTTTTAGCTTTAAAATTGCTCATCATTTTGGCTTTAAAGCAGGGTGTTCAATCTTTGCAGATTTTTGGGGATTCTCAGTTGGTGATCAATAGGGTAACTGGTAAGTTCAGGATCAATAATATTGTTCTTACTCAGGTCCTTTAGGAGGTGATTAGAATATCTAATTTTCTTGTCAAATTCAATTACAAGCATATTTACCGGGAACGGAATACTAAAGCTAATGCATTAGCTAATGTAGGTGCTAACATGATTGAAGGCCACTGGAAAATCCTGGAATATAAAGGAGCTGATACTTATGAAACTTTTCAGATTTTTTAGTTTTTTTTCTCTTTCTGGAGGAGGGGTTTTCACAAGACTATGGAATATCAGTGCACTTCATAGATCCATTTGTTTTTCTTGACAGTTAATGATGTTTTTTTTTACTATGTTTTGAGTCCATTTATTGATGCTAGTTTTTGGACAATACTTTTGGGATAGATAAGTTCTTACTGAACAGTGTGGATAGTGTGGACAGTGACAGTTTCATATAGATTTTCTGGACAGGCTCATATTGATGGTTTATGTTTATGGTTACAGTTATATGACAGTCATAAGTTTTTGTTTGACAGTTTTTTGAATGTTTTTTATATAAAAACTGAATTAAATGATATACAAATCTATCATAGTTTTTTATGCATGCTAATTGGTTGTAATGAATAGGTTTATACTACTTTCTTTTTTAAGGTAGTGTAACTATCTATTGAATATGTGGGGCGATATAATTTGATTTTCAAATCAAATATTACCTATTGTAACAAGCATTTTTTGAGTTGTACATTTTGAGGAAATGGACACTGATCTGATAAAGATAGTGATCTATCTGATGAATGTAACTTTTTAATAAAGTTACAATTTTTTTCTGTGGAAAAAAAAGAAGAAGCTCATACATACTTCAAAAACCATGAATACTTAATTGGATTGATACATATTTAAAAATAATATTACTTTAAAAGATCACAATAAGAATTAAAAGAAAAGATCACAATAAAACTTAAAAGAAAGTTTCAAAAGATAATCCAAAAAATTATATCTAATTATAATAAATAATAACCATAAAAAAATTCATAAATCATATATATAAACATCATAAACCCAAAAATGTATAATCAAACATGTATAAATGTGTTCAACACATCAATTGTAAAAAAACATTTTATTTCATTTCATATATATATTCAACACATAAATAATAATATAAACGGCGGCATGCCGATTACAAGAGTCCCTGCTAGCCGAAGGCAGAAACTAATAAAGGAAGCCTTTCATTTGTTTATTTGTAACAATTTCATAAATGGTATTAAGGAAGCCTTTCATTTGTCGACCATATGTAGCAACTCCATAATCTTACTAGAAACCTTATTTGAAAAGGACCATAAGTACAAAGTTGAGTTCTCTTATTGCAACCACATAAAATTAAAATGAGATTGGAGGTTTTTTTAATATATATACATATATTGCATCTCTTCATTTACCTACCATTACCATTGAGTCACTAAAAAATTAATAAACTTGAGATTCCTTTCAAATAAGCTAATTTTAACATTAGTTTCATTAAAAAAAAATTCCATCTAAAAAAGGGTTAATCTTAACATTAGTTTTAAGATAAGCAATTATATATATATATAGAGAGAGAGAGAGAGAGAGAGAATCCTTTATTCATTGAATAACTTGGACTGCTCAAAAGAGCTTACATTATTGCATTACTCATAGAGCTTACATCATTACGTTGCTTAGATAGCTTACATCATTGATCCGCCTATTCGGATTTCCTTATCTCATTGTGCTTTTCATAAGAACAAAAATGTTCTGCATAAATTCATTTATTCAAAAAAAAATGTTATGCCTGAACGTTGCTTCTATCATTCAAAAACTTTGCCTAATTGTTCTGCTTCTGTCAATTTTGGGGTGTGTAGTCACATTCAAACCGTCTTGCATGACTACATCCTTTGCATAGAACTGTGTGTGTTGTTATACAAAAAAACAATTCGTCACTCTTCTTGTCAGATTAGAGTGTAAAACAGAGTGGCTTTTCCTTCTACGGTGACCTCTCCTTCAATGATCCATGACTATATGTCTAAGGCCTTCTTAGACAGGGTATCGACTCCTATATTATGCTCTCTGTAAATGCGATTGAAGAGGACTGCTTCAAAGGCTATTTGTAGTGCACTTATTTCCTTTAGCAAGTTGTGGAGCTCTAAAGTTATTTTTCCATGTTTCCCAGTCTATTATAGATTTAGAGTCTCCGTAGATGTGCAATCTTGTTATATGTTTATCCTTTGCAATCTTCATAGTTTGCCAAAGTGTTGAGAGCTCTGATTTGTTGTTTGTAGCCCTTCCTAGTCCAAGTTTGAAAGATATTTTTTTGTCTCATTTAGAAAAATGACTCCTCAAGCACCACCTATGGGTGGGTCTCCCTGGATGGAACCATCAAAGAATGCCCATGGATAGCTTTTGTCGAACTCTAGTGTTGTGGTAGCTCTTGTTTTTCTTTGTTTAGGGGAGGATCTATTTTCTTGGGCCTTCTGCACCAGCAGGGCTAATGTGATGTCAGAAGGGGTCCAAATATTTTTTTAAATCGCTCTATTGCGAGCCTCCCATATGGTGTAGACAAAGAGTACAGGGAAGGTAACAAAATTACATACCCTTGCGTTATTCCACCATGTGTGAGTTCTCTACTCCAAAGTCTCTTCCATGTTGTTCATCCTAACTTGGGTAATGGCCCTAGATGCACTGGTCCATACTTGTCCTGCATAGAGACAAGAACCAAACAAATGTGAGGTAAGTTCTTCCCCTGATTTGCACATAATGCAAATACTTGGGCCTTGAAAGCCCCTTTTCCTCAAGTTCTCCCATGTCAAGAGCTTGGTATTTATTGCCAACTAGAAAGTGAGAATGGTTTTCAGAGGACTGTTGGAGGCCCACAAATCCCCCCACCACTGGGATTTTTCTCCTTCAAATTGTTCCATGATTTCCACTTCGTATCCCTTTTCTGTTGTGTAGTCTCCATTTATAGCATTCCTGGTCCAAATCAATTTATCTTGGTTCTCTTAGTCAAGGTAAACAAAGTTTGTCTCCAACAAATTTACGTAATTGTTCCATCTCACATAATCATCTCCCTCCATTCATAGCTCTTGGTCATCTTTCCATCTTGTTCTGCCTAGAGGAATGGGTTGTTGTATTTGCACATCCTTGAGCTTAAAACATCTTTGTTCTCTTAGTTGGGTTATGACAGAGATGGGCAGCCTGTAGTTCTCCCCAACCCTTGACCAAGGATCCTCTCCTATCCTGACACTCCTTCCATTTCTTATTTTCCAAGATGTCCAATTACCAATGAGTGGGAAGGGAAATACCATAGATTTTCATCCCACAAACCCATTTTTGAAAGACTTATTAGGGTTTCTGAACCATTCAATCAAGGTAATGTCTAGAAAAACAGAATAACACCCTTCCCCATAGAGTGCCTATGGTTTGAACAAGTCTCCATAACAATTTGTCTGCCAGAGCTCTGCAGAATAGCATTGGGTTCTTGATTCCCCATCCTCCAAGTTCCTTTGGTAGAGCAATGGTTGTCCATTTAGCCAATGGGGTGCCCTCACTTTGCTTGCTTGCTATCCATAAGAAGGAGAAATACTTTTTCCTGATTTTTGTTAGTATTCTCTTGGGGATATACGCTATGGATTCCCAGTAGACTGGCGTGCTCTACAGAATTGCCTTTATTAGGACCAATCTTCCCCCTCTGGACAGGAACTGATTTGTCCAAGCTGAGACTCGGGATTCTACATTTTTATAAATCCATACCCAGTTTTGAAAAGCATAACTATTGGGTTTAAGAAAAAAACCTAGATACTTAAATACTGTAGATATCAAATTTGTAGGATAGGAAAGTATCTCTTTTGATTGTTGAGCTAGTTCTTCTGTGAATTCATTGTGAGCCAACAATGATTTTTCTATTTTAATCAGCATTCATGTGGCCTTCTTGTACTTCTCTACCAAGGAGGCATATTCCTTCAAATTATCCTCTGCTCCTATTCCGAATAACTGAGCATCATCCACAAATAGAGTGTGTGTAATTTCCTTCGAACTTGACACCTTAACTTCTTCAATTTTTTCTTCCCTTTTTGCTTTAAGGATTAGCCTAGTTAGTGCATCAGCCACAAGAAGAAAAATAAAGGGGGATAACGGACAACCCTGTCGTATTCCCTTAGTAGGTCTGAAGAAGCCAGAGGGTGAACCATTGATAAGAACTGCAAATGAAGTGGATTGAATACAACCCATTATCCATTCTACCATTTCCATATCCATCCCTAACTGAATAAGGATAAATCAGACAAAGGTCTAGCTCACTCTATTGTATGCCTTGGACAATTCTAATTTCAAGGAAAAGGCACTCTCTTGCTCCTTCTTGATGGTATGTATTGCTTCCTGGGCCAAATAGACCGCATCATGAATTTTCCTGTTATGCAAGAAGCTGAATTGTTCTTATAATATTACCTTCCTCAAAATTAGTTTAATTCTTTATGCATTCACCTTCACTATCACTTTGTAGATCATGTTATAGCATGATATAGGTCTAAAGTCTTCAAAGGTTTCTTCCTTCTGCTTCTTTGGGATCAATGTTATGAAGGTGGAAAATAAGCTCCCAAGCACCTTTCCAACCTTTCGATATTCTTTGACTACTTCCAGTAGGTCTTCATTTATCTTGTCGTAAAAACCCAGGAAGAATTCCAAGGTAAACCCATCAGGCCCACTAGGGATTTTTCCTTTTTGAAAGGAATGTAAAACCTGTTGTATCTCCTCGTCCAACATATCTTTGGTTAATTATTCATTCATTTCTTCTGTGATTGATCTTGGAAACAAGTCTAAAACATCAAGGATCTCAGCTATTGGGCAGCCTTCTAGCTCTTTGAACATTCCATGAAAATGTTCTACTACTGCTTGGGTATTTTCTGAGAAAGACCTGACCCAAGAGCCTTGATTTGTCCTGATTTCATGGCTGGTATTAGCGCTCTTCCATTGGGAGGCATATCTATGAAAATACTTTGTATTCTGGTCCCCTTCCTCCAACCATAGGGCTCTTCTCTTCCTGTAAAAGTAGTGAGTCCTTCTTACCTTCCAACATTTTTAGCAAACCTAATTCTACTTCTGTGAACACCCCTTCTTTGTTGTTTTCATATAACTCTTTGATTTGAAGTTCAACGTGCCTCATTTCTCTGCGTTGCCTCTTTCTAAACTTCTTATCCCATTCTTTTGAAATCCTCTTAGCTTTGGCCAAGTTGTTTGCGAATTGTTGCATTAAAAATGGTTTTGTACTTCCTGCAAAGGTTCCCAGGCTTCTCGAATTAGGTTTTGATACTCCTCCTCTACCAACCACTAAGGTTTTAATTTAAAGGGGGAAGGAGGTTTGACCTTTTGTGTCCTAATTGTTAGGACTGTTAGTCGATGGTCCGAGTTTCCACCCATTTCTATCGTGGATTTCAAAATTAGGTCATCACTTATTAGGTTTCTCGTTATCAGAAACCTGTCTAGTCTTTTTTAAACGGCCTACTCCCCCCCCCCCCCCCCCTCCTATTCCTCCAAGTGGGAAACAATTTTATTGGAGCCAAGTCAATTAAACCTTTTTACTCAAAGAGATGACTGAAGAAAGGCCCTAAAGCATCACCTCTCACACTTTTGCCCCAAATTTCACTAGCGGATAGGGTTATGTTTAAATCTCCCCCAATGATCACATTTGGACGATCCTGGGCTCCTGATTCTGCCACCTTCTCCCAAAACGATTTTCTATCATAAAAGGGTTCGTAAATGTTTAGGACTATGAATTGCTTCCTGGTCTCACCATCTTCCAACTCTATCCCCAAAACCATTCGATATCGATTGACTGAGATCATTATTAAGGAAAACTCCAAGCTATTAAGGTTCCTCTTGAGTGGCCATTTGCATTAGTGCTTTTCATTTCCCAATCCTTAACACAATCTCTAATCATCTCCTCAGCCTTGTGTCCTCCCATCATTGTTTCTTGCAAAAGTAATATCATTGGTCTTGTATTGGCTAGTAGCCATTTTAGGGCGTTTTTTTTTACCCCCCCCCCTATCCCCCTTCTGTTCAAGAATAGAATTTTCATTTGATAACCCCGCATAGGGATTTGTCTCTAAGCACCCGTGTTATTGTTGTATGCCTTCCCTGATTTACATCTATATACATTTTTTTTATCCTTAGAAAGAAAGGTTTTTATTCCTAACCATGGTTTAGTAGATAGATTAAGAGCTAACTCTCCCGTAGATACACAATCTTCTTCCGTATTTTTGAAGACCCTGGGTCGCAGGTTGTATTCATTTCTCTGATCCTTTTGGGGATCTTCCTTTGTTTCAGTATTAAGGGTCAATTCATCTACGTGTAAAGTGTCCTCTTTTAAACCATTAAAACCTAAAAACACAGGGCTATCACTAATTTTTTTGTCGTTATTACTTTTTGGTCCCCGCTTGATTCGTCATTGCTGGGGTGTCCACCTCATGTGCTTGCTCTGTTGTCTGATCGCTCTTCTCCTATCCATTTCTCTCCTTTATCCTTGAGCTCCCTTTCGTCCTTCTCTATTCTAGACTCTCCACCTTTTTCCACTCCACCACCTTCCTATTGAGGACCACTTGATTCACTGCTGTTACAGTTTCCACCTCCTGTGCTTGCTTTGTTGTTCGATCGCTCTTCTCCTATCTGTTTCTTTCCTTTATCTTTGATCTGCCTTTTGCCCTTCTATGTTCTTAACTCTCCACCTTTTTTTGCTCTGCTGCCTGTTGAGGCCTGGAAATTCTCAGGCAACAACAGTAAGGGATTTTCCCCAGTCAACATTCCCAACTAGCCCGTTGACTGTTTGGTATAGGGAATCCATCCAGTTTGCGGTCCAGCTACCGTAGGTTAAGAAACAAACAAAGGTTTTACCGGTTGCGGCCCGGTCCACCGATTTTTTGTATTTTGACTTAATGTAGGAAATGCGAATGCCTAATTAACAATGCATGATGATGAGGATGCGGGGAGCGTCACAATGTGATGCGCAAGTTCTTACCTCTCGTATTAGGCTCCCAAACCTCTCAATCACATATGCAGCCATGAAATGAACTAATTACCTATCTATCTATCCCCGGGGAGCAAACTGAAATTTATAATGAGTAATGTAAAGTGTGCATGCAACATAAAGAGAAACTACAATTAGCTGATTATTTATTTCTACCTTGCATGAACAATTAAGGATATTTCACAACCAGATAGCCAATCGATTATGAACAACATTCATTACTCATAGTGGAAATCTTCATAAATACACCGGAAAACATTCATACAAGAACATAGGTTCAATGAGTTGGAACGATCTCACGGTTAATGGACACAAAGCTGAAAACGAAATAGTTCCTCTTCAACAAATCCATAGCACCACAATGGAATTTTCCACCAAGATTTCTCCAACAAGCAAACTGTAATTTTCTATTGCAAAAGGAAATAGTTCTTCTTACAATATGTCTTCACCAGTCTCACTGGGAAAAAAGCCTTTTTCTCCTTCTAAGTCTTTTACATTTATACAAAAGGGTCAGACTGTTGGGCTGCCCAGAGTGACCTTTGGGCTTCCCAACCTCTCGTATCCCAACGTTCTACCTTTCTTAAATGTTTTACAAAAAAGTTACAAATTACAATAATGACCGATCCTTCATGAGGAGGGGCCCGCTTGACTGTCTAGAAACTTCTTCCACACTGCAGCTTCACTAGCGATGCCTTCAAAAGCACACGGCTCCAAGAACTGAATATTTATCTCAAACTTCTCAGCTTGATTCTTGATAGCCTCGACCCTGGATGTACTCAATCGGAGCTGATCTTCCAGAAGCTGTACACTGACAGCTGGATGATCTACTTTGCTTCTCAAGATCATATCATCCAAGGCTTTGATATTATGTACCTTAGCTTCTTCCTCCTGGAATCTCTTCTGCAATAGCTCCGCAAAGGCATCGTGATCTGGGAACACTTCAAGCCTCTCTTCAGCTTCTTTCTGGCACTGGTTGTATGTAATGATAAGTCTTCTGAAAAACTCAGTGCATAATCCCTTGGTCTTTTTAACTGCCTTCTTGAAGTCTTCAACGGTGTTAATAGCAAACTCTACTAGGTTATAGTCCCGCTTGAGGGCCTGCTGGTCTTTTGATGGTAGCTCTGTTGGGGTTTCTTCGTTGTTCTCCAACCTTGCCATTCATGCAGTTAAGACCTCTAGGACGTCCTGGGATCTGTCCACAAAGTAGGATGCGGTTTCCAGGATCTCCTCCAACCGGCCATTGATCTGCAGCACTCTACACCTTTCCTTTTCAACATCAGTCTGCAGCTGCAGCATCTTGGTTTTCTGGGTCAGTACATGCTCCTTGAAAGGCTGGAGGTTAACCTGCTATTCTCTTGCCACTTCCAAAGCAGTGGTCAAAGAAGAAATCTGCTCCTGATGTTCCTTTCTCAGTTCTTGGGTGTGCAGATCATTGGCCTGCAAGAGGATCCTCTGTTGCTCTTCCAGTTCTTCCACTGTTGCCAGTAACTGTTCCTTCTCACTCTTTAGATCTTGGCATTCCTTCTGCACTTTTTCTAGGGCCTCCTGTGTTGTTTCCTCGACTTGTATTTCTACCTGGAGGGCATGTACTTCAGCTCTTGAGGACTTCACTTCCCTTTGCAGATCTTCGTATTTCCTTTTGAGCCTGTTGCTGTCTTCCCTCTCTTTCCTCAACGTATCTTTCAACTGAGCCGAGGATTTCTTGGACTACTTCTCGGATCTTGGTCTTGGAGCTTGTATGTAATGAGAAGTCTTCTGAAAAAATCGATGCATAATCCCTTGGTCTTTTTAACTGCCTTCTTGAAGTCTTCAGCGGTGTTAATAGCAAACTCTACTAGGTTATAGTCCTGCTTGAGGGCCTGCTGGTCTTTTGATGGTAGCTCTGCTGGGGTTTCTTCGTTGTTCTCCAACCTTGCCATTCGTGCAGTTAAGACCTCTAGGACGTCCTAGGATCTGTCCACGAAGTAGGATGTGATTTCCAGGATCTCCTCCAACCGACCATCGATCTGCAGCACTCTACACCTTTCCTTTTCAACAGCAGTCTGCAGCTGCAACATCTTGGTTTTCTGGGTCAGTACATGCTCCTTGAAAGGCTGGAGGTTAACCTGTTGTTCTCTTGCCACTTCCAAAGTGGTGGTCAAAGAAGAAATCTGCTCCTGATGTTCCTTTCTCAGTTCTTGGGTGTGCAGATCATTGGCCTGCAAGAGGATCCTCTGCTGCTCTTCCAGTTCTTCCACTTTCGCCAGTAGCTGTTCCTTCTCACTCTTTAGATCTTGGCATTCCTTTTGCACTTTTTCTAGGGCCTCCTATGTTGTTTCCTTGACTTGTATTTCTACCTGGAGGGCCTGTACTTCAGCTCTTGAGGACTTCACTTCCCTTTGCAGATCTTCGTATTTCCTTTTGAGCCTGTTGTTGTCTTCCCTGTCTTTCCTCAACGTATCTTTCAACTGAGCCGAGGATTCCTTGGACTGCTTCAAGTCAACTATTATCTTGCCTACATTATCCTCTGAAGCTTGGATAAATGCAGACCCGGCTCTTAGAGTAAATCTTGGATCTTGGTATGTTCCTAACATAACGGCCGTATCCGTTATCATTTTACCAAGTAGACCTTCTGCCTCAACTTTCTTCTCTGTCCTTTTTATTATTCTCTTTGTTGCCCTATCATAATATACAGTGTTGAAATCGGGGATTTCCTTTCCCTTTTCCTGCACAAAAGGGACCAGCTTGAGTGTGGGGAACATGGGTATGCTGGTAGCAGGTACTTGAGGGGTCTGAATCTGGGGGTTCTCCACCTCCTGGGTCTGCCCTACTACTGTTTTCGAAGCTGACCGATGTGTCAACTTTATCCTTTCAGATTCTTGCTCTTGGAGCTCCTCATCGAGTTTTCTCTTTGCTTCATCTGCTTCTTTCGCTGCTTCCTTTGCTTTCTCTGCTGCTTCCTGAGCAGCTCTTCTTTCTTCTTCTGTATGTAGCCTTTCTGTAGCTTCTTTTGCCAACCTCTGGGCCTCTTCATCCCTCCGCTTGGCTTCTTCCTCAGCCTTAGCCTGCTCACCCCCTTTTCCACCTTTGGTGGTGATTTTCTTCGTGAACCTTCTCTTTAGTGCAGTCATGTTCGGGGCATCCTGGAAGACAGATTCTTCTCTATCAAAATGGTGAGTATATTCGAAATGCACCTTGTTTTCTTTACAATGCTCCGCAACTTTACTTTGGGAGTCATTTCTGTGATAGGGCATCTCGCCAAAGTGGAATCTCTCTAGCTCCTCTACGAATTCACTAGCTTGCTTCACCTTAGTGAACCTGTAGCTTCCTAGTCAGAAAGGTAAGGGAGGATAAACAGTCTTCTTGTGTTCGAACAGGAAACTGCCTATCCCATCTAAGAACACTTGTCTGACCGCCTCCTTATGGACAATGTAGTCAGTTGCATATTTTGGCAATAGGGAAGGCGCTCTCGAGCCTCCAAACATTCTGAAATACATGCCATGTTCGGTCAAATAGTAGTCTGTGTGATCCACTATTACTCGCATGGCCTCTTCCGACATACAATCATGCTCTTTCCAAAAAATGAGTGTGTATAGTGGCATAATGAAGTGCTCACAGACTTCTCTGTAGTGGCGGTGGTACTGGTGTGCCCACAATGGTCTATAAGCAGCATAAACATGCATTATTTCCCTGTCCCAGATGCACCTGAGATCAGGGAAAGGCTTGTTGCACAGTATACAGTCTATCAATATTGAACTCATATAGAATTCGGACCTTTTCCGGGACTCTCCTCCCAAAGCTGCGGCCAAGCAAGAAGAAAGACTGCTCGATACAAGGATGGCCCAGTTGAAGACTGTCCCCTGGGTTGCAACATAAAATATGATGGGTATCCATTCCAGTTTGAAAAACCTGCCATGAGCTCGTCCAAATATTCTGTTGAGCATCAAGGCTATGAATCTGTATGGAACCCTTAAACTTGCAGTATCATATTCGCCTGTTACTCTGGTTCTAAAATGCTTATTGGTTAGTAGCATTCTTTTCATGGTTTCTATAAGGTCCATTCTTATGTTGTTTAACCAATCATCAAATAAGAACACCTGAGCTTCTGGCAAGTGATAGGCTAGAGCCACATATCCAGGGCTGTAAGCAGCATAGCCTTGCTTTTCAACGTTCCACAGGATCATTGTGGTTATATCTGCCTGGGGCAGAATCCATCCAATTACCTCAGAGCATGGGAACAGCTTTGGTCTGGTGGCAACTTTCATGAGAGAATATTTCTCTATGTTAGCATAGATGGATTCTTCTTCGAGGCCCATGTCGGGAACCTCCCTGTGGGAAATCAATCTATATATTTCACCCCATTTGTACTCGGGTTCAACACTAGAAACACATTGAGTGTCTTCATATATGTATTCGGTCTTCGTGACAACCTCCACCTCCGGCTCTTCTTCGACCACAGGGGCCTTCTTCTTCTTCCTCTTGGACATGGTGGATTCGAATTCTTCCTGCCATATATAACATTGTAATATTGAGAAATTCAAGGTGCAGACATTTATATGACAGTGTGCAGCGTTTTACTTTTTCTATGTGTATCATGACATTAATTTGTTAAAAATATGTGTGTATGGACTGAAATGTCTTGACTAACAAAATTATTAAACCCAATGGGCAGTGGAAAACAAGTTATATACAGTAAAAATGCGCAATCTCCCACTGCTGTAGGATACTAAACTTCTATCAATCATATTCAAGACAGAAAAAGATCTACATTAATATGCAACATATTTCTGTTGTCTATGCATGCCATGGTCCTTTCGCTGCAAGGGAAAAACAGTAACAGTTACGCAGGTCTTTTACGGTGCCTTAGCAAAACTATACCCACGCCCCTCTGGTCAACAAACTAAGCATATAGATAAAAAACCTCCCACAGGCTGGGGCTCGACCGCTGAGCTATACGGGGTATCTTGAAGTACATAGGTACAAAACGGCTGGGGTTCAAGCGGTGCAGGCAACAACAGTAGTAACTATGAGGTTTTCTCAACGGCGCCGCGCCTACGCACCAATAGAAAATACATAACCCCTCCAGCAAGCCACGGGTTCGATACTAAGCTCGACGAGGATGCGCAGAACCGCGTAGGTGAAAATGGCTAGGGCTTCAAATATGGGTAACGCACCACGGGATAAATAGTCCCAAAACCCCTAAAGCCGTTCATGGCAGACCTACCTCATACCTATCATAACTATGAAGGGCGGTTTGGCGCAGACGGCGTAACGACCTTCTGCGCCGAAACCTCTCAATCCCTATGCACAGGGTAGCGAAATGAATGGTGGTGGAAAATAAAGTTGCTCTGAAGGTTAAACTGCCCTCACACGGTCAAATAATATAAAAACTCCACTTATATAGGCGCATATCCTAGCGGGACGAGGGAAATGGCCGGGGACCTAAAACCACCGTAGAAAACCACTAACAGTTCAAATGGAACGGAAAAAAAACGACGAGGAGCCTACATGGCAATACGGCGAGTATGGTAGGTCGATGACGGTCAGTCTTCCACAGCTGCCACCTGGATGTAGATACACCGACAGCGGGGACCTTCACTACCCCAAGAAAACGACAGCTCGACAGCGACAGTGCTTGGCAGTTAAAATAACAATGGAATAACAATACATCGTCCCCGTATATATATATTTGCTCACACGTGCAAGGAGAAAAAATTGGAAATCGGAGAGCTTTTGCATCGGAAGTTGGAAGTAATATCCCTTCCGCAACGGCGGACGCCCAGAGCGTAGACCCATCCGTGGAGACACGCATGGCAGAAAAACAAAATATCATAAGATCGGACGTCAGAAGGTTTTCGAATCAGAGGGTGGAAGCGAACGTTCTTCCACTATGGCGGACGATCAAAGCGCCAAGCCTTCCGCTTTGGTTACACATCGGGTAGCAGTTGAGAGATCGGACGTCGGAAGGTTTTGGGTCAGGAGACGAAAGTTTAAATCTTTCCGCAACGAGGAAAACTAACATGATAAAAGGTTCCGACTCAAAACTCAAAAACAGTAAAAAAAGCACTCGAATCGGGAGAAAACCGAAAGTCAAAATCGAAAACCCATCCGCAACGGCGGAAGAAGTGATCATAAAATCTTTCAATGCCAAAAAAAAAAGCGTCCGACGTGAAAAACCCAACGGGTCGAAAGTCGGAAGGTTTTTCTTTCCGCAAAACAAAAATCCATCCGCAACTGCGGAAGACAAAAGCTAAGATCCACCCGCAACGGTGGAAAATCAAAACAAATCATCTTCCGATTCCAGCATGTTTTCAAATGCGCTCAAGGGCAGCGATAGAACTTGATCAAAAGTAGATTTCTTAAGGCATCATAGGAGGAATCAAAACAATGGGTAGCTCAATCCAAGCATAAGCAAAATCTTTCTGAAAGTTCTTAGACCAATTTCAAGAAGAAAAACCAACTGATTCAAGCAAAGGGGGGTCCTAAATTTTTTTAGAATTTTGGGAAATTGTTGCAGCTGTAACACCGCCCTCTACATCATCCTCTTTCCCTGACTTCTCTTCCTTCTTCACCCAAATTTTTTTGTACAGATCTTCCTCCTTGCGTTTTGTGCAGTTCTTCTGCATATGCCCAACCTCGCGACAGCCAAAACATCGAAATGGGATTTTCCAATAGGCTAGTCGCTGCCTCCACAGACTACCATGCATCTTGATTACTAGTTCTTAAAACAACCAAACTCTCAAGTCCATTTCCACCAATATTCTTACACACCTACGATCTATTTTGGACTCCCAGTCATCCTCCATTGCCACAAATTTCCTGAGCTTATTTTCTATTACTTCAAGAATCTTATCTTGCCAACCATGGGCAAACCTAGTAAGATAACCCAAATTTGATGTTGGTTATGTAGCTCTTTCCTGACATTGAAGTCTATTCACCATTTCTTTAGAATGAGACTCGAAGGTCCCCACTACCATTTCCTATCTAGCAGCTTACGCCTGCCCTCCTCCTGTCACAACTTCAATAAAAACCAGTCGCATGGCAAGACATGAAAATTGGGCTTATATCCTAATTCTCCTTCCTAGTTTATGTCCATCCGCCCCTAAATAGCTTCCCTTCTTGGATTATTACCGTAGAAGCATCCTACCTACTTTGTTCTCAGATAATCCAATATCTATTGAATTTGGATATCTTTACCGACTATTAATTCCACGACAATCTTCAATGGCCTGATGCCTTTGGTTTTCCTTGGTTTTTTATTGTTGATGTTAGCGTGACCATGGGCTATCATAGTTTTGTCTACATGTATAATTTTAGAATGTGCTTCATCCTTTGTTCCTATTTTCACATGTGTCATCCTACATCGCACTTCCTCAGCCTTCATTTCCAGATGCGACATTATACTGTGCACATCCTCATTCGTACAAAAAATGGAGTCCTCTTGTTCCTCCGATTCATAATCGACTTCGTAGATCTACATATTGCGGTGTTCATGAGCATGCGCTCTACTTTGTATCATGTTGTCTCCAGGATATCTCCCCCTATCATCCTTGAAATTTTGAAAATTAAAAAAAAGAATTGCTCCTGCTCCCTTTCGAGTTCTGCCACCCTCTCGCCTTCGACTTCACCTACTCCTTGCGCCTCTCCACAGAGCTCCATATCCGATATATATCCAGCAATTACATATATATATATATATATATATATATATATATATATATATATATAATAAACAAATAAATAATAATAATAATAATTAGTGAAGTGACGCATCTTCATCATCAAGTTTCACTAGCGTGGTTGCTATTCAAGGGGTTTGTTTGTTAGGCTGCTTAGGATTTAAAACTTGATAGTGGTGGGAGGAGACACCAAAAAAATCCATTCATGTTAAGGGCTAGTGTGGCCCACGCCAAGTACGATCCTCAAGTGATTTTGATGGCTTAGATGCCCCTAAGTCATGGTTTCTTAGATCAAAACCACTCCCACACGTTAGAAACATTTGAGCAAATTAAATTTATATTGAATTGAAATCAAATTACTTTAATTGTGTTAGTGTCTTAAATTTGTAATATTGGGGTGAGTGCACAAAGTTGAGGGACCTTTTAGATGCAATGTTAGATTGAAGCCAATCATTCAAGATCCATAAAACAGAAATCATCCCAAGCAATGCTGACCCTTCCAAGCCTAGTCCCAAGCCCGCCAACATGCTTGCCAATTAGGATAGTTAAGCAAAACGCGCACGTGTTATAGTGTACAAAAACATGCACGCAATATGTAAAACCTGATTTATGCTTAAAACATGTTGATCCCGTCATTTTATCCACAACCATGCACAACAACGTGTTCGGGCCAAGCAAAACAAGCAAGGGTGAACGTGATTTGGGTGATAAAAGGCAAACAAACTCCACCTTGGGAATCAATCTCTTCATTGTGAGGTATTTACTCAAAATCCTCTCATGCTAATTTCCCTATTTTCAATGATTTCAATGCCCTAATATGAATTGAAACTAAAATATTTTTAATTTGTATTCCCAAAGAGAAATTTGCATGCCCAATGGAAACCAAAACCCCAATTTAATCATAAAAAATAAATCAATTTCACTATTTTCATATGTATATTCACAAGCATCCTTGTGAATCCAAGCCAAAATTCACAGATATGCAAAGTTTGTCAAGTATATTGCAAGGTTGCTTACAACTAAAAAAAATCAAGTAGAATTCATATCTTCCCTAAAATACATAAACAAACATGGTAAATCCCTTGCCTCTATCTGAAATATCGAAGTTGGTCATCCAAGAACATTAATCAACACCTTATATTTTTTATGAAACTTCCTAATCCAAGTGTTAAAATAAGGTATAGAAGCTTCCCATGCTTAACAAATATTTCCCCTTGACTAAAGGGTACATTTTAGTTAAGGTCAAGACAACGAATTTCAACAATAGGCTCTACGAACATCAAGATACATAGGGAGGTTGATGTGTTTGATTACATTACAATCACATACTATCATACATGATAGAATCTAGTGGAAACCTTGCAACCATAAAATCCACTATACACAAATATGAAAAGTCTCTCATGGGTATATAGAAAGAGTGCATACAACTAAAATAACATCAATTGGAATCCATACATGGCCCAAATTACATATAAACAAAGATGCTAAATGGATTATGGAGTCCAAAAAAATTCACACTACAACAAATAATTACATATCTATCAAAACCCTTGCCTATATTGGGATTTTATTCATCAATAGCACCTTTTGCCACCTCTTATAGGCTATAACCCTTGCCTCTACCCACAATATGGGAGTTGGTCCTACAAGGGCATTAGTCAACACCTGACAATATCGATGAAATTTCATAATCCAAGCCTTAAAATAAGGTAGAGGAGCTTCCCAATCAACATATACACATGGGACATTTAATGTATGCATATGGAAATTGGAATTAATACAAATTTACAACATAAATTTAAGATGAAAAAATGTTGAATGTTTATTCTTTAGTGTAAATTTCAAGATCAATTTTAAAATTTAAATTATAAATAATTTATGTTGTTATTTTTTGTTCATTAGTTTTACACTTTTCATTGCTTAGAGATGTCATTATACCATGTGTTTATTTTTCTGATGATATTTTATTTGTATTTATGATTGCATGGGATACTATGGACCACAATGCAGAGATTTTGAGAATTATTGGTCATTTCAGAGACATTGGTTCTACTTGGAGGGGCGGATATGAACTCGGTCGCTCTTTGTCAGCATCATTATTGACCATAGTGGATACCATCAATAGATCAAATGATTCTTTGTATAGCATAGCATCGTACAGGGAGAGAAAAAGACAAGAATATGTTGATGGATTGAGCTACAATGCGATTAAGAAGCTCAAAATAAAAAAAGAGCATATATATACACTATTTAGAGTGCCTGGGATGGATGACATTCCATAGAGAAACATACCACATATTTCCATTAAGTGGTGCATCTATCAACCAATTAGAGACCATTGGATGGACAGATAGTACATGGTTTTTGATATCCCCCTACACAACAACAGGGAAGTACCATTGTACTTCCTCTGGAAGCTTTATGCAGAGTTTGTGATGGGAAAACATGTCAACTATTTTGATATGTTGGGGTTCCAGGGTGTTGGTAGCGGGATGTCCAAAAACCGACCCAATGCTAGGCATAGAGATGCCGATCGACAGATACCTCCACCCTATGTCCAGCTACCGAGGTCAGACATCCCTCCTACACATTATATGATTACCTAGACACAAGAGAAATTTCTTATGCTAGCTGAGATGACTTTCTGGCACACCACAACAATTGACCAAGCATGGCCCTCTTCCTCTAGTGGGGTACAACCATCAGCTTCTGGTGGTAGAGGACCATCTATTGGTGGGGATAGACCAACATCCCATGTGTCCCATATCGATCCACACGTGTGGTCAATCATATTATGGTCATTGACCAACACATGGTACCTCTACAATGACTGGTGGTAAGGCAAGGACAATGTAAAAACTCTATTGTTTTTCAATTTATTTTTTCCATATTGTACATCTAATAAAATATTCTTAATATATGCAATTTTTAATCTTGCAGGAGCTTGATGCCTCTAAGGGGGATGGTGATGCACCGGGTGTTGTCGTATACAAGGCTCAAACAACCAACACCGAGGTAATATTTCAACATGTGTCATTTTGTTAATACACGTGTTAGTTAATTAATTTGTTAAATGGTCTAATATTTACAATTTTTGAAGTTGTAGGAACCACATTTTGGACAAGATGTCGAAGACAATGATCTCAATGAATTCCCCCTAGGTGGGTTTTATGATAACCCCAGGAATGTAAGTACATGGTTAATGACTTCCTCATGGAATGTTAATGACTTTCCCCTTCCATCTGTACACGAGGAAGTTAGAGTTTAGGGGTGCAGTCTAGGATAGATGTACTTTTGTTTGCATGTACATTAATGATGTTTTTTTATAAATGTACATTGACAGGCCATCTAAGGGCCTTCTATTTTTGTATTATAACTTTCATGATATAAAAAATATTTCATATCAAGGCTCTTGATATCTTCATAGTTCAGTCTTATGTGTGATCATACATGTGTGGCCAAGAAATTTTCTATGTAATGTTCCCAATTTTTGATAGATTTTACGATAAGTTCTAGTGCACCATATATATATATATATATATATATTTTAAATGATCAAGAGTTGAAAAAGTTATGTAAAAAACACTAACAATGTGTTATTTGAGTTAAGGAATTAGGACAATAGAAATTAAAAAAATATATATAAAAATATAATATTTTGAAATAAAAATTATAGATTTAGAATCTGCAGAAGAAAAAAAAATCTTGTTTATGTTTAAGATTTAATAAAAAGTGATTGTCTGTAGCATACTGCAACCAGTGGGTAAACACGGGATTCTTCAGAAACTGGATTAAATACCTTAGTGCATTTTTCAAGGTCTTAATGTAATGCTGATAAATTGGTTTTTTTATAATGTGTAGAGGTCAGTGTATATTAGTGCGACATATAATTTTTCATGAAATGGTTGAGAAAAGAAAAAGTGATGGCATGAACATGATTGGTTTTCTAAAAATCCAGTTGCATCTAAAAGGTCCACCAACTTCATGCACTCACCCTATAGTGCCTTTGATGACGTTCAATTTTTGGTGACGGAGGCCCTTTTGACCGTCACCAATGAGGTTATGGTGATATTTTTTGCCCATCATCGTAGGCATTTTTTCTTGTAGCATTCTTTAAGGTTCTTCGGTCTGTCATACTTAATCTTGTCCCTATATAAATGTGGTAAATCATTGAGGAATCTCTATATCTTCACCTTTTCATCATTCACAAAATATGCATACTTCAAAAGTTCTAAGAACCTCTTCTCATAGGATTCCATGGTCATGCTACCTAGTTTGAGTTCAAAGAAGTCTTCCATCTTCTTGTCATAATAATGTTGTGAGAGGTACTCACGAGGTACTCTTTCCGGAAACACTTCTTGAACTTTATCCATGTACTTATTCCTTCATCAATGTCCTTCAACTTGATGAGTTGCGTAGCACACCCAATACCCTCATTTCAAATAGGGATATGGGGTCTAAAAAAATTCTTGAACTAAACCGGATAGAAGCATTAATCCTAACATTAGTCAAATTACCCAAGTCTCTTAACAATATATAGCAATCTTTCTTATGCAACAATACATTGGTTCAAATTAATTATCATACTTTCACCCAATTCATTCATAGTATAAAAGCCACGTAAGGGATAATATAGATTCTTAGTAATTACTTATATGTTAAGAATCTACTCTCTTAACTAAATATTATCTCACGGCTCAATGCATTATGGCTTACTTAATTATACTCAAATTCAATTATATGAAGCACATTAATTTGTTAATCTAAACTACCTCATTATAAAATGAAACAAATCAAGCATAATCATCATAAAGAAAAATATTATTTTTACATGTAAATTTGAGAAAATAATTAAAGATGCTACAAAATAAAATTTAACTCAAGTAAAGTAGTTTACCTGGTGACTGAAACTGCAATTTCAACTTTCCACCCAACAATAGGCAATCTATTATTTGTTCTATTTCAACTTAAGAGGTCACCCCAAGCTAAGTATAGTATCCACTAGGACTAAAGAGATTTTAAGAACATTTTTTTAAGATTCCTCAACATGATCTATGAATACACTCTCAACCAATATCAATGACCAAGTAATAAGTTTGATTGAGTAACAAACTCAACCTTGTAACAACTTAAAATCAACTTAGTCCTTAGCTTAAGAGTTATTCACTTCAGACACAATCATCATTGAACAAGGGATTCGACCCTCCATAAATAAACCCCAACATTATGCTAAGGATGAAGCCTTCAATTGAAACATAGGTCCATTATTAACAAACAATTAAACCTCAACTTTGAATATCTAAAGAAGAATTTGACCCTACGTATTTAAAACTCTTTTTATTGGTGTCACATCGTAATATATGAAACCTTTTAGTGCTCAATAGACAGTCAAGCTTCGTTCTGGAGGCATGATATGTAAATAGATTTCATTCCTGGGAATATACAAAACATTCTTTACGGATAACAAAGAGGAATTCAGCCTTCATCTTAAGACTCCCTCATACCACCATAATAGAATAAATGGTGGTATGAGTCTCTAAGCCACAGAGGGACTACGCCCTCTCTCCTTAAGGCAAAAGCACAAAAGGAGAAAAACCGACTCTCTTGGCCGAGACCGCTCCATATCCATAACTTAAACAATTTAAAAGACCACTGCGGATTTTTTTTTGGACATGGTTTCCCAATAAACACTAAAAGACCACTGCGGATCTTTTTTTTGGACATGGTTTCCCAATAAACACTAAAAGACCACTGCGGATCTTTTTTGGATATGGTTCTACTCTTCATCTTGGAGATCGTCAAATAACTAACCTTTCAATTATGTCAAACACACATCAGCGATTTGTATTTTCAAACTAATATTTTTTTGTTGCCAACTAAAGTTCATGCACATTCTATTGAGCTCACAATAATGTCTATGTGCTTATGGTGTTTTACCTATCCTATAGAGCATAAGTTTATCAATGTAATTATAGCTCGCTAAACGCTAGCAAGTGAATAATAACTTATTTATCATCTAACACACATGAACCTTGCGATGTTTAAAGGCTAGGAGTAAGTTCATAGGCTAGGTGTTCTTAATCTTTCCAAACTTTAGTGTTTGCTTTCAACTTCCTCTTGCTTGCACATATCCACAGTTCAAATTTCATTGAACTCTGTCGATCCAATATGATCACATGTCATGCATCTCTTACAAAGTATCTCTTAAAAAGTATTAAAGGTAGGTATTTCCATACCTATACTTTGCATTAAACTATCACAAGTTTTTTTTGTTTAATCATGAAAGCATATACTCATATAAAATAAAATGAAAGAAAAAATTAGTGCTTAAATGAAATTGTTAATCACTAGGAACTACCATCCTATTCTTTAAGTATTTATGTACAATTTGTTTTCAAGATTTTATTAGATGAATTACGCTTCATCTTGTTTGTCTTTACCATATAATAGCGATTTCTTAGGCCAACTTTACTGTTAAAGATTTTCACATCATGTTTAAACATATTAATTTAAAAATAATATGCATGAACACACCTTTTGGGGAAAACACTCCCAAGGCATCACATCCTTTTGCACCTGCATTATCTGTTAGTACCATAACATATATCATAACTTTGTGTGTTCATCATATCTCTATTTATAATTTTACATTGGATTACCCAAGTATTCATGTCATTGCATAATGAGATTGGTACTTCCAACCAATATGATTAACACTTAAGCAATCATATGTCTACATAATACCATTAAATAATATCAAATGTATACATGTCATTGTTATCGGATAAATCTACTCGAGCGGACTCAAGCCAGATCTCCCTGGTCCAAGTGGATCTAGAACAAATCAAGTACACAATAAAATCTACTTTCCTAGGTCATATAGAATATGCAAGTTAACAGATAGATTACTTACCTGCAATATCCAAATCGTTTTCTCTCTTTGTTGGTCCAAGCTCCAGAATATTCAGATCTCCATACAAAACCCTGTAGAGCAAGTGGAACAAGCAAACAATACATGTGTATCCCAAAATGAATTGATCTAAGCAAACAGTACATGTGTATCCAAACATGAATTGATCTAGGCTAACAGTTAAGGAAGAAAGCTATAAACATTATCAACACAATAATATTTATGAAAAGAGATTTGTATTAATGTAATCAGTAGATACATATAATTATATGGGAAAGAACATTACAACCTAGCCTTAACGCTGCAATATTCCATCCAACAATACAAGCCAAGCCTCCAAAGCAAACTAGTAAGGCTCCCAAAGGATGATAGGGATCACCTAGAAATTCCACCAGCATAATAGTACCATAGTCCTTTCTCCTTTCACAATAGAAAGAGGGTTTAATTTATAAGGCTAAAGGAATAAAGTAGTTTGAGGACTAGGAGGAGGAGTCCAAGGGATCTTCCCCATAGCTTAGGAACCAAATTCCACCTCATCTAAATGATAGGGATATACCTCCACCTTATGCACCTTCGAGAAGGGTCTTGAAGCTCCATTTTTTCCCTCAAAACACCATCAGCGCAAATTCCATGAAGGTATTGCTTCAAGGGAAATTTATTCTACAATTGGATAAACTAAGACTTCTAGCAAAATTGAGACATCGAAATTTTAGCACTTTAATCCCAAACGGAGATGAATGGAATAGATTAATAGAATAACTAACTGCACTAATAGATAATCAATGACCAAGTAATAAGTTTTATGGCAAGGGAAACAAAGCAATGTAGTCATGGAAAGGAGGTTGAATGGTTTTATTCATAAGGTAAAAGAAGAACTAAAAAATAAGAAAGGAATGTATGTGACTCATAAAGGTAGACATGCAGGTAGTCATGATGTGTAACACAATGAAACAGTAGACTCCAACGTGGATGACTAACGAGCTTTGAAACAGATCATGGCATAAATGGTTTTCAATGATGCATGTTTTATTGTGATTTCTGAAGATTACTTCTGTATGAAATTGGATGGTCTTCAAACCTGTAAAAAGGTTAGCACAAATCCTGCAGGAAAATGGTGAGAGCATTGAAAAACATAATGCAGGAATTAAAATAAGTGCTTAGCAAATCATATTAAAAAAATAAAATGCATTTTTACTAATTGGTCGCAGCGCATCTTTGACAATCCTCTTCGTAAATACCTTTTTAGAGTGACTCAAAAAAAACAAGTAAGCGTAAAACATGTATCAAAGCATGGATTTTTTCGGCTTGAGAAAATTCCAAGTTTATTTGCAATTTTTTATATTTTATTTTTATGGTTTTTTTTAATTTTTTATATTTATTTTATTCTCTCTTTCTTTTTATTTTGTTTGTTTACCTAATGTTTTTTAATTGTTTTGTAATTATAACAAAAGAAATTCCTAACCAACCCTATCTTGCAAAATAGCTTCAAGCAACAATAAAACATATTCTAAAAAAAACTTTGTGTTACTTTATTATTTATTTATATATTTTTCAATTTTATAAATTTATTATTATTATTATTTTTAATTAAAAACCTCTCAAAACAAAAACAAACTAATGTTTTTTTAAGTGTCTTTTATTATTATTATTATTATTATTTTTAATTTGATTTTTGTTTTGTTTTTCCCGTGTGTATATATATATTTAAATTTTATTATCATTGTTTTTTGTGTTATAAAATAAAGTCTAAAAAAAATCTAGTCGTTTGACCTTCATTAAGTGCTTCAATGATAAAGTTCAAATTATGAATTAACAAAAATTTAACCTTTACTATTATTATAAACCTAACTTTCATTAGCATTATAAACCAACTAAATGTTAAACCTTTTTCGATGTTAATTTACAATTTGGATTTAACTATTATTATTACAAGTGAAAGCATGGAGTTGTGTATGTATTATTACTCATGAACTTTGATCAAACTTTGATAAAATAAATTTACTATATTTTCAAATATCAATATTTCTTTTTTTTAATAAAAATGGAATGGAGTAAATTTATATAATTTATCATAATAATTTGACTATATAAATTTTTCTTATCAAAAGAGCTATTAAAAGAGCTGAGTAAATTGTTAGACGTGAGGGATTTAATTTTGGGTTGTCTGAGGAAAGGCCATAGCTGTTGTGAAGAATCATAAGTCCTTGTTTTACCAGAGACCAGTGTGAGCTAAAAATCTCATTTTAGTCATGGACCCTTCAATGGATGCAGTTTCGCTCGCTACATTAGATTGTCAGTCTAATAATAATACGGAAGTCTGTCTTGCAGAAAGAAGATCATCTTTTTTAAATGAACCATGTTCGTCTAATTCTACTATAATCAACATACAAGATTTTAATCCTTCTAAGGATTGGTAGTTACCAGAAATACTTCCTTCTGATATCTATAAGTTAAACTAGTGGCAATATAAGTCTGCTACACAAATTAAAGTTTCTTTTACTGATTCTGATGATCCTGTTCATATCAATTTAATCGATAAATCACAAATCGATTGGGCTATCAAAGAAGGTTACCGTTATGCGCATCTAGGCGCAATAAAACTTGGTTTAGGTCCGCTTGTCCAACCTTACCTCCCTGTGTCTTCTCTTTGTGTTGCTGCAGATACTCGTCATCGAAACTTTGTTGATGCTATTATTGGTGGTTTTACCGCTCCTTTACATGATGGTCCTGTTTATGGCACCGTCTTTCCTAAATACTCTATTAGCCTAGAGGATCCTCATATCTATGATCTGTTGAAAGCCTATATCCAACCTCAAGGGTTCAAAATGATGCAAGGGTCTAGAATTATCCAGTTAAAAGGGGTTGTCTATATCCATTTTGGAAATGATACCCTGCCTCCACTCCGATCTCGTGTCCATCAGAGTTCGCGCTTACAAAGCATGGTGGAGTCTAACAAATCCGGACAAGCTACCCCTGTTACTTTTGACTGGACTGGTATAAACTACCCCCAGCAATGGGAATTCAAATACCAAGAACTTAGAAATGTTGAGTGTATTCAACATTCCAGCCTAAACCAACCCTTGACTTTTGATCAGCATACTGAATCTTTCAGATTACCAACACAAACCCCTGCTCCCAGATTTACACCTCCTCTTATTAGATCTACCTGTGTGTCTTCCTATAATAATGCTCGGCGACAAGCCGAATCCGACTCTGTCTTTGCATCCCAATCCACTTCTACTTCTTTTACTAGTTTGTATGAAACAAAACACCGTGGCCAACATAAATATTGCCCAACATGTAGAAAAATACTTCAGAGGATCCAACACCAGAAAAATAGAGATCCCCCAACACTAGGTATGTTGAGTTTACCTATAACCAAGGACGTAAGTCCTATATTCCAAGTAGGAATCTGCCTAAGGTTCCCTTCCGGCAATACTCAATAGACGGCCAAATCAAAAAGGAATTTCTACCATATAAATCTTCAGGCCCTGAAGACTCTGTCTCTGATGACATCAAGCTTGCTAACTGGAGTAATATGTAGCCAAAGATGACTGCACATAACCTTGATGACATGGCCTTTGATCTCCTTGTTCTTAAAAAGATGGTAGTAGAAGAAAAAGAAAAGATTTCCCTAGTTGAGACTAATCTAGGTTTGTTAGATCATCTCTTAAAAGATTTTGCAGAGATGAAAGAAGCAGTTGAAAAAGCAGCAAATAAAACTGAAAGAAGATTGGCCAAGTTAGAAGAGATTTTGACCCAAACTCAAGAGCTTAAAAAGAAAGTCCCAGGAGTCAATCCTTCAATCTTTGTCTTAGCATCACAAGGTCATAAAAGAAAAGAAACTCCAAAGAAAGAAAATAAGCATTATCGGAGTATTTCTTTTAGCATGCTAAGCATTTCAGAGGATGAGAAACCAGAATTTAATTTTGGAAGAGATGAAGAAGAATGCGATGAAATCAAGGAATGGAATGGTCACTTTAAATCTTTTCCTCCTGCCTTAGATACTATATATTTGAATATGATGTCTGTCCATGATAGGGCAGAATCTTCACCCATCCATAATCCACCTCCTCGTGAAAATACCTTTGACCTCCAGATGCCTGAAGCATCGAAAGCCCCAAACCCCAGATTCCAATTTGGAATCAACACCATGAACAATCTGTTGTCCCAAATGCCTGACCAACCTGTCTTAAATATCCAGTGTTAATCCCGTAATGATATTAAGACTACGATACAAATGTTAGGACAATGGACCCTTTACAAAAGAACTCAAGATAATACCCTTTAAGGTTAACAATTGGTTAGACAAATAATCGCAGGTCTTTCAGGAATTGCTAATGAGTGGTGGAGATGGCTCCCACAAGAAGCCAGAAATGAAGTGCTCTCTGCTAAGAATGCTGATCAATAGATACTCAAAGCATTGGGTAAAGAGTTCTATGGACCCGATGAAAGAGAAGATTATGAACATCTTGCTTCTCTATTTCTGTCAGCCCGACTCTGTATTCTTGCACAGAGCGAAGAATATTTTTGTTATATGCAACAACTCTTGATTTCCTCAGGAAAGTCAGGAGATCCTACTTATTTAAAGCATTATATCAGAAGTTTCCCTGGTCATGTTCTAGATGCTGTGGAACAATATATGAAAGATAAGAATATCAATTATCGAGGCCTCTCTCTAGCCCAGTTGCATAGTTACATACTAGAGACATGGCAAGAGAACTACTTGGAGAAAAGAGTCAGAAAAGACTTCAAGCATCATCAAAGTATGTATTCATCATCCTTTTGTAAGAATGTTGCTAAGATGCCAGATTGGGGATGTGGTGCATACAATAGAGGTCACCTGGCACAAGATTGCAAATGCCATAAATCTAAACATAAGAAAGACTTCTATTCTAGTGCTCCTAGATATCATCTGGATTCAAGAAAGCCCTATAAGCATAAAAGAAAGCATGATTATCAAGTTTCCAACAGATACATCAAACAACCTTATAAGAAGTTTGTTAAAAGGAGAACAGACAGAAATGATAAGGAAACAAGCTTCATCTGCGGCCAGAAGGGCCATTGGGCAAATAAATGTCCGAAAAAGAAGTCAAAACCTAGGCTTGCTGCCTTATGTGCCCAGTTAGATCCTCGATGGTGGGATCTACATTCTAGTTCAAACACAGAGTCACCCTCTAGTGAAATAATATTCTTGCCCTTAGATGCATCAACTACATCCGATGACTCTAAGTCTGATAATGACCCAGCTGCTCTTAAAAAATTTGCTTCTTATTCTTCCTCTTCAGAGTCCGATTCCGAACCAAATTTGGGAGGGTTCGAGCCTCTAGAGTATGATTTCTCGCTGTATATGTTTTATGTGAATAAGCCACAAAATATTGAAAAACAAATTGTAGCCATAGATGTACAATTGTCTGAAACTCCTGCCTTTGAATATATGCTGAGAGCATCTTTGAAAGATGAAAAGAAGAAATTGCTCAAAATGCTGGAGCAAGAGAAGAGTAAAGGTAAGGTAAGTTTTGTAACTCCTGTCTAGTATAATCCTGCTGAACTCTACAAAAGTTACCCAAATGGTCATGAAAGCAAGTAGTGCTATAGGAGAGATAAAGAGCAAATGCTCCAATTGCAAATCAAAGAAAAGCAGCAGCAGCTCATAAGCCTATTAATAGAAATTGAGGATTTGAAGAGTACGGTTAAAATCATACAGATTGGAAGGGATCAATCGTCAGATGAAGAACTAAGGAAGCAGTATGATCAAGCTTTGGAAAGTCCAAAAAAGAAAGAACAGTCTCCTGATCTTACTTTAGGAATGCTCACTGGTCCTAAAATGTTTATTCGAATCCAATTTTTCCCTAGTGAGTATAAACCATATTTTCTAGACCGTATGCTTGATTCTGGTTTCCAGGTGAACTTAGCAAAAGGTTCAACACTTCCCTCATTTTATTTGGAGAACACTACAGACCGTAGAACAACCATTGAAGGAACTCCAGTTCCCCTTGATGTAAAAGCTGAAAATTTCCCGATGAAGTTCAATAAAACATCTGAAGCAGTAACTTGGTACAAGTTAGATGACATTAAAGAAGACTGCATTCTAGGTTCAGAATTTATGTCCAGAGTTAGTCCTTTTTCTTTTGATCTCCAAAAAATGTGATTTTCTTGTGTCATTAATAATTGTACAATTAAGCTTCCTCTCTCTTTTAGTTTTAGTCCAAAATGCCAATATTTTGTACAAAAGGCTGTATAGAAAAACAATCTTACTCAGTTGATGAATATAGATCGTTGCATAGCCTTTTCAGACATCCATGGAGAAAAATCCCTTGCAGATATCACTGCAAAATTGATCAAAGACTATTGCTCAAAAAACCCAAATGCTTTATGGACAAGAGAGAAATATTTTGTCTCCTTGCCATTTGATCCATTGCAGAAGATAAAACCAATGAAGGCTTCTGCTCATCTCATGTCCCCCTCAGAAAGAGAGTTCTGTGCCTCGGAGATTAAAGAACTCTTAGCCAAAGGCCTGATATAACCATGTAAGAGCCCTTGGGCTTGCCGAGCCTTTGTTGTAAAAAAACACTCTGAGATCAAGCGGGGAAAGCCGAGGCTTGTTGTGAATTATAGCCTCTCAATGCTGTACTCCAGAAAGTTCAGTACCCTCTGCCAGATAAGGCTAACTTACTGCAAAGAATTGCTGGTTGCACATTATTCAGCAAATTTGATTTGAAATCAGGATTTTACCAAATTGGTATTGATGCAAAGGACCATTTTAAAACAGCATTTGTAGTTCCACATGGTCAATACCATTGGAAGGTTTTACCATTTGGAATCAATAACGCTCCGTCAGAATTTCAGAAGCGCATGGAAGATATTTTTAGAGAAAAATAGTGGGCACTTGTGTTCATTGATGATGTTCTGATCTGTTCCAAAAACCTGCAAGAACACTTAAGGCATTTACAGATGTTTTATGATTTGGTTTTTAAACATGGGTTAGTCCCGTCTCAAAGCAAGATGGAGATAGGTAAGACCGAAATGGAGTTTCTTGGATTCAAAATCAAAAGAGGACAAGTCATCCTGCAAAAACATGTCCTTAGCACCTTTAGCCATTTCCCTGACCAAATCCTTGATAGAACTCAGTTGCAGAGATTCCTTGGTAGTCTCAATTAGATTCGACCTTTTTACCAAGGACACGCCACTGATATTCATCTTCTCCAACAAAGGTTAAAGAATAACCCTGTAAAATGGTCACTAGAGATGACTTTGGTTGTTCAGCATATCAAAGCCAAAGTGTTGGATTTGCCTCCTCTTTCCTTACCTCAGGGTTCAGGACAACTCATCATTGAGACAGATGCTTCTTCCCACACTTGGGGTGGAGGTTTGATTGAGGCCATAGAAGGCAAAGAACATGTGTGTGGTTATGGTTCGGGTTCCTTTAAAGCAACATAAATCAACTACCCTTCCAGCCACAAAGAGATCTTGGCTGTTAAGAAGACAGTCCAACATTTTATCTTATTTCTGAAACCAGTTAGATTTGTTATCTGAACAAATCTGAAAATAGTGCCTGGTATTTTTAAGAATGAGAATTTAATGGCAGAAAATAGTAGTCGCATTTTAAAATGGTTTATTTGTCTTAGTAATTTTGATTTTGACATTGTGTATAAGCCAAGTTATCTCAATTGTCTTGCGGACATGCTCACACGAGAACATCCTAAAGAAACTGCTCCTACACTCAGTGTGTTCACAGCTGATGCCTCTAGTTCGGGTATAGATTGTGGTAAAGCACTGCTTTATCAACCCAGAAATGGCCTATTCCTGAAGCCTTGGGATGAATTGCTTTTAGAGGCAGACCGAAGACAACTCCTTGATTATGCATCAAGAGGAGAAGTTGAAGGTATTTCGACCTCACTCTTATCAAGCAAATTGAAGCCTCTCCATTAAAAATACAAATAATGGAAAGATGGGAGAGAGATGCATTCCGAAATTTTGAGAATGCTCAAGAAAAGGTAAAGGCTTGCAGAGAATTGTGGATAGATTACAATGAAGAGAAAGATGGTCCGATCTGGTATGTGGATATTGGAGATGGAAATTTAACATGGACATCCTACTATTTGATTCTTCAGTTTTGTAGAGAACAGCGCAAAATTATCATCTGTGCAGACCCAACAAACCTCAGACATAATGCATGGTCTAGTTGGACGGAAGTCTTACTAGATAAGTTTTGTCCAAGATTGGATTGGGTGAACCGACACGCAAATTTCATACTCCATATGAAAGTTGACATTGAAGTTGCAGACATAGAGCATCAATGGTTTAAGTTTATGCTCCATCATAATGGCGGACGTTACAAGCGGCTAGAGCATACGCTGTATACCTCTCAAAAGTACATCAAGCGCGATAATCAAGGACAGAGAATCGACTCAAAGGTGCATACAAGGAGAATCCCCTTAAAGTTTCGAGTAGAGTCATTATTCCAAGGTGAATTCCTTTGCGAATCCAATGCAATCTTTCACGGATCAGATATTAAAAGATGCTTTAGTCCAGATTTGTACATGCCAACCCAGCCTGAAGAGGACCCACCAAACATTGATGACTTCAAGGACTATGACTTAGATATTCCAGGAATAGACTTTGGAGACGGACGTGAAGTCTGCATTTGCCGACAAGGCAGAGACCCATACGACTAAAGTGAAAGCTGTGGTGGGCCTTTGAAGACTGTCGTGGGTCGGTTATGCTCCACTTTGTTCTGTCGTTTAGGAGTAATCAGTCATAATGAAGATTCTGGGTCCCCACATGTCTACGGACTCCAAGGGACAAGATAATGGCAGTGGTTGTCCCCACCTATCACCCCGGATGCTTTCCTTTTGACTCATTAGTGCCAGTATTGAGTCACCGGGTAACCGACTAAGTTTGTATAAATAAGGGGCTCGAGCCTCATTGTAGGGAGCATATTTTTTGGGTTGCTCATGTCTAAAGTAATATGCTATGCGAGTTGCTCTCAGGAGTATAGCATCGCATCAGAAATCTTCAAGTCTGCAAATGTCTGTATGTTTGTTGAGTATTGTGAGTTTGTAGTGATGAGCTTCGCCCTCTGAAGCCGATCTACATGTCTTTGAAGGATTTGTAATTGCTGAATTAAGAAGATTAAAAGAGATATTTTCGAACAAAAACTTATATCAAGAACTATGTTATGAAATAGCAAGTTATCTTTCAAATTGGCAATCACTGGGTTCAATTTTGTAGAAAACTAGTTACAACTAAAACTAAAACTAAAATTGAGAAGTTAATTAGGTTTTGAAGCACATAACAACACAGAGATAGTGTAACTAATGTTTAATCCTTAGTTGTGTGGTTAATAAAGAACCAAAGCTTTTAATATTAGTTATCAACAATTCGATTTGGTGGTTTTACAGGTACATCTCTTTGTCTCCCAAAACACTATTTGAAAGTGCACTCACTCCACTCCATGTAAGAATTCTGATTGAAACAACTATGATGTTAAACGCAGTTATGCCACAATAGATATTACAATGAAGAAGAAAAGGTATTGCTTCAAGGGAAATTTATTCTACAATTGGATAAACTAAGACTACTAGTAGAATTGAGACATCGAAATTTTAGCACTTTGAGCCCAAATGGAGATGAATGGAATAGATTAATAGAATAACTAACTGCACTAATCAATAATCATGGCACCATATCTTGATTTGAGACCATGCACGGAGCCATTCAACCTTTGTATTAGACATGACAGATATCGAATTGCTTCCTGTAAAGGAACGTGCCATCGATATTTTGAAGGAAAAGTTAGCAGATAAAGCAAAGATATCGAATTCTCTAAGCTTCTCCTCAGATTCTCCACAGACACCATCGGAGAAGCAGCTTTTGAGGAGAAATGTTTGGTCTCACTGAAGAGAATCCTATAGAAACGAGTTCGAATCCCACCGATGTTTCAGAATTCATCAAACAACATGTCTACTCCACAAGTTCGTTGAAGATGGATCTGAACGGGACATTCATTATCCTGGTGGGAATTTTTTTTCCGATCGCACAAGAGCCTTTTAGACAGATCCCGAGCCGCATAACTGGAACGGGTGACTAGAAAGTTTGCAATAATAGTCACAGATTGACCAATATATTGAACACGGTTGTAGAGAAAAAGAAAAAAAGATGCAGTGGGAAACGAAACGTGAATGGATTTCCTCTCAGCAGTTTTAGGGAGTAAGTTTTCAAAATAATTGTTCAATAAAGAGTACATAAGCGTTCTCACATACGAGCATTTGTTGGTTGGATCGGCTACGACTTCTTTCACCATTTATGTCATATTCTAATTCGTCTCGGATCACCCGGAGGTAGATTAGTGCGTGAAGGAAAGATGGACAGCTTGGTATATAGATTTAATGCACCAATCGACTGTAGAGGAGATGGAAATATTGATACATAACCTAGAAGATGAGATGACAAGCTATTACTGAGAGAAACTACTCGTGAAGATGAAAACCATTCAAAGAGATAAGGTTAGTTGAAGTGTTGTATTACGATATGATTCCCTCGCCTGGGATCTCAATTCGTTTTAGATTTTAGGTGAACTTCCTCTTTTAAGACATTGAAACTGCTCCACGCAATGAGACATATGTAAATCTGTTATGAAGGTGTGAAATTATGGAGGAGATCTCGACAACAAGATATTGGCTAGAATCCTATGTGTGGGTTGTTGTATCAAGCACCGATCCACTAGCGCAGTGGCAATGTTGTTGGAATCGGTGGCAAGAAATTCAGAGTCAAACCTCGTAAGTACCCTTGATTTGGTAAATAATGTAACTGCTGCCAAAGATAATCGAATCCATATGCAATCTGCTCCATCGAAGTTATTGACTCCTATTACCGTTATAATGGTTCTGGAGTGGCATAATGGTATGGTGGTTTGCTAATTAATTAATCATCAAGACACATATATAATTCAAAATTGTAGCATGAATGTTTTAATGTATAAGCGATTTTCTTTTGCTTTTCGAAGAACAGAAACTCGAATTTTACAATTTGGAAACCTTGAATATAAATTGTACAAAATCTATTTGAAATAGAAAGGGAAAAAATAGGTAGAATGCAGAAACTACTACATACCTCTGTCAGCGGGAATTGACGATAGACAACCAATAACATTTGCTAGCTCTGGGGTGAAAATCCCAATTCAATGTCAGAATGGAATGCATAATTCACCGACTGCAGTGCCAATTACGGATACAAGGAAGTGCCATCCATAATCAAGAAAACCCCAAATTAGCCATGGATTCAAGGGAAACAACAATACCAATTCAATGGATCCACCTAAATAATCTATGTTGCATTTCTTTCTTGCAAAAGATTTCCAAGCCAACCCTCATTTTTTTCAATTTCTGTTTATTTTTTTATTGGTTTTTTTGTTGCAGGTTTTAATTCAAGGTAGAAATATGAAAATAGACAAGGAAGGTTTAGAAAGTAATATATATATGTTTTATTTTAGATTAATTTTATTTAATATAATTTTTTATTTTATCTTTGCACGTTTTGGCGTGGACAAAAACAATTTGTTATTTTATTTTTAAAGTTTTTATTTATAAAATTATTATATTGCATTGTTTTATTTTTGAAAGTTTTTTATTTTTATTATTATTATATATTAATGTTTGTTTTATTTTATTTTTAAAGTTTTTATTTATTATTATATTTCATTGTTTTATTTATTATTATTATTATTTATTAATGTTTATTTTGTTTATGTTTGCAGATTAATGTTTTATTATTATTATTATATTTTTTTTTCCAAGAAAAAAAAGCGTAATTTTTATTCATCTTTCGAGATCAAAATTACATTCAGTATATTCACATCAAGGTGAATTCCAAAATCCAAATAAATGGATCCAAAATATAGACTATACAGTCTTCTGTAAGAGAAAAAACACAAAATCAAGCACTTAAGCTTTTTGAAAATATAAGGATATACAGAGATATCATTCCTCCAACATACTGACAGCATACAACCATCAAAATCACTGAAGTATCGTGTTCTGTCCACCAGAACTCAAGAAAAAAACTAAATCCGATATATACAACAAAAAAAACTGTAACCATATATATTCCAGAAACAATATCCCAAAGATGAGATCCATTAACTTCCATCGCGGTCATCTGGCAATATACTATCCGAACATATGTAAACTCAGCAATAACGGAGAGCAAAAATATCAAACAGTAAATAGGCAGCTCACAAAAGATCAAAACTGTGATGAACAGCAATCAAGACTGTCAGCAAAACCCATCTGAACCAAACTGAAAATATCATAACCTGTCCAAACCTGTTCAGAATTAATATACCGGGATATACAGCCAAAAGAACACTGAGCCATTCAGCTATAATGCATTATACACATCGAGCATAAAATTCAAAAGAAACTTTGATCTGCCACCGAGATCATATCAACTGTCAACTAAATACAGTCAAAACTTGATATCATGAAATATTCCAGCCAT
>LPNX011081114.1:41648-57934 GCA_001517045.1 Pseudotsuga menziesii
CAATAGCCTCCTGTTCCTCCATAATAGGCATTGTGACAAACAAACAGCCCCACAATAAACGCCAAACCACACACAAAACCAAAAACCAGACCCGAAAACCACTGCCCAGTCCAAAAAAAACCCTAAACCACAGTTTTGAAACGCCGGCGACAGTCCAAACTACCACCAGACCATGAACGCCCGACGAAAAAGTAACAGGAAGAATTACGTTAAACAAGAAACCTCCGTCTCAAAACATCGCTCCTCCGTACTACCGATCAAAAAATCGGAAAAGCTTATTATTATTATATATTAATGTTTATTTTGGGAATATAAATAAGTGGAGAGAAGAAATGGACATCAAAGATTTTTTTTGTTATTTTTATTTTTTATATTATTTCTTTTTTAATGTTTGTTTAATTTTTTTTTGCAAGTTTCGTTCAATGGGTGGTAAATTTTATAATTTTTTTTAAGAAAAACTAAAGCTTAAAATTACAGAAAAAAACTATTTTTTTTAAGAAAAATTAATTTTTTAATTAAAAAAAAACTAAAATTTAAAATTAAAAAATTTAAAATAAAGATTTTTTTTTACATTATTCTTATTAAAAGATTTAAAATAATTCTATGACAAGAATTTATTTTATTTTATTATTTTTATATTTTAAATTATTCCTAGAAAATAAATTTTAATAAAAAAAATTATTTCCTATCAAAACTAGAAGGTTTAAAAGAAATGAAAATTTAGTTTAAAGTTTTTTTATATGAAATCTAAAATTTAAAGAAATCTAAAATTAGAGTTTTTATTTATAATTTGTTTCTTAAAATTCTTATAAAACTTAAAAGTAAAACTAGAAATTAATGTGAAACAATGAAAAATATTTTTGTTTTTTCATAATTTTTTTTCTTCTAATTATTCAGACTACAAAATTTTTAATTTTTAAAAAGACTAAAAATTATTAAAAAAATAAAAACTTAAACCTACCTACTATATTTTAATGGAAAATTTTAAAATTAATTATGTGCAGTGAAATTGCATCTATGTAGACACTGTGACGCTGCACACTGCTGAGACGCCGGCGCTGAGGAGTTCTGAAGGGACCATCGTGGGCTGCGCCTGCCAGGCCTCGGACTAGGAGGCAGATCTTCTACTTTCTCCTCGGATTAGTTGAAATTGTGGTTGACAGGCTCATGAGCTGAGTGGCTGGTCTGGATCGCTTGGGGTAGTCTGATGGCTGGGGTGGGAGGTTTGCCTCCGGATCCGAGATCTGATGCCTTTGATCGGCTAATTGGCCCTCAGAACAAGAGATCGGGCATAAGAGATCCCCCGAAGTTTGTCAAGAGAATTGAAGATGTGCCGGAAGTTGCCCTCCCTCCGGAAGAAACTATGCGGGTTGCTCTCTCCCTAGCAGATCGAGCCCTGATCGGGCAATTCATGGGGCTCTGGCCCTTGCCAAAAACTACTGATAGCTGGGTCCAAAGAAACTGGAGACCCCTAATCTCCAAAAACATTGCATCATACTCCGTCGGAAGGGGTTACTTTCTGTTTGACTTCAAATCCAAAGAAGACAAAGATCTAATATTCATGGGGCCACAAGGTCTCTACCTCAATGGGTGGACCCCGGACTTCGATCCCGAGGCTGACACCCCCAAAGCCGTGCCAGTCTGGGTCAGACTCCCCAACCTCCCCATGCACTGCTGGAACCCTAAAGCTCTCCATGCGATAGGGACTGTCCTAGGGAAATACATTGACATGGCTAGTCCAAAGGACCAATACACCTGTGCCCGCATACGTGTTGAGGTGGATCTCAAAGCAGGATTGCCAGAAGCTATTAAATTAACAGTGGGGAATTGGTCCCATTACCAAAAGCTCGACTATGAACAGCTTCCTTTCAAGTGCTGAGGCTACCACGAATACAGACACTTCATCCCAAATTGCCCCGAAAAGCTCGAGATCCAGCATGACAAGGTGGAAGGATGGCAAAAGGTGAACAGATCTAAAACCAAAAATCAATCCAGAATGGATCCATCGAAGGGTGAGGGGAACAAAGAAGTAAGGGTCATCCATCTTGAAGGGTCCCCAGAAACTTCCAAGACTAGAGAAACTATTGAAGCAAGGGATGATCCCCTTGAAATCAAAGAGAAATCGAGCAATGGAGATAGTAAGGAGCCCGAAGCAGACCTATCAGTCCATCAAATGAAGGATCAAGATGACGGCACGACAGTGATAAAAATAGGGGAAAACTTAGGGAAATCAGAGGAAGAATATGAATCGGAAGAAGAATAAGAGGAGGAGGGGGAAATAGAACTGACTACCCCAAGACTCACTAAAACCAAAGGAAGGAAATCCAAGAAAGAAGCTAGGGAGCAAGCTACCTACAAGGATAAGCTGCAAGGATCCCAGCTAACCCTGGAAAAGCTGCTGAAAAATACTAGCAACACTCGCCAGCAAGGGCATGCCCATAAAGGGATGCCTTCGCTCACCAAAAGTAAGTAATGAAGGTCCTCTCTTGGAACTGGAGAGGTCTTGGTAGCAAAATCAAGGAAGAAGCAATGATAGATCTAGTTTCTTTACATCAACCGAACATCTTTCTGATCCAGGAGACCAAGATGGAGGAAGCCACATTTCTCCATGTTAGTCAAAAATTTTGGAAAAAAAGAGGTAAAGCTGCAATTAGTTCAAGGGGTGCATTCGGAGGCATTGGAACTCTATGGGATGATAAGAAATTTTAGGCTGTTGACATCAAGTACAGCTCTAGTTGGATCCTCACCCTGTTGAGGCAAAAGGACATGAATACCCTGGTAAGAATTTTCAATATTTATGCACCCAATTCTTATGTTGAAAAAAATGTCTACTGGAGTCTTCTTCGCGAGGAAAAGAGCAACCTGCAAGGTAATGTAATTCTTGCGGGGGATCTTAATGTCATCCTTAGCCAAGATGAAAAAAGAGGGGGCTCCTTGGTCAGAGACCCCATTAGAGAAACTGTTGATGAGATCATCTTGGAATGGGACCTCATGGATGTTAAGCCATCTACTGGAAAGTACACTTGGAATAACAAGAGAATTGGGCCTGGGCATATTGCTGCCAGACTCGATCGTTTCCTCGTCCAGGACACCTTCCTCCTGCTGGGTCTGAACTTGTCTTCCAAAATCTTACCATTCGGAGGATCGAATCACAAGCCTATTCTCCTTGAGATGGCTAATAATAAGAATTTGGGCCCTATTCTGTTCAGATTCAATCCACTGTGGGCCAGTCAACCTGAGTTTCTAAGGATTGTTGTTGATTCTTGGTCTCCCCCGGTTACAAGATCACCCTTCTTCGTATGGGAAGAGAAACTCAGAAGGCTCAAAAGAGCACTAAAATCTTGGGCTAAGTCGACCCCCTCTCCCATTTACAAAAAATCCCACGCTGCTCTAGCATTGGAGAACCACCAGTCCAGCATGGAGGATAAAATCGTGGACCATAATGACATCCAAATTGAGATCAAATTGCTATCGAACCTCCATGTAGCTTGCAGACTTGAATCCGATTGGTGGAGATTAAAGTCTAGATGTAAATGGTTGAAAGATGGCGATAGGAACACCAGTTTTTTCCACAAGCAGGTCGAGGCAAGGAAAAGTTTCAACTGTGTGCTTGAAATTCAGTCATAGGATAATCTTATCAGCAATTTTGAAGACATAAAGACTTAAGCGACAAGGCATTTCAGTGAACTATTCAACGCCCAACCCACCGTGGAAGACAACGAGCTCCTGAACCTAGTTCCCAATGCTATAAATAATAGTGACAATGAAGCTCTAACACAGAGTATCACACTGGAGGAAACCAAGACGACTGTCGATGGTATGGAGGATGACAGAGCTCCGGGTCCCGATGGGTATAATGCTAATTTCATCAAACTTTGCTGGGACATAATAAAAAATGACTTATTCAAACTGGTAAGCAAATATCAGAGGTGCAGTAAAATTGGTGGCAGCACGAACTCTGCCTTTCTGGCTCTCATCCCTAAAGAAAAGGAGGCTAAATCTTTTGACAGGTTCCGCCCTATTTCTTTGTGCAACATAGGTTATAAAATCATAACTAAGATAATGGCTAGTAGACTAAAACATATCCTGCCTAGCCTTATCCCAGAGAATCATGGTGGATTTGTTAAAGGTAGGAAGATCTAGGAAAATATTATATCAGTCCAAGAGGCTATACACTCTAGTTTGAAGAACGACGACAAAGGAATGGTGGCAAAAATTGACCTTGCTAATGCCTTCGATATAGTCAGCCATCCATTTCTCTTTCAGGTAATGCGGAAATTTGGTTTCACTTCAGATTTTATCTCATGGGTCAAGGCCTGTATCAGCAAGCCATGGATAGCCCCGTTAGTCAACGGAAGAGCTGCCCCCTTCTTTCAAGCCTCGAGAGGTCTTAGGCAAGGCTGCCCGCTCTCCCCTTTGCTTTATGACATCCAGGCTTCAGTTCTCAGCTTTCAGCTAGAATATGTCAGGCATGAATAGGACCTACCCGGCATTAAGATGGCTAGAGGCACAAAAGATATCAATCACGCGCAATTCGCGGATGATACTATCTTGCTTGGAGGAGCCAATCAAATTATAGCCCGTCGTTTCAAGACTGAGCTGAATTGTTACTGCCATGCCTCCAGAAGCAAAATCAATTTAAGGAAAAGTCAGATCTATGGATGGAATCTAAATCCTAGGGAAATGCTAGATATAACTCAGGTTCTCAATATGGATGGTGTTGTTTCCTAGGAGTCCTTCAACTATCTAGGGGTCCCCATTTTCAAATCCAAACCCAAGAGCTCAGCTTGGAACCCAATTGTGGAGAAAATCAAAAGAAAAATCAAAGGATAGGGGTCAATTTGGTTAAATTTGGTTGGGAAGGTAGTCTTAATAAAAGATATCTTGAATAGTTGCTTGCTCTATCAGAGCTCTCTTCTCCTAGCTCTGACCAAAATAATTACCCAGATCGAAGGACTGGTTAGATCCTTTCTCTGGCAAGGTGGCAGTGTTGGGGGATGCAAAAAATTTGCCTTGGTCAGTTGGAAAATAATTAAATTGCCCAGGTCAGAAGGCGATCTCCATATCAGAGATCTTAGAAATCAAAACTTGGCTATGGGAACCAAGCTACTCTGGAACTTGCTTGCCCCCAAGCCCTGTTGGTGCAGTCACGTGCTGAAAGCCAAATACTTCAGAGGCTCGAGGCTCAGATGCCTTGATGGAGACCACGTGAATCAGAATGGCTCCTCAATTTTCAATCTTTGTAATAAGGTGTTGCCACAGTTTAAAGAGGAACTGTATTAGGTCCCAGGCAATGGGAAATCGATCAATTTATGGCATGACAGGATTCTAGGGAAGACACCTCCTCACACTCCACAATTGCAGCAGAGGATGGTCGCGATGGGGTTGAATACGATTTGGGACATCTCTAATTGGGAGCCCATGGAGCCAAATCGTTAGGCTGGTTGGGTTGTGCCTGATTGTCCTGCTGATTTAAATGCTAAGAGAACATTGTTAATCAACCATTTGGTTGGGCTAGCACCGATAGCGAAATCCAGAAAGGACTATCGTGGCTAGGGAAGACACTCTGGAAACTACTCAACGTTAGAAGGATACCAAATATTTGAAGCCAACTATAATGTGCCTGTCAATCCACAAGTTTGGAATTATCTTTGGACATGCAGCACGCTGTCGAAGATTGAAATGTTCATTTGGTCATTGATGCATGAAAGAGTGCTCACCGGCGAGAATTTGGAGAAAAGAGGACTTGCCGACCCTTTTCATTGTCCCTTATGTACTGCGGCCTCAGAAAATATCAGCCACTTATTTTTAAAGTGCCCCTATGCCATTTCGGTTTGGAAAGATTTGTTGAAGCGTTGGGGAGACGGAGTGCATTTGCCGGATAAAATTCAGGTATGTTTTCTTAATTGGGAAAAGTTGTATCAAGGTGAGCTGAACCAGAAAAATGGAGTAAGAGCTTGCTGGTTGAAACTCCCTAAGATAATTTGCTGGTGCATATGGAATGAAAGAAATCATAGAATATTCCAGGAAAAGACTCAGCCAACGTGGATGACAGCTATCAAAGTTAACGCTTTATTTGGGGAGGTTTTTAGCATCTCTAAGATCCCCAATAACAAAGGAAACCTGACAGACAAGGAAACAAACTGGATGTAAAGCCTTAATTTCATGGCTGTAAATAGTGCAGCTGCTAAAAAGTTGGAAGATTGGGATATCAGGATGGATAAATCTCAGTTTGAGAACTGGCTAAGAGAAAGAAAGATTTTTGAACTGTTTTTTGATGGGGCTTCCAAAGAGAATCCGGGGAAAGCCGAGGGGGTGGGGTCATTATTGATCCAGACGGGAAGGTCGAGATTGAATACTGCTGGAACATTGGTTGTGATTCTAATAATATGGTTGAGGCTTACGGGCTCTGGAAAGGTCTCAAGCAGCTGCAGAAGAAAGGAGTGGATGAGGTCATGGTTTTCGGTGATTCCAAGGTAATTATTCAGGCATTGAATGGGGGTAGAAGGGGCAAGAATGAAAGGACAGCAAGGATGATTAACAGAATTAGGTCCAAGGCTAAAATGTTTAGGAAGGTTAAATTTTTTCATATTCTTAGGGGGCTAAATGTCTTGGCGGATCTCGCAGCCAATAAATCTATAGCTGTTGATCTCCATGAACTTATTGTCAACTCGCTTGTAAGCATTGATATCCCTCCTTAGCTCTACTGTAGGTTAACCGATTGGAGAATGTAGAGATTGGGATGATTGTTGTAATGAGTTTTCGGTTCAACGTCCTCTTTGCTGAGCTTTCAATATAACATAACCATTTTTGTTAAAAAAAAGAAATTACATCTATGTAATAAAAGTAAACATAAATTCATATTCAATTTTACAAAATGAAATCGAAGATGTACAAGAATATATAAATTTAACTGCTGAAAATGTAATTCAACAAAGTAGAAACAAAAACAAAATGGATCTACCCTAGTACTTACAAGAAAACATTGTCCGGCGCAGCTTTCTTTTGCATGATATTCTTCCTGATTGTGATCACCCGAGATCCCTTCTTCCTCCCCTTCAATCTCAAGTTCGAACATGTGTTCCTCATCTGATATGCATGATTCTTCTAATGTCAATTCTTCTTTGTTTGCGTCAAGAAAAGTAATTACATCTTTAGCCGCTATCAATATCTCCTCTTATTGAGAAGAGAAAATCTCGACTTTTGCTAGGATTTGAGTGATTTGATCTAGACTTATGCACATCGTAAAATCATCTTACTGAAATCAAATCAAATGCTAAAAAAATGAAAAACAAATACACGAGAAGTGTAAAAACAATACAAAACTAAAGATGAACAGGTACAAAATCAAAAGTAAACTAGTAAGAAAGCATAAACTAATTCACAATCCAAACTTTACAATACAAAAATGTAAAAGAAAAAGGAAACTTGCATAAAAACAAACTCGCATTTGCAGAAAATGAAAGAACACTCTTGCAGGAAAAGTAAACACTTTGTAGAAAAATAAACAGGCTTGCGAATAGGAAACTTATTTGCATGCAAAGGTAACAACAAGGCTTTGGGGTGACCCACTAAAGTGGATGCGTCTGGTTGTTACACCACGAAAATTCCATAGTGAATTCGTCCTTGCGTCTTATCATTCCCCCTCCCCCTTGCTGTGTAATATAAAAAGCAACCTATCTATCTATCTAAACTTTGATCCCTTTTTAGCACCTCCCTGACAATGACGCCAAAATGTTGGTGAAAAATATTAAACAAATTATAACATATCCAATGATTTATTTGTCAACCCAGAGAAATCGTAAACCTCGAAGCGCAAGCAAAATATATGCAGGATCAGAGTGATACTAACCTATTCTAATGCTTAGTGATGAAACACACAATTGAAATTGAATTTAGTTTATGAAAACAAGAAATTGTATGAAAATAAATCTAATCTCAGAAAGCATGAAATTGCATAAATTAAACTTGGTAAATAAAGAGTGAAATTAAACAAGGGAAAAATAATCTATAACAAAACACATGTAACAAATGACAAATTATAAATAGACGTGAGCTCACCAAAAAAATCTATATTAACAATTCATAAGAAAGAAATCCAAATTAACATGAGAGAGAGTAAAAAATTTTGCATTAAAGCATCATCTCCATTACATAATAATCAAAATCCACTCCATGACTAACTCTCAAAAGACATAACTATTTCTCTACTTCTACACCACTAGAGAGGCCTCCACTCAAATGAGGAGAGAACCCTCTTATTTATACATGAATTCAAGATAAACATCTCGTAATTACAATCCACTTTTCTCTCAACTTATCCCTTCAAATCCTCCAACATATCCACTTTTCTCTCAACTTATCCCTTCAAATCCTCCAACAAATATTGGATGAGATATTATCTCCATATTTCCATAATCCTCTCCTTGAAATTAGCTTGAATTATCTCTTTCAAATCTTGAAAAGATGGAGAAAACATTGGGGAAGCTTTTGAATACGCCTTGGTTGAAAGCTTCAAATATCCCTACATTACAAAGCTCACATAAATATTTGAGATATATATGAATAATATATTAATTTCTAATATTTAATCAAGAATTCTCTTAGAAATGCTCAAAACAAATAATTTGGAAAATGGTAATATAAACCCATATGTTTGATCAAAGTGGTGGAAATTAATGGTTTTATGGAAGGATAAAATAGGAATAAAGGTGATAAATGGTATATGAAAGATGAATAAAGTGTCATATTTGTGGGACCAAACAATTTAGCTACTCATAATGGACATGAAAAAGTGGTCGATGGACATGGAGATATTCAAATTCATGATATGGATTCTAGGGCCAAGATAGAGCACTTGTAGTTGTGTATTAAGTGGATTAGTGTTCTGGAGGTGTCCAAAGGATATGTTGTAGAGACCAAGAGAAGATTGCTTCATATGAAAGAAATATTAATGAACAAGCTAGCCTCTAATTCACTTCGAATAGAATCTCTATAAATTACACGTCATTTTTTTAACTGTGGTCCACTTGTTTCATGGGATACATCCATGGAAAGAACAAACACCTACTATTCACTAAGAATCAAGGTATCCCCAATGTCCAATCTGGGGAAAATTTTAAGGATCCATAATTTTCTCGAAGGGTGGAAACCTTGGTGAATCTTAGTAATTCTTAAACTTGCAACCATAAAATGTTTGACAATTTAAAAAAAAATCAAATTTCTAAGGCTTTACATAGTTTTTGGACAATTTTGGTGATTTTCAAAGTTAAAAAACTATCTAATTGAATTTGGGTGAATGATCTTTGAAAACAATGCAAATTGGAAAAAAAAAACTAAATGGATCGAAAATAGCCCTTGGGCTAAATTTCACCCCTAAAATTTTCCTTGGTCCAAACATATCATGTCGTGAGCGATATTTAAACATGGGTGGGGAGTATCACAACCAGTTCTCCCAACCACGCAATCTAGGCTCTGTTAAGATATATTACACATCAATTGGTTGAACGATAATAACAAGATGGTGTAAGGTGTAATGTGTATCTAATTGGCATATTAGATACAAAGTTATAGAGGTGTAAGGTCTAAGCTAAAGGAGGGTCATTCTTATGGCATGCTTTGTCCATTAGAAGAGAGAAAGAGGCATATTACCCATCCAAAGATACCCATGAGAACACAAACCAACCACATAATCATCCTTAAAAAACATTAATTCTTATTTCTTCATATCCCATCATGATTACATTGTATGGCCATTGTATGGACTATATGCTATGTCCATTAGCAGACAGCATGAGGTTTTCCAAACCCATTAGAAGAAACCCATGAGAGAAAACACATGTAAACTTTACCCGCCATAGTAGAATCTATTGAAACAACCCACAATGCAAAAGAAAACCTTAATTCTTATTGCTTCAAATCCCATAATTATTACATTGTAAGAACAACATGCCCTATCCATTAGTAGATAGCGAGAGGTTTTCCAAACCCATAAGAAGAAACCTATGAGACCAAACACATGAAAGTTGAATCCACAACCAAAGAATCCATGAAAACAACCCACACTACAAAAAAAAATAAAAAAATTTCTTCAAATCCGCTAATTATTAAATTGTAAGGACAACATGATCTTCCCATTAGCATATAGAAGGAGGTTTTCGAAACCAATTAGAAGAAACCCATGAGAGAAAACAGATGAAAACTAAACCCACAACATAAGAACCCATCACAACAACCCACAGTGCAAAAAGACCATACAAATTTCCAGTGGGAGGATTGATCTGTTGAAAAACACAAGAAGAAGCTGGTAGGATTGGAATCCTACTAGATCAACTTCAACTTGGCCTCCAAACCACCTTCTCCAATTGAGTGCTTTGCATGTCGGCTCTATACCATGCGACACTAACTACAAAACAACCAAGAACAAGGTCAACGAGCATAATTTTGGGCAACTTTCAGAACAAAAGGAGGAAATTCGATGAAATTATTTATCAGAACAGGTGACGAACACCCCCACCAAAACAATCCCAAGTAACAACTAATTAGGTTTGTAAAACCTTCAAGCATGAAATGCCACACCAAATTAGAGACTGAGTGGATCAAGAGGCCCCAATGTCAAGAAACCATCAACATGACGCTAAGAACCACCATGCCCAATGAATTAAATAACCCACAAAACAACAACAACTGTGGTAGGAGTCGAGGTACAAGACAAAGAGCGCAAAGAGCGTAACTCACAACCAAATAGAGCACCCATAGGGGTGGAGGTTGTTGATAGGTTGGACCACTATCAGAGTGCCCAAATTCCCACACACCAAGCTTGAGCAAGAATGAATGGCAATTAAGAGAATCCATGAGAGAAGGCACATGGAGAGCACAAAAAGAGGCCTATAAAGGTGCATTGAAGACCAAATGACCCACAACACGTGGTGTCCCATGTTGGACTGGTGTTGTACACCACTTAGTGGATGCCATGTATTCATCTAGCATGGCAAAGGGAGGGCACATGATTACTCACGTCCCTCCCCTATAGATGTAATAAACATTTTATTTCTCGGTACATTTAACATTTTAAAATGAGGTTGATATCATGTTCATTAATTTCTGGGTTACATTGGTAATCCATGAATCTCCCAATAAAAGTGATGTCCACATCAACCCTTTCTGGTATTTTTCACTAATTTCCACATGTTCCTTTGGAAGTCAAAGTGCAGTAAGACGATAAAACCCAAAGGACACCATTTGTGGAGGGCTCTAAAATCCATTAAATATAACTTTCCTTTGCATGAAATGGGTGTAATATAGGTGTTTATAGCTTGCCAAGCATTTAGCATTCAATGATAAATATGTGGACATAGAAGAAGTTTGGATGACACTAATCTATTCAAGAAAAATTGTCAAAATTCCATCATAACATGATTGAAGAGTCACATTGGGCATGTCGTACCTACCTCTCCTTTCAAATCCATGGTTAAATAGCGAGTAGGATAAAAGACAACTAAAACACCTAGCTCATGTGGGTACCTACCTCTCATTTGATATTTAAGTTGATAAGAGTTAGAATTAACATTTATCGATGTTATTCTCTCCACTTTTAGAAATAGAGATTGATTTCCAGAATAAAAAATAAAAATAAAAATTCAAAAATTCATAGTAATAGCTATTAATTAAACAACCTAAATAATGTAAATAAATGATTAAATGTTAAGGATATAGTTAGAGCTTGAAAATCGTTTGTGAGGGGGTAATTAAGTCTGGGAAACAGTTTGTGAGGCGGTAGATAGCGCTTTCCTGCGGTGGTTTAATAGATACATATCAATAGCATTCTCATTCATTTTAATTCAAGACAGTGTGTTGCCTTGAATAACTGCGTGCAACTGCTCTATATTTGTATTTGATCGAGGTATCTTAATTTTTATTTTTTTTAATGATTATTTCATGTTTACGCTTGCACCTAAATGCTTCTAGTGTCCATGAATTCGAACTATATCTTCACGGCCCTATACAGCTCACAATCCTCGAATGTCTTATTCTTGAAACCAGAGGGGATTACAAACCTAATGTCATTCCGATTAATAAATCTGGTTCTATAATTTGAATTTCCAAAATTTTGAAATATTTTTTTATTTTATTTTCAGACTAATTTATACATTTTTTTTATTTTTTTATTGTCTTAGTTAAACATGTTGCTAGTAGATTTGTATCACAACGTGTTATTATCAATGTATTAGTCAAGCATGTTGGTGATGGAGTTGTATCTGTATTGTATGCATTTGTCGCTAAACTCAAGGAGAATCATGGATACATTACAAGAGTCAGGCTCGATTGTAAGGAGAAATGTTTGGCTTTTTATCATAGTCATATGAGAAAACTGTTGGTTTGCTTGGTAAATGTTATGAGAAAATATCATGTTTCTTTGTGAAGAATCAATTGTAATAATGTTGAAAATTTGATATGGTTTTATGGATTGAAGAGCAATATGTCACTGAGTGGAGAAATAGTCAAGCCTCCTAACCACCCAAATTATGTCCTAACCACCCAAATTATGTCCTTGTTACCATAAAAAAATGACTTCATTTAAAACATTGATTTTTTAACTATCCTTGTGACAAAAAAAAAATTGACTTCATTTAAAACATTGATTTTTTAACTGTTCTTATGACCATAAAAAAATGATTCATTTAAAACATTAATTTTTTAACTCTAACTAGAGTCACACCAATGTGTAAAAGACTTTATATATTTTGAATATTTATTATGATATTTATTACTATAAATTTAATATGTTTTTAAAATAAAACTATTATAAATTCTTATCAATTTATAAAATAATTTAGTACTAGAAGTTTATTTGTATTTTAACATGTTTTTATTAATATCATTATACTATTAAAAATTTATGATTCTAAAATGTCTCATAATCCTGTTCAATCAAATGACTTAACTGGTTTATAAATGTAGAAGTTTATTGCTATTTTAACATGTTTTTAATATCACTATACTTTTCGGTCGAGGAGTTTTTTCGCTCCAACAACCATTTTAAAAGTTTTTTGCGTTGGTGGCTAGGCCCTTGAAGACTCTTGTATTCGTTGTTGAGGTTCTAGTTCTGTTTGGAGGTTTGGTGGCTGCTCTTTCCCAGCTTGGGCTTTGCCTTTGCTTGGAGGTTCGTGTCAGGATCGGTTAGCTACTTTCTTGGAGATCTTTCTTTGGTTTGTTGCATTATGGAGCAGTTTTTTCTTTGCAGGTTGCAGGTTGTGTAGTGCCTTCCCTAGTCTCCTGGATCTATTGCCCTGGAGGAATTTCCTTATTTCAGACTTTTGCTCTGGCAACGTGGAGGTTATGGTGAGTCTTCTGCTTCCGGTAGCTCGGTGTTGAAGTCTGCTTGGTCTTTGGGCCTGTTCTTGGTGTCTCTAGGTATCTCTTGGTGGCTGTAGCTCTTTCAGAAGAGCTCTTGCAAGGTGGCTTTGGTATAAGGGATCTCTTTCTCTTAGAGGTGCCTTCAAGCTTGTTCTCATGGACAGTCCTCATGGAATATGGTGGGGTTCCTCTGCTACCTCTTCCTCCTGACCTCGAAGCTTTCAAGAGATTGATTGCTTCCTGTGGAAAGAGGAAGGGGGGGCCTTCTCAGAGGTTTATCAAGAAAGTGGATATCCCATCGGTTGAGATACCTACTGATCGGATCTGCTGTTCGGCGCTTAATTTGGCTGAACATGGGCTCATAGCTCAATTCGCTGGCCTCTGGCCTTCTCCAAAGGCTATTGATGGTTGGGTGTAGAGAAATTGGAGGCCTTTAGTATCAGAAGGTATCCGAAGTCATTTTGTAGGAAGATGATATTATGTGTTTGTTTTTTACTCTACAGAAGATCGAGACATAATCTTTCAAAATGGTCCATACTTCATGGACCCTCAGGGGCTCTAATTGAACAAGTGGACCCCTGATTTTGATCCAACTCAAGATTTCCCCTATGTAGTCCATGTTTGGGTAAGACTCTTGCACCTTCCATTGCATTGTTGGAATTCATAATCCTTGGAAACCATTGAGAACAAGCTTGGTAATTACATAGACAGGGATGAAATGAAAGATCAATTTTCTTATGCAAGAATATGTATAGAAGTTGATTTGGAGATTGGCCTGCCTGAAGCAATCAAGTTAATAGCTACAGAATGGTCTTATATTCAGGAGTTGGATTACTAGAAAATTCCTTTTAAATGTAGATTTTTCCATGGTTATGGCCACTTTGCCCGAAACTGTAAAAAAAAACAGAAGAAGTATTGTAAATGAGAAAGAAGACCAGTGGACCCAAGTCTAAAAAACAGGAAATTCCAATCAAGGTCCTAGAAAGAAAGCAAATAAAGTAAATCTGTGTTTGGTGACTCTGTTGCTGGGAAAATTCCTACTTCATCTCAGATTGTTGACATCCCCAAAGTTAATCCCAATCATTTTGTTGTCCTAAGTTCTTCTAAAGCTATCCTTGAAGAAGATGAATTGCAACAATTTGATGGGCATGAGTTGGATTCTGAAGAAAACACAGTACCAAAGGAACAAGCTGGTCCATCACTCTCGGCCCCTCCCTTGGATGGAGGTTCCCCCTATACTTCTCGTATTGATGTTAGCTCTCCCCCTTCTTATGCAGACATTTCTCAGAAGAAGCAAGCTGCCAACTCTGGATCTTCTGATGATGATTCTTTTGAGTAGCTCTCCAAAAAGGCTGGAAGGAAGTCTAAGAAGGAGATTCGTGAAGAAGACGTTGAAAGGATTAAGACACAAGGAAGTCAGGCCATGATCAAAATGTCATACATGAGGAACAAGAGAAACATGACCCTTAATGGAGTAATTACTCCCTCTCACTCAGGTAAGTAATGCAGGTCACCTATTGGAACTGTAGGGGATTGGGGAATCCAATCAAAACTAAAGCAGTCAAAGATTTAATGAAAATGGCTCCTTCTGAAATCCTATTGCTCCAAGAGACCAGGTTTGAGGAGGAATCTCTCCTTCTCATAAGCAAAAATAAATGGAAACTGAACACTGGCAAAGCTGTCAGCGCTAGAGGTTCCTATGGGGGATTAGCAACTCTATGGTGTGAAGAGAACTTTTAGTAAAATAAATGGTTTGCCACCTAGAATTGGATCTTTTTAGAGCAATTTCATATCTGCAGTAAGACCACTTTTTCCCTCCTTAATCTCTATGTACCAGTTAATTATATGGAAAAAAAGAATGTTGGCATATGTTATCAGACTTTCTTGAGTTCAATTCTTTAGTAAACACAATTTTAGTAGGAGATATCAATATTACATTAGCTCCGAATGAAAAACAGGAGGTCTGCGTGGCAAGAATCATCTACACGATACCGTGGAGGAATTGATCCAATTTTGGGATTTGATTGATTTAAAACCCAAGCTTGGGCAGTTTACGTGGTCCAATCACAGAGTGGGTGCCTCAAGCATCTCGGCCAGGTTTGATCGGTTTCTTGTTTATATTTCTTTGATGGATAGCAAATCGATTATTTCCTCTAAAATTTTACCTAATCTCTCCTCAAACCACCATCCTATCACTCCATTGTTTGAAAAAGAAGAGGAACTTGGTCCAATTTTGTTCTGATTTATCCCACTCTGGATCGAGAGAGCAAGGTTTATGGACACAGTATCTTAGGCTTGGTCCCAATATGTCATTGGTTCACCAAGTTTTGTCTGGGAATAGAAATTGAAACTGTAATGCCCCTCTTGTATGCCCTAAGTGTTGTAAAAATTGTTAATATTTATTGTAAATGTTTTCTGGTGTGGAGCTCAAGGCCAAGGCCCCACCAGTAAAACCTCGTGAGTTGGGAGATTTACTTCCTTAATTTTGTATTCCCAGGGGACTTAATCGATTGCCGCCACTTGACAACAGGAAACTAAATAGAGGGGTAAAGGATGAGGAAACCCAGGGGAAAGCCCCCATAGAGGGAGTTACACTCGTTCTTAGCCATGACATACAAATTTTAAGGAGTTAAAAAGAGTTAAGACGAGGAAGAAAACAAACTGAGGAACTGAATTCCAGGAGATAGTCTCCTTAAAATCCAAGTAAGAAAGATAGCACCACAGACATGCCTCGTGTTGATAAAACACTATATACCTAGGGTAAAATATATATACATATACAAGTGCATTTTATAAACAAAAGGTTCTAGTTAAAACCCACCTCAGAGGATGAGGGTTAAAAGAAAAGCGATGGGTCATCCCCATCGGAAGGAGCATCATGCACACCTTTACAAACCTAAGCCTAGGTATCATACTAAGGGGAATAGGCT
>LPNX011081114.1:65243-84702 GCA_001517045.1 Pseudotsuga menziesii
ACAAACGTTACCCAAAATTCTGGATGGCAGGATTTTAGAGACACGATTTATATTAGTGAACAGGGGGGATTGGGAGAGGGCCCCCGGGGAAAGAAAAAAAGAATGAGAGGGATATGTATTATGGTCTGTTTTGGTCTACGCATTGGAAGTATGTGTATTATGATTGAGAAATGAAACGCACTAAGGCTGGGGAGAATCTCCAAATACATTGATAAGCGGACACACCGCAGGGAAGTTTAATCTTCTCACATCTAGTTGGAGGAAAAACCAATGAGGTCTTAGCAGGTGTATTTTTAACCATGCTTCCTTTCCTCCATAGCTGACTTTTACTACGGCTGACAATAACCTTTCTAGTGTCCCTATTCTTTACCATACCTGATATATGTAACTGAGCTGACTTTTGAGCTGACCAGATGAGACGACCTTCTATCTATCTGAGACCGTAACCAGGTTGTTTTAATTAATTCCAGCCCGTAATGATTCCAGCCTGCCTGTGGGTCCGTAACCGTTTGGCTAAAAGACCTGACTATTGTACTTAGCAGGTTCAAATGTTAAAGATTATATATCTATTCATGGGCATCAAAATAAGCAATCCTCTGTTGACCCAACATAAATTTCAAAGTAGTTGTACACCGAACTGTAATTTCAATATTTGTATAAAAAAAACAGTATGGAACCGAGCTTAGTTCCATAACCGCATTCTCCTGCCTTACGTGCTTTTAACAGTCTTGAACGCGAGTTCTGGAGGAGCTGTTAGTTTTTGAAAAACAAATTAAATTGGAGAAGCGTTTAAGCCTTGCAGTTTTGTGATGTATTATCTGTAGATTAGATGGGAGATATATGCCTTAAATCTCCTAAACAAATACTTTCCTGTATAAAGTCATTTTGCCGGGGCTGGTTTCAAAATCAATGCCTAGGGTTGGATTTTATGATGTCTCTGCTGTAATTTGACCGCATCGGAAGGATAACAGGTTGCTTCAATACCAGTAGATTAATCGAGGTTGGGTTATGATTGTGAATAACATATGTATTGGTGTTAGGTTTCGGGACCTGTAGTGTAAAGCGGGTGGATCGTGAATGTATCTTCTTTTGTTGTTATTTCTGTTTGTTTAAAAAAAAAAAACACATGAAGAATCTACAGGTGATTATAGGATTCTTGAGGATGGCATTTTTGAATTTCGAGTCCATAGCTTAAGTATTAGAATTTATCTGGCCTAGGACTCTATTAAAGTAATAAGCCCCCATAGGTTCATACTTAATTGATAAGTGGCTTTGAGTATAATAATTTAAGTGCATCTCAGTATGGGACTAAACGAGAGCATATATAACACACCTATAAGGAGTTATTTTAACCAGAATTAATCTGTCAAAGACTAGCCCTTTAAATCTTGATAAAGGAAAGACTTGAGTGATAGCAGGCTTGAGTCCTTGAGATTGTTTTTAAGTTGTGTTATTCCAAGTATAACAGGAGCTTGTAAAATTATTGCAGATCAAAGATTTAAGTGTAAAAGGGCTTTCTCAGTTCATGAGGAGCCATGGAAGGATGAGAAGAAAAATACAGCTTATGTGATGTATATTGTATTCTTCTTATGATGAATTATGCTTAATAAAGAAAGCGACGAAGTTTGGTGCACGTAACCCCAGGTTTGGGGTGAACCACGTATATCGGTATCTCCTTATGTTGTACTTTGTGAGTCTTTCTGGTTCTTGTGTGAGAATGTTTAAGTTTATCTATGTGGTTTGTGTATGTAAAACTTCGTGCTGCAACCTTGTCATTTATTGCTTTTAAAAGAATGTCATGGTTACCCGAATGACTTGGTCCACTCCCTGGAACGATTTAGATAGCTCCTTAACAATGAAGCTTTTTACTGTGAATGATGATGTATGTGCATAAAGAGATGAGTCATGAATTAAGGCGTAAGTCGTAAGTGATAAGATAAAGCTGTAAATTATTGTCATGAAATACGGTAAATTATTCAGTGATAAAAGTAATGCTGCGAATTGCTGGGCATGAGATGATAGTGTAAGTTGTTGAATGATTTTTTTTCTAAAATGTGTATAGTGGGGATATTCTTTTATTTTTGAATTTGATTAAACATGTTTTGAACGAAATGCAATGTAATCTGCTGCTATCAGTTTGGACTAGGTTTGTTGTAATAACACAAACAGATTTTACCCCCACATTTTGCATACGTAACAGCATTAGGTATAAGAGGGACATTACAGAAACAAATCAAATTTGCGTTGAAAAAATGGGTCAAAACTCCTCTCCCTTCTCCAACAATCTGTAGGATTGAAAAAGTGGTTGAGTTATCTGCATTTCAATTTGGAATGGAAACTTAGTGAAATTACCAATTCCCAATTAGCACTGGAACAAATTGCCCAGTTTAAAAATTCTCAATCTTTCAGGCAGGAGGAGGAACATCTTAGGATGAAGTCTCGAAGTCTATGGTTGAAGGCGAGTGATAAGAATACTGCAGTCTTCCATCGTCAGTGCGGGGCTAGGCTCTTCTGAAATATCCAATGATGAAGGGGTCACCATTAAAGGCCAAGAACTTCTCAAACAGTCATCTAGTAGGCATTTTCAACTATTGTTTCAAGATGATGGTCTCTTTGCTGAGGAAGTGTCTGCTAATTTCCTGAATAATGTTCCTTCTCTGGTCAGCAATGAGGATAATTATGATCTAATGAATCCTTTCTCGGAAATGGAAATTTTTGATGTCATCTGGGCTATGGAGTTTGATAAAGATCCTGGGCCATATGGCTTTTCTATTCATTTTTATAAAGTCTGTTGATCCATCATCAAATCAGATATGTTCCATATGGTGTCTTCCTTTCAAAGAAAATAAAAAATGGGTGGGTGTACCAACTCTACATTTCTCTCCCTTATTCCAAAAGAAGTCAATCCATATTCCTTCGATAGGTTCCACCCTATTTCTCTGTGTAATGCTTCTTATAAGATTCTATCCAAACTTCTAGCTAACATATTTAAGCTCTTGCTAGGTAAGTTGATCTCTCCTCTTTAGGGGGGGTTCATAAAAGGCATTCATCTAGTGGATAATGTAATCCAAGTTCAAGAAGCCCTACATTCAAGTTTCCAAAGGAAATAGAAAGGCATGATTATTGAATTCGTTATGAAGAAAACCTTTGACTGAGTAAAGCTCCCCTTCCTATATGAAGTTTTGCTATCATTTGGTTTTTTCCCTGAATTTGTAAACTTGATCAAAGCTTGTATAGACAAGCCTTGGATTGCACCATTATTCAATGGTAGACCTACTTATTTCTTCAAAGCCACCACAGGCCTCCGTCAAGGCTATCTAATGTCTCTTTTCCTATACATCTTGATGGATAAGAACCTCAGCAGAAAGCTCATAGATGAAAAGGAAGTTGGATATATCCCGGGAATTAAAATTGCTAGGGGGGTGGACCCTATCAATCATGCTCTTTTCACAAATGACTCTCTTCTTCTAAGAGGGGACTCTATGAAAATTTCTCGGGATTTCAATGTTATTCTTCAAAAATTCTATTAAATGTCAGGAGCATTAATAAATAAATAAAAAGTACAGTTTATGGATGGAATGTAGAACATTCAACACTTCTTCAAATATCAGACTTCTTTTGTTTCCCTGGATTTTTCAAGTGGGAGAAGATAAAGTATTTGGGGCCTCCTTTAACTCTTGGTTTGTGCCCTCCTTCTCTTTGGCTTGATGTGCTTTCTAAGTTGAAGGAAAAAATCGCTTCTTGGGGTTGTCAGTGGCTTACTAAGGCTAGGAAATTGATCTTGATTAAATCAATCCTTTTAGCATTCCCTGTTTTTCAATCCACTTTGTTGCTTGCCCCAAAGTCTATCTCAGCTCAGATTTCTAAACTATTGAGAGGCTTTCTTTGGAATGGAGGGAAAGGTGGGGAAAAAAGATGCATTTGGTAGGCTGGGAAGTACTTAAGCGACCTATTTTGGAAGGTGGTTTAAAAATTCGTGACCCTAGTTTGTCTTATCTGGCATTGAGTGGAAAGCTGATTTGGCAGCTATTTGTGGATAAAAAACACCCTGTGAGTAGATTTTTTAGGATGAAATATCTAAAGGGTGGCTCATTGAGAAATATAACTTCTGGAAATACACCAACTGGAACTGCTACCTGGAACTCCTGTAGAAAAGGATTTTATTTTTTTAATCAACAACTTTTTAGAGCCCCTGGCAATGGGAAGAGGACCCTTCTTTGGGAGGATAAAATCTCTAAGAAACCTCCCCTCTCCTTTGTCTCTCAGTTATCAAAGTTAATGAATTGGGATAAAAATAAAGGTTTGCTACGATTGGAAGATATGTGCATATCGGATGATGAAGGTAATTAGGAAAGATGGATTCTTCCATATCTTCCTGCTCGATTTGATTTCCAAAAACCATTCTTGCTCTCTTTCCTTTTTGGCCTCGCTCCTGTACATATCTCTCAAAAATATAGCTGGGGTTGGGGTCTTGATGGTTTTTATTCAGCAGCCAAAGGCTTCAAGTCTCTTCAATAAGCTCATACTTCATGGTTTACACCCACTATTTGGAAAATTGTCTGGCATTCTTCTTGCCTTGTGAAGGTAAAAAAAAAATCTTGGTTGTTATTGAATACTAAGATCCTGTCAGGTGAAAATCTTCTTAAATGTGGCTTCAATGGCCCATTTTGATGTTGTTTCTGCAATTCAGCCTTGGAAACTGCCGATCATCTCCTGGTAGATTGTGATTTCTCTAGAAAATCCTGGGCAATGGTACTTCATGGTGTTTAGTGTAAGCTTCCAATTCAAAGTTCTGTTAAGGATCTATACATAGCCTGGCATGATTGATGCCCTTTGAAGTTAAATGCTGCAGTATTACACAAAAATTGGCATTCTATAGTGAAATTCACATGGTGGTCTCTATGGATAGCTAGAAATAATTGTGTTTTCAGTGAACAACAGTCGATATCCCAAATTGTTGCATTCTAGTCATTATCGTGGTTAGTTGAATCAATTGGACATCTGATGTCCTCCTTGCCAACTTCTCTGCGATTGGCTTCTAGTTCTCAAGCTGTGGGGAATTCTCTTGTCAAACCTGTCTTGCTCCCTTCTTAAAGGTTTCGTGGGGATAAGGACGCGTTTAATTCTTTTTGGATGGCCTCTCCTTCAGCGGCTATTTTTTTACGGTGCTTCCAAAGGTAATCCCGGAGTCTTAGGAGCTGGTGGCTTGGTTTTCTCTCCAGACATATTGTCCACTTTTAGTTTTAGCTGGGGGCTTGGTACCATGTTAAATAATAAGGCCGAAAGTTACAACCTGCTCTTGGTGAGTCATTTGGCTAAGGAGAAAGGATTCAAGTCTGTTCAAATCTTGAGCGACTCTGAAATATTGATAAAAGCTCTAAATTCAACTGAAAGCCTTAATAACTCTCCCTTGAATATAATTTTGTGGAGAATTAGGAGAATTTTGAAATATTTTTATTAGTCTGACTCTTTCCACATTTTCCGGGACCTATATAAATTTGCAGATGACCTGACAAAAAAAGCATGTCTTCTTCCACAAGGATTTCTTAGCATCAATGGGGATCCTAGTCATTTTCATCCAATTTCGTAATCATGCCTTTGTAACTAGCTGGAATGGGTGATCCCCTCCCTCTTTGAATTTATTTGTTAAGACTTAGGCTCCTTTGAAATTTGTAATCAAGTTGATTGGTTATTGCCAAACAAGACTTGCTTTCTTTCTTTTAATAAAATTACCCGCTTTTGTTAAAAACATATATCCTTATACTTTTACCAAATTTATGAATCTAAAATGTCTTAACTCCTTTATAACTACCAATATCAGTATAAGTTTATAAAATTTATGAATCTAAAAGGAGTTAGAATCTAAAAGGTCTGAACTCCTTTATAACTACCATGTTGGGATGCTCGAAGGAGTTGATAAAAATAATTTAATTGTGTTTATGATTTTTGAAATTTAATGTTTCGTTATATTGATTTCAGATAATTTGACAGAGATGTGGTGGGATGGTAATAGTTGTAAGTAATTATTATAGATTTTAATTGTTATGATATCTAAATGAAGAAATTGATTTTTTATTATTGAATAGATTTAATTAATAATTTTCAATCTCTCTCTGTCTCTCTGTCTCTGTCTCTCTCTCTCTCTCTCTCTCTCTCTCTCACACACACACACACACACAAACACACACACACACATATACATAAACATTAAATTTGAGCTACTGCCTTTTTATACAAGTATGGAACCATCATTTTTTTCTATCTTACAAAAATAAGAAACTGATTATTCTTTTACTATCTTATATCCTCATCTCAAGTAACAGCAATATTCTTTTACTATCTTATCCTCATTTCAAGTAGCCACAATACAAAAAAAAATGTCTTTAGATAAAGAAATGAGTCTAATTCAATCTTAGAATCTCTAATTGTATTAGAGATAAATCACTTTGCATGCCACAAACTTTCTTTGTGATTGTGTAAGCAAAAAACTCTATTTCAACCCATTAGGTCGAGATAACTAACCATTTTCCCAAAACTTTAATGCAGTGCCACATATTTATATGTATTATCATAATTTAACTCTTCCTAAAATCCAAGCCTTTTTTAAAGCAAAAATGCTATCCACTAATGCAAGGATATATTGGTAACATTGGACATAATAATTACAATTTTATTAATGATCAATGGACAAACACAATAATGGTAAAACCATAAATAATAATTGCAATGCTATTAATGATATAAAAAAATTGGAATCCATGTATAACATCCAATATTTATATTCATCAAAAAATAAAAAAATAAAATAACATTTCCATCGTTTCGTGTGACATTAATTGAATCTATTATCACTGGAGTATGTACCTAGACTACTAAGGCTCAAAGTCCATATAATCTTAAAATTTTCTAATAATTGACTAGGTTTTGGGTTTATGAATATGTAAAACGATGAACCATGAACAAATAGGGAGAGAGTTTCATATCAAAAGAACGTAATAAACATTTCAACCCATTCATAAGAATTCAAGGATAGATTACATTTATCAGACAACAGAGTTATGAATAAGGTGTTCAAACTGAACATAAACATTTATCATTACAAAAGAACAAACATAGTCTCATCTGGAATATAATATCATTCCAGAACAATCTTTATATAAGCTAAAAATATGGCATATCTCCAAAACCACTTTCCAATGCCTTCTATTCTTCATTGTCACACACACATATACAAAATATTTAAAACTGTAGAAGTTTGAGATCCAAAATTTTATGGATCGAATTGGCCAAAAATAGAGAACACGATTCGTATGCTATCTATACCTTATGACTCATAACATAAAGTTTGAAACTTAATACTAGCAGCTGGCAAATGATAATGACAAAAAAAATATGTCATCGAAAATTTTTGGGATATGACCTGGATCTTAAGCATGAACGTACTTTGAGTTGGATTCAACCATGAACAGTCACAACTTTCTAGTTGCTTTAACTAGTATTGTTAATCCATCAAGTGCTTGTGATCTTTTTTGTAACTGAGAGTGTTCTACTTCCATTGATTGAATCATGATTTCAAGCTCTTTATTTTGACCCATGAGCTCTTCATTTTGTTGTTGAGTGTCTCTCTTTCTTCTTAGATCTTCTTTAGACACTGTTATGAGTTCTTGATAATTAGCATTGATCTCTTCTAGATCTTCCCTCATCCTTCTGTTTGTACAATTAATTTCTCATTGGAATCATTTAAATATCCATTTTGCTCCTTAAAGTATTGTAAAGATTTCTTCAATGCCTCATCTTATGACAATGATTCCATAACCTCTTGATTTCCAGGTCCCTTCTTCAATATCTGATGGTTTTGAACAAGTACCAATTTCAAATTCAACAACTTTATTTTTACTGTTATCCTTGCAAGCTTCTTCGAGTAAATTGGGTGTATGCCTCAATTCTTCTTGAATTTATTCAAGGGTTTGATCTGTTGTATGATATTCTTCATTTGCGACCTGTATATCTTCATCATTGGAGGAGTCCTCTATGATAGTTACAACATCCTTTTGGAATTTTGGATTAAGGATGGCTTCATATTCATTCTTAGTTTGTTCCTTGACCTGGTTTTTGGTCTCCAATTGTTTCCCAAATTTTTTGCAACAGGGGTTTCATCATTTTTTTATTTAGATGAAAATTCTTGGACCATAACATTTTCTCCAGCATCCCCAGGGGTATCAGGAGCAGTGACATCTTCTTTCTGAAACTCAATAACCAATTTCTTTTTTACTTTTGTTCTAAAAACTTTTGACACTAACATATTTACGGCATCGAATTCCATCGAATTCCTTTCTTGATTGTTCATTTCCATGTTCATCCTTTCTTTTTTGTCTCTTTGAATCTTTTTGTTTCTTCTCTATTTATTTATCATCATTATGCATATGGAATTCATGCTCAAAACCAAACCAAAATAGAAAATGATGTCAGGATCTGCCCATCTTCTTTAACTCAATGGTTATTAAAAGTTTAATTAATTTGTGATGAAATACATAGTGACTGGTATGGTCAGAGTGATTCTTTACCCATGTGACCATCTTTTCTATGCTTTTAAACAAATAATAAGGCAGATTTAGCCTAGATTCACCATTCAAATGCAGTAAAAACCTCAAATGATACATGAACACTATTGCAAATCGGCCTTCGCAAGTTATATAGCACTGGATAATATTGAATACATCCCTCCATTTAGGTTTTACATTATTTAGATGAATTCCTTTACCCCAATCCAACTTCTCGAAACCAGGCAATAAGATCATACTTAGGTCAACCTCAAACATATTTTTCTCAAACCATCTCTTGCCTTCGAGGATTATGGTCGTTGCTTTTACAATTGTGGTTTCATTTGCCTTAAAATTTAGGGTTTGAAAATTGACAGAAGAATCCTTGTAATTATTCACGAAGGCGTTTGTTACCTCTAGATTGTGACCTTTTAGCTTTTCACAGAATGAAAACCATCCTGCATTTTTCATCATCTCTACACACTTAGGGAATTCTTCGGCCCACTTAACATTTTCTGGTTCCAACCTACAAATTTTCCCAGTGAGTTTCTTCATCACAACCATCTTGGTATTTCTAGGTCATATCTTCAAAATTGATAAATGTATTTCTTGTTCAAATCGTGTTATGCAAATAATAATTCATGTGCAAAATTTCATAAATAACTAGAGTTAAGGTTTATGTATTTTATAATATCAAGAAGATCCTATACTATAGGATTCTGTCAGTGTCATAATGAACAGAGACTCCTTCATCAAACACATGCCCATATCATGAGAAATTGCATACATTAACTCCAAGTGTAAACAATCTAACGGTGCCATCCTATAACCTCGTTATGAAATGTTATGTCGGAATGTACTATAACCATTTGTAACATATAACCATCAAATTATGAATCATTTATCAAAGGTTCAAACTTGGATAATTTATCACACTATGCATTACTTGGAAGAATTAATGAAAATGCGCCATATTTGTCATATTTATCATAACAAATAGATAAGTAAATGGAAACCTAAGGAAACTTGATAACTTATCTAAAGAAACTAATGGACTTCAAGGAGAAAATCATTTCTAAGAAAGTGTTAGAACTAGGATACAAATCTAGTGATAACATCTAGATCTGATTGGGGGTTAAAAAAATTACACTTATGAGGCTTTAAGAACATATTGACCATGTGCCTTTAAAAGTATGCTATCTTTATATCCTTTAAACTAAAACTATATTGCTTTTATTGGGCTGGAGTCTTATATACAAAAACTGTAATGATATCTACAATGAATTTAGATTCCCCGTCATCTCAATATGTGTGTAAGTGTTTCAAAAGCCGCCCATTTATTGGGCCTGCAACTTCAGCACCATCCAAATTTTGTAATACAGAAGTGTTATTTCCCATAATCTATATCATTCTGAAAGGTCCCAGTCACAAATTATCAAATTTTCCATGCTTACCTTTTTCATCATTTCATGCATTCCACTTGATAATTGCATCACCGATTAAGAAAGTATCTTTTTTTAACCTTTTTTTTTATCAAAACTTTCCTTTACTTTCTTTTTGTAAGATTCATCTTTTTCCATTATTTCTTCTCTTTCTTGTTGTAGCTTAACTATCTAAAACATTCTCCTCTTCATTTCATCTGGTTCTTCCTCTACATCCTGCAAAAACTTGATTACTAGAAAGCTTAATTGCACAACAAATATTGCATCAATGCCATAGACAAGTTGAAAAGGTGATGTTCCAATGGACCTTTTAATAGTTACCATGTATGCCCAAAGAACATATTTTAATTTAATGTCCCAAGTCCTTTTAATTTGAAATAACATTTTTTTATGTTGTTCACAATACTCTTATTAGTAGATTATGCTAACCCATTCCCCTGAGAGTAATAAGGTGTGGAATGATTTAATATGATGTTATTTTGTTCACAAAGAAATAACATATTTTTGGATTTAAAGGTTGGAGCATTATCTGTTACCAATTTCCTTAGACATCCAAATCTGCTCAAGATATTATCTTGAAGAAAGTTAATAATAACTTTATATGTTGCTCTTCTTGTGGGAATTGCTTTCACCCACTTGGTGAAAGCATCGCTGGCAGTTAAAATCCACCTATGTTGGCCACTAGAAGAATGATGGATTTCACCTATAAATTCTAAACCCCTTTGTTGAAATGGAGCATTTACTACAATTGGTTTTAAGGGTAAAGACTGCAACTTGTGTTTACCTGCAAAGTTCTGACATTCAATGCAAGCTTTAATGACCTGAAAATATACATTTGTAAAGAGAGTAGGCCAATAATATATAGCTCTTAGAATTTTAAATGTTGTTTTTTTCCAATACGTGTGTCCTCCACATGCACCCCCATGTAATTATGCAATAACAACATCAGCCTCTCTTTGTCCAAACATTTAAGAAATATACCTCCAAGATCTTTCCAACATAAAATTTGATCAACTAAAACATATTTCAAAGCCTTAAGTTTTAATGATATACATTCACTCTTATTCAAATTAGGAGGACATTGTAAATGCAATAGAAAATAAACAATTTTCCCATACCATGGAGAATCAAGATATCTGTTATAAATATGTTCCTTCACATGTTCTGTTGATGAATCATTACTGACTGTTCAACTATCAGATGAAGATCTAAAACCTAACAATTTGATTCTGCTAAATTTTTTTCTAAACCTTGTCCTTTTATCTAATTGGTAGGTTTAATATCAACATCATATTCCATAATTTTAGCTATCCAACATCCTCTTTTGCCTTCATTGTCACGTTGCACCATAATTTCTTTGATGGCTATGTTAGGAACATATGCTATAATATTGGAATGCGAAACATAAAGACTAAAGAATTTTAAAGCATTGACCAATGTGTAGGCTTGCTTTTCCATTGTACTATATTTCAGCTCTGAATCTCTCAATGTTTTTCTAAAGAATGAAATTGGTTGTTCTAAATCATCTGAATTCTTTTGCAGTGTAACAACAACTATAGTGTCTCCAGATGCAAATGAGAAAACTGAAAAATATTTAGCAAAATCAGGATTCATTAAAACTGGTGCTTCTATAAGCGCATGCTTTATTTTTTCAAATGATGACCTAGCCTCAGCTGACCACTTAACTTCTTTGTCCTTTTTAAGCATCTCAATGATAGGTTTAATGATTTCTATAAAACTAAGGATAAACCATCTTAAAAATTTATTTTTCCTAGGAAGGATTGAATCCCTTTTTCATTTATGGGGATGTTGATTTTCAAGATGGCTTTTAAACATTCTGGATCTATTTTAATCCCTTCAACAAAGACTATATGACCTAAGAGCTTACCTTCTGCCATAACAAAATGAGATTTTTTTGGAGTTAAAGATAATACAAACTTCCTGCATTTAAGAAAAGTTTTTTTTAAATGCTTTAGATATTCATGATCATATTTAGAGAATATTGTAATGTCATATATATATATGACTACAAACTTTTCTTTCTCACCAACAAAATCTATATCCATAGCTATCTGGAATGTAGCTCCTGCATTCATGAGACCAAAAGGCATTTTATCGTACATAAATGTACCCTAAATGTACCCTAGGGTGTTGTAAAGGTTGTTTTTTCCCTATCCTCTGGTTGTACTGCAATATGATTATAACCAGAGAATCCATCAATCATTGATATCCTCTAGGAACCCACCACTATTTGTAAAATATGATGAATTTGGGAAAAGGATAATTGTCTTTAAGGGAGCATCTATTCAAATTATGGAAATCCACACAAAGCCTTATTTTCCCATTCTTTTTATGTACTGGCACCAGATTTTCTACCCAAGAAGAATATCTAATAGGTATTATGATCTTTGCATCTAACAATTTTTTTACCTGTTTTTCAATAACTGGAAGCAATGTTGGATTAAGTCTCCTAACCTTATTTCTGAAAGGCTTAGCATTTGGCTTTAAGGGAATCTTATGCTAGATTATACCGGTGTTGTATGCTTATATATCTTCATATGACCAAGCAAAAATATCAACAAAATATCTTAGCAGTTTAATGTACATGTTCCTTTCCTTTTATGAAAGTGCCTTAGTTTCTCTTAATCATTTTAGGCTCAGCTTTAGAACCAATATTATAACTTAAGACATTTTCTTTAATAGATTGTAATGTAGGATTTAACAAAGTATCATCTTTTGAGAACAATATTTCAAGACGTACAATTCCTTTACGAATAAAATTCCCTTTTAGGTCAACTATCTCATGATTTCCAATTGAATTGCTTATACATGAAGCGTTTTCATTCCAAGCAATATCTTGATCTTGATGAATCTATGAATTAGAAAATTCATCTGTTAATTCTAAAAATTCCTTAATCTCCTGATCATCGTGAAAATTTTTCCAATGTTTAATATTATCTGGAACTGAAGGTTTGTATCTTATTTCAATTGGATACTTAAGATGAGTTAATTTGGGGACTTTGAAATAAGCTACTACCAAATCCAATGAGTCTGTCGTTTGATTATGATCTCTTGGGATATAAGTTGTGTTGAAAGCTAAGAAACAATTATCAATTAAATCTCATACCCTATTCTGGTATACTTTCAACAAAGGTTGTTTGACCTGATATACATCCTTCACTTGTTGTACTATTAATTCAGAGTCGCCAAACATAGTGAGTTGTTGAAAGCTTAAGTCTTTTGCAGCCCTTAACCTTAGAACCAATGCTTCATATTCAACAATATTATTTGTTTTTTTGGAGTTCAGGCTTATACATTAAGGAAATAATCTCACCTCCAGGGGAAATAAGTACAATGCCTACTCCTGCTCCTTCTTTACATGATGAATCGTCGAAGTACATCTCCCATAAATAGTATTGATATCTCATTTTACCCTAGACTGTATGCTCTTTCTCAACCTGTAGAATACATGTGCTATCATCGTTTATATGTAACATGCAAGAATCAAAATCTTATTGAACTGGATAAATTAAACGGTTCGTAGGATTTTTATTATCACTTACCAAGTATGCAAGTTGTACTTCTATATGAAGTCTTATATACTCACATCCAAATACTGGTATTGTAGAATAAGACAGATCCATATGGAGGGTCCCCCATACCCTTTTTTCCCAAGATATTGACAAGATCATATCGAATCTAGGAGAAATATCAGCTATGACCACATCCATGAGTGCACTTTTCATTGGAAACTGTATAATACTGACCACAATATCCTTAATGACAACAAGACATTTCATTGGTCTAGAGCCAAAATCATAGAGATCATGATAGGGTTTAGTAATAGTAAGACCTAAGGCTTCCATGACTGCCTTGGGAATGAGATTGTGTGAGGCACCAAAACCTAGAAGACAGTTGTGTAGCATTTGATCATGAACGATAAGGGTGATATAAAATGGAGGAGGATAATCATATTTATCATCTGGTTGATCAAATGTTTTAGAACAAAAAATAATGGTTGAATTCTCATCTTGAAAATTAATTACATCTGAAGGAATAGGATTTGCTAGAGAATTCAGGATTTTAAGAGTAGGATCCTTGTACGAATTATTCCTAACCAACTCACTCAATGGAATAGGAATCTTGATTTTTCTAATTTCATGTTCCAAATTAAAACTAGTAGCAATTTTGCCTACTTCTTTTGTTTTTGTAATTCTATTTCTACTTCCTTGTTGTTCTCGCTTCTTCAAGAGGCAAACCTTCTTTTGTAGGAACATTCTTTACATTCACATTTCCTTGTGCTGCTTGCTTCATCCCAGATTTGAGAGCATATGACTTCTGTTGTATCTCTTGAAAATTTTTGGCATATATGACTCTTGTTCAAAATAACCCATTCCATGATAATCAACCATTTTTGCATACTGGTATTTAGATTTAGTTAAAAAATGAGAAGAAGAGACATCATCCAATTGATCAATTTCATGTTCTAAATTTTCAACTTTCATTCCATCTATTTCATAAGATTCATCATCCTGTATCAGATTATTTTGGAAATGTGGTTCTATTTTTTTATCTTCGTTGTTTCTTCTATCTCTAGGAAAAAACCTAGGATTGAATGTCCTTCTAAACTGATTAGGTTTTTTATTATCATTATCTTGAACATGCGTATTTTGATTTTTTATTTTCCATTTCCAGCCTACTAATTTTTGCAGATAGACTCTTAATGAGTTTGGTCATATCATCCATTTTATTGTCTTCTACTTTTGTCCTTGAAGTAGATGGTGACATTTTTTTTTCTTTTTCTTTTCCTCTCCATGATGATCTGACTTATTTCGCAACTTATTTTCTTCCATCAAATTTGATTCCACCTTTAAGGATGCTTCTTGTGTGTTTATTAAGGTAATGGTATTAATTCTTGCACATGATCTAGGAACTAGGAATCAAAATCATCAAAGAATAATTGACAAATACACATGAATTAGCAATGATTGGAACCAAAATAGGTTTCCTCTCTGTATCTTTTATAAACAATAAAGGGTTACAATTCCCATGCATGAGCCATAGCTTAACTCAATGAAGAATTCGAATACCTAAGGGACAATTCGAATTCAGTGAGTGAGTCTAGCTTAACTGACTCTTTGCCATGCAATACCACTCAGTTAACCACTTGACAAAAACCCTAATTGACTCACCAATCCCTAACTGAAGTTGGAGTGCAATAAATGACTTAATATCAACTGAAGGAGATCAAACACATGTCATAGCAACCAACCATCAAGTGCTAGTACTGCATGACTCCAATAAACCCTGATGAGGTTAACTGAAGCTGAACTGACCATCAGAAGTTGGTGAAGGCGCCTTGTTCACTCCAGTTCATTAAATAATAATAAAATAATCATTAAATAATATATTTAATGAATGGAGGCGCCTTAACTGACTGTAACTAATTGGTTGAACTAAAAGTAACCACCAGTTAGCAATTAGGTGCATTAATGTCACACAGATCACCCCTGGAGTGCTCCAGTTAGCCTCCTTGACTGTAGGGAAGGCTAAGTTAGCCTCCTTGACTGTAGGTAGGCGTGGGTATGACTGGGATGATGGCAATTAATGCTGCACTGATGTCAATTAAACTTAGGATAGTGGTTTAACTAGGCCAATTTGATCGAAAGAGTGTGTATGATGGTAGATGTCTCCAACACCCCCCCTTAAGCTATAATCAGGAAGAGTTAGAAAACATAGATGCATAAAATGCTAGGGCCCTGGAAACTAAGGCCATAGGCCACCCTGTACAATAAAGCAACTGAAACAATGCTCAAAACAAGCTAAGTGAGGAAAAGAGGGAAAACCCAGTGGGAACAAACCCCCCCCTCAAGATGAACACTGAAAGTAGTCTGGATCACCCTGATGAACTTACCCCCAACAGTGAACGGAGGTAAGTGAACTTCTTTTCTGAAAATCTCTTGGTGAAGATGTCTGCAATTTGCTCATCAGTCGGGCAGTATTGCAGAATGATGGTCCTGTCATGCACTAGCTCCCTGATGTAGTGCATGTGAATCTCTACATGTTTGGTCCTATGCCTGGTAACTGGATTCGTGGATATCTTAATAGAACTTTGGTTGTCACAGAAGAGAACAGTGGACAAAGTACTACCAAGATCAAACTCTGAAACAATGCCTTGCAACCAAACTGTTTGGATGCAAGCATTCATCGCTCCTCGATACTCGACCTCTGCTGAAGATAGTGCTATGGCAGCCTGATTTTTGCTTGACCAGCAAATAGGGCCACCACCAAACATGAATACATATCTGGAAGTTGACTTCCGATCAATAGAATCACCCGCCCAATCGGAATCTGTGTATCCAACCAGCTCTAGCTCGGAATCTGCAGCATAGTGAATGACATAGGTCCTGGTTCCCTGAATGTACTGGAGGATCCGCTTGGCTGCCTTCCAATGAAGATCATGAGGCTGCTGCATGTATATTGATACAACATTCATGGCATAACAAATATCAGGCCTAGAATGTGTCAAGTACAACAAGCTACCAATTAGCTGTCGATAGATAGTGCAGTCCATGGGAGGTGTGCTTTTTCCTTCTTCAAGGCTGATCCCTGAAAGGAAAGGGAATGGTGCAGGCCTACATTCAGCAATGTTAAACTTGACTAACAGGTCTGAAATGTATTTTGACTGAGTGACCATAATCCCATCAGAATTTTGCTCGATTTCGAGCCCCAAAAATTGTTTTAGAAGCCCCAAATCACTCATTTCAAAGGCATTGTGGAGAGCAGTTTTGATGGCTAAAATGGAGGCAATTGTGCTACCTGTGATCAGTAAGTCATCAACATATAAAACAATAATAATAAGATTACAATCATGCTGCTGTAAATACACATTTGGATCTGATCTACATCTCTGAAAGTTTTGCGAGCGAAGGAAGGCATCCATCTTGGAATACCACTCTCTTGGGGCCTGTTTTAACCCATATAGTGACTTCTTTAGCTTGCAAACCAAATATGGATCAGTGATGTATCCCTCAGGATGCTTCATGTATATCTCCTCATGAATATCTCCATGCAGAAAGGCTGACTTAACATCCATGTGATGCACCTCCCAGTGCTTGGATGCGGAAATAGCCAAAACAAGGCGGATGGAGTCCATTTTTGCAACCGGTGCAAAGGTCTCATGGTAGTCCACTCCTTGGACATGAGAGAAACCTTTTTCTACCAGCCTTGCCTTATATTTTAAGGTGCTTCCATCAGCAGCAACCTTTGTCTGAAACACCCACTTGCATTGAACCAATTTCCTTCCCGGAGGAAGAGAAACTAGCTCCCAAGTAGTGTTTTTCTGAAGAGAATTCATCTCTTCATCCATGGCAACTTGCCATCTCGGATCCTTTCGAGCATGGTAGTAGGATTTTGGATATGAACTAATCATCAAATAGCAAGTTTCGGACAACAAAATATCAGAACAAGAGAGTGAAATACTTGCTCTTTGGAAATCAAACCTGGTTCTCCTTGGATCATCCAGATTTCCAATGTTGTCTCCTGCGGAGGAGAGTGTCTGTCGGGCCCATGTAGGAAGATGATTTTGCACTTCAGGTTCTGATTCAGTATCTGATGTTTGTGGCACACTGATATCAGAAATCAGAGGATCCAAATCAGGGTCATCATCCCCAATTTCATCATCCAAATATTCAGTGGAATAGGAAGGAATTTCAGCAGTTTTCTCCTCCACTAGTTCCACCTCCTGAAGAGGCTCATCGAACTTGACACTTCTCTCGATGATGATATATTTGGTCTTGATATCCAGCAGCTTTAATCCTTTAGATTCATTAGGATATCCAATAAACAGACATTCTATGCTCTGCGGTTGCAAAGCCCTTCTTTTATCAAGCGGAATCCAGGCCCATGCAGTGGACCCAAACACTCGTAGGTTAGACACATCTGGCTTGTGTCCAAAGTATGCTTCGAAAGGAGTCTTACCTTTCACTGATGAATGTGGCACCCTGTTCTGAATGTATGCTACAGCATGCATGGCTTCAGCCCACAAATTTTCAGCAAGCTTCTTTGACTCCAACATGCAGGTGGTCATCTCTTTGAGAGGCCGGTTCTTCCTTTCCGCTACTCCATTCTGTTGAGGAGTGTAGGGAATTGAGTGTTGGACCTGAATATCACTTTGGGAGCATATGGATAGCAAATCATTACTGACATACTCCCCTCCATTATCAGATCTCAATATCTTGATCTTAAGCCCAGAGGCATTTTCGATCAAAGCCTTCAATTCAGAAAATTTTTCACATACCTCTGATTTCTTTTTGAGAAAGAAAACCCATGTATACCTATAAAAATCATCAATAAAGGTAAGGAGGTACCTTGATCCATTCATGTATGTGATAGGCATTGGACCACTGATATCAGAATGTATTAGCCCCAATATGCTTGTATCTCGGTTTGCCTTTCCCCGATCGAACTTGTGCTCAGGGTGCTTTCCAATCACACAGCCCTTGCAGACTCCCGTGGTTGCCTTGATGACTGGAAGGCCTTCAACCATGGAATTTTTCTGTAATTGCTGTAAATATTTGAAATTAAGATGGCCAAACCTTTCATGCCACAGCCTACTAACCTCATTTCCATGAGTTAGCAAAGCGGTGGGCTTTTCATCCGCAACAAAGTGAGAGAACTCATAGGCTTTTGCATGATGATTTGCATGGCCTTTTGCAATGAGTTTTCCGGATGAAATTTCTATTATCTCAACATCATTTGGGCTGAAAGAGCCCCTCTTAGGCATTCCTGTATGTGTCATTTGATAGACACTAAGGAGATTTGCTGCTAGAGATGGTACATACAAAACATTAGAAAAAGAACCATTTTCTAGATTTACAGTACCTTGTCCTTTGGAAATGATGGTGGAGTCATCTCCCAAGTGGATGGGAATGGATTTGCTGGTCTCCAAGGATGAAAAAGAGTCTTTTTCAGCCATCATGTGATTTGAAGCTCCGCTGTCAATCAGCAGTGATTTGGACTTCGAAGTGCTTGCCATGAGGGCATGACCTTTCTCATGTTGTGGTTCCCGGTCTTGTTGATCTCTCCTCCGAAAGCTCTCCGGAAGATTGATGTGATTCCTCTCAAGGAGAGAGGTTGCTTCATCAAGATTTTTCTTCATGCAGACATGTTCAGGGTGAAAACCCTTCCCGCAGTAAGAACACCTGACTCTTTCTTTCCCATTGTGCCCTTTTCCTTTCTTCTTCCTTGAGCCGGAAGATTCATCATGCTGCTGATTTTCAAGTCTAGGCTTTGGAGTATCAAATTTAGTTTTCTGATTTTTCTACTGCTTTCCTTTACCCTTCACATCTTTGGGCCCCGTGACATGGAGGGCTTGATCTCGGGAAGATCGGATGATCCCCATCTGGACAAGCTTGTCATGTTCACTAGTTAGGGACTCAATGAAGGCATCGAGTGTAGGCATCTTCCATTTGGGAG
>LPNX011081114.1:86310-107513 GCA_001517045.1 Pseudotsuga menziesii
AATGGCTCATCTTTCCCTCAACAAAAGCGAAAATTCAGCATCAAAAGAATTTGCGCAGGTTAAATTTACAGGTGTTTCAATAGGCTTGATTTCTACAGGGATTTTACTATACATTTTATTAAAACGTTTAGTAAAATCAATGACTATTTCCTCATGTTTTCTTCTCAAGGCTCCAAACTCGGTAATATAATAGAGATAATCCTTAGTATCTCCCCATTTCCTCATAAAGACTTCTTCCAAAGCATTTACCCCATCAATTAAGCTTGGAGGCAATTCTTTAAACCATTTCTTTACTTCTCCATTTAATCTTTGAACAAAGATCCTCATCCACACATCCTGATGTTCTATATTTTGGCTATCAGCATAGCTAACATAGGCATTCCAATGTTCTTCTGTTGTAACCTCTCCCTGGCCATTGAGTCTTGGTATATACTTCTAATAATCTCCACCAGGAAGGGCATTTAGATATTGGGGTAAAACTATGGGGAATATCTAGTAGCTACTATAGCATCCATCCTATTAGGAGGTTGAGCTACCATATTTGGAGTAGCTTGAGAAAAGGGTGATTGGATTGATGTAGTAAGTGGCTGTGTATGCGAAAGAGATGGTATTTTGATTCCTATTTGGCTAATAGGAATTTTACTAGTCAGAGGTATGTAAGGTGATGACAAAGAATTTGAGTAATCAAACTATTATGAACTTAAGATCTCTCCTTTTATATTTTTTTTAACTCAAACGGGTATATTTTTATTTTTATGATGTTTTAGAAAATTCCTGGAATAAAATAGCAATAGCTAGATCAACCAATTACACTAAGGTCAGAAGATAAACTTCTATAGGACCAAAAATAAATAAAAATTCAAGAAAGAAAAAAGTTATACATCTCTAACACATATGAACAATTACGGGAGCGGCTGAAAAATACAAGGTTCTCCATTTACACTGAAGCTTCCTAGAGGCAGAAGACATGCTTTATTAGCTATAGAATCCGCTAGGTTATTCAATTCTCTCAAAATATGAAAAGAAGTGTCCCTATCAAAGTCTTTCAAGATGTTTCGTATTCGCTACAAGGTTTTATCCAATGAAGGGTTGTTGAACTGAGAGGCATAATTTAACAAGTTTATCAATATCTCTGAATCCCCGAAAATTTGAATTTCCTTGAAACCAATCTTCTTGGAAATTTGGAAAGCGATGAGAAGGATATAAATCTCTGCCTGTTTATTTGAACAAGTTCCTAATCCCTAATAGAAGCAAGAGAATTTCACACAAACCGGAGAGAAAATTAACTCGTCGGCACCTGCAATGCCAGGGTTCCCCTTGGACGCACCATCAAAGAAAATTGAAGCAACTCCCTTACTCTTCCACTAGCAAGAAATTTTTTGTGTAGATAATATCAAACGACAAGGAGGAGACGGCATCGGTTTGGAGATTTTAAGATCTCCACCTTTCATCATGCACCCCAACCACGCAAAAAGTTCTTAAGGGGATTAGAAGAGAAATTACTAACAGTTTCTAAAATCTGCGTTTTGACTTTAGCGACACCTTCAAAAGAAGACCACGACCTAGCCAAACCAACCACCAAACTCTCTTTGGAATAATGTGCCAGGAATTGTTCCATCCAACATGATTCCCATTGAACTCTAGTATCCTATCCGTCCAGGAAGAGAACAATACAGGAACGAAGATGCCAACAGGAGGTGCGATCTGAAGATCTTGAAGAACGAATTTCGAAACTGCTTGAGTGAACACACAGTCCATGAATAAATGATCAAAAGAATCTGATGCCTCTTTACATAGGCAACAATGGAAAGGGCTGAGGAAACCACGTCTAACGAAATTCTCACCAGTCAAGACCTTTTGATGCATAAGAGGCCATGAAAAAAAATTGACCTTTGGTAGGCCGTAAGGAGACCAGATCGATTTCTACAACGCAGGGGTAAGCATGGAAGCATGAGAAGATTGTATAGCTAAAAACCCATGTCCAACATAATATACACCAGATGAAACTCAGCCCCATTTATCTTTCGAGAAGCGATGAACACAAGCCAGTCCAAATAGAGCAGTTAGAAAAATTGATTGAGCAGAAATAAACCGAGCTAGCATTTCCGGAAGATTCCAACTAACCCAGTTCCTTGCGCAGTCCTAGGAACAAATGTCTTCTAAACAAAGGAAACCTTTGTTAATCAGCCATAATTTGATCTCAGAAAGAGGAGGATTCCCAAGAATCTTGTCTTCCCATAAAAAAATTCCTTTCCCGTTGCCTGGAATTCTATATAGATGTTGTTGAATTAGTTTTATTCCTTTCCTGCACAAATTCGATATAGCATTACTTGTTGGAATCTTTTCTGAATTTATATTTTTCAAGGATCCACCTTTAAGGTATTTCATCGAAAAAAGCTTGCTAACTGGATGATTCTTATAAGCAAAAAGCTGCCAAATAAATTTACCTCCCAAGGCCAGGTTAGAAGATTCAGGATCTCGAATTTGCAATCCGCCTTCAGATAGAGTTCTTTTAATAGTTTCCCAGTTAACCAAATGAATTTTATTTTGGTTACCTTTTCCACCATTCCAAAGGAAATCCCTGAGAATCTTGGCTATTTGCATTGAGATGGACTTGGGGGAAACAAGCAATGAAGATTGAAAAATAGGAAGGGAAGAAAGAACTGAGTTTATCAAGACCAACTTTCCAGCTTTCATCAACCAGTGTCTGCCCAAAGAGACAATTTTGGCTTTTAATTTTCCCACAACTTCAAGCCAAAACGAAGGGGAAATAGCTCCCAAGGTCAAGGGGAGACCCAAATATTTGATCATCTCCCATTGATCATAACCAGGGAATCCTAAAGAGTTAGCAATTTGAAGCATTTTCAGATTATCCACATTCCACCCATAAACAACACTCTTTTCCTTGTTAATTAAGGCTCCTGAGATTGAACATAAATTTTGAAGAATTTCATGAAAGGCATGAGCAATATTTAAAGAAGCCCCACCAAGGAGAAGAGAATCATCAGCGAAGAGCGCATGATTGATGGGATCCACTCCTCGAGCAGCCCTAATGCCAGGAATAACACTCACAACCATATCAACAAACAGTTTTCTTCTTAAAGATTCAGCCATCAAAATGTAGAGGAAGGGTGACAAAGGACCCCCTTGACGCAATCCTCTTGAGGCTTGAAAAAATTCTGCAGGTCTACCATTGATAAGGGGAGCAATCTAAGGTTTGTTTGTACAGGCTTTAATCAAACTGACAAACCCCACACTAAAGCCGAAAGTGAGAAGAGCTTGATAGAGAAAAGATATCTTCACTCGATAAAATTCATTTTTCATGTCAAGTTTAATGATCATACCTTTTTCTTTACTTTGGAAACTGGAATGGATGGCCTCTTGCACTTGGATCACATTGTCTACTAAATGCCTTCCTTTAACAAATCCCCCCAATTGAGGAGAGATTAAATATCCCAACAAAGGCTTAAGTCTGTTAGCTAAAAGTTTAGCCACAATTTTATAAGAGGCATTGTATAGCGAGATAGGCTGGAACCTATGAAAGGATGCAGGGTTAACTTCCTTGGGGATTAAGTCTAAAAATGTAGAGTCGGTACATCCACCAACTTTAACTTTCCTAAGAAAGGAAGAAATCATGTGAAGCAAATCCTGTTTGATAACTGGCCAACATACTCTGTAAAAATGAATGGAAAAACCATACGGCCCAGGAGCTTTATTTGGTTCCATACCCCAGATAACCTCCACAACAGCTTGCTTAGTAAAAGATTTTACAAGCCCAACATTTGTCTCAGCAGAAATCAAGGATGGAATGAAAGATAAAAATTCAAGGTTGGTTGAATTATCAATAATGCCATCCTCAGAAAATATCTGTAGAAAATGATTATTAGTGGCTTGTTTAAGATCTAGTTGACCCTTGATCACTTCTCCCTCACTAGAAAGAATTCATGTTATATGATTAAGGGAGAGACTTGATCGACATTGTCTATGAAAAAAACCTGAAATTTTGTCTCCAGCTGGCAACCATAAGCTTCGCGACTTGACACGCAAAAAATATTCTTCATGATGAAAGGAATGAAAAGAATTTGCTTGTGCAAACATCTCATTTGTCAAAATCGGTTTCAGTTTCCTCCAAGCTGAGTCGAATATCTGCTATAACTTTAACTCTTTCCTTTCTTCTGCTAGTTGGAGTCGGGAGAGGTTTCCTAATCCACTCTTTCAAAGCATAGGTAGTTCTTTTTAGTTTTTTCTCCCATACATAACTAGGAGAATCATCCACATATTGAGACCAAACTTCACACACAATATCCCAAAATCCATCACGCTCAATCCATAATGGACCAAAATGAAACGGAAATGGTCTGTAGTCTTCTTCTTCATTCATCAACAAGGAAATGGGAAGGTGATCGGAATAAATATTAGGAATTTTTTTTGTAGAAATAAGAAAATTCTCATCTAGTATAGAGCTTTGTACCAAGAAACAATCCAAACGAGCAAGAATGCTTTCTGACCCAGCCCTGTTATTGGACCACGTAAAGCGAACCCTCTTTGGTTTGAAATCAAGAAGATCCCAAGAACAAATTATGGACTCCACAAAATCCTGCAGAGGGTCTTTACCCAACATGCCCCCTTTTTTCACTCGGATCAAAGATGATGTTCAGATCCCCTGCCAAAATGATATTTCGCAAAGACTTTGTTTCCATAAATTGAGATAAAGAGAACCAACAGTCCTTCTTCTCAACATGATTTATAGGGGAATACAGGTTAAAGAGGGCAATAGAAACCTTAGTTACATAACAGAGAAGCTCTGAGAAGATCCAATGTTGTGAAATGAAAGAGGAAAGCAGAGTAAATTTCTCCTCCGACCAAATAGTTGCTAGACCACCACAGGTGCCTCGAGCACTGATTGCAATACCAACATTCATTTTCCACCTAGTCTTGCTTAGAAATAATAGCACATCCTTATCAATTTTTGTCTCTTGCAATAAGAGAATTCATGTAGATTCCATTCTCATAATATCTTTTACATCTTGTGCTCTTTTGGGGTTCCCCAATCCCCTACAATTCCATGAAGTAATATGTATTATTTGTCTATGCAAAAGGGAGTTGCTTCACCCTTTTGAGGTCTGTTCTTCTTACTTCTACCCAAGGACATCTCAATGATATATTGGGATCCATGCATTTTCAAACGCTCTGCTTCTTCTTCTCTGATCTCTTTGTGAGACTTTCTGCCATCGTTTTTTGAAGACTGCTCAATAGATACTTCATCAGAGGAGTCGGATGAGTCAACCAACTTTTCCTTAAGAATTGCAGCATAGGAAGGAGAAGAAGAAAGTATTGAAGGGGAATTATGATTTTCCTGAGGAATTGGATTAACACAAGGAGATTGAATAGAACTAGGGATCTCTAGAGTCCCAATAATTTATTCTCTTTCAATTAAGAGCACATATGAAGGTTGCACCTCACCTTCTTCGAGAGCAGGAGGAGTTTGATCATCCAAAGAACACAAGGCAACGAACGGATTTGAGGAGACTAAATTTCCTATAGTTGGATACTTATTCTTCTCACCAAAATTGACTCTAATCGTAGCTTGAGCTTCTTTTCCTTTTAATTTGATAACTTGCTTAGAAGAATTAGCTTTCTTAACTTGATTCCATTGTCCAGCCTTCTCAAGAATAGGGGTTTCTTCTGATTTTTTCTTACGATTCCTAGCGAAATGACCGTAACCATGATTGTGGTGACATTTGAAAGGAAGCTGCTCATTGTCAAGCTCTTGAATATGTGACCAATCTGCCATAGTTAAATTGATCGCTTCAGGCAACCCAGTCTCTAGATCAACTTCTACACAAATTCTTGCACACTAGTATTGATCTTTACTTTCTTCCCTGTCAATATAATTCCCAAGTTTGTTCCCGATGGTTTCCAAAGATTCATAATTCCAACAGTGGAGCGACAGATGAGGAGGCCGAACCCAAACTGGAATTGCTGAAGGAACATCCTGAGTGGGTTCAATGTCAGGAGTCCATTTGTTCAAATAGATACCATGTAGACCCATAAAGTAGGGACCATATCAAAAAATGAGGTCTCTATCTTCAGTTGAATCAAAGACAAAGACAAAAAACCCTCTACCGACCGGGTGACTGCGGATTCCTTCAGTGACCAAAGGCCTCCAATTACGTTGTACCCAGCCATCAATTGCCATAGCAAAAGGCCAAAGCCCCGTAAACTGACCAATTAATCCATGTTCAAAAAGAGTCATTGTCGTCTGGCAGGGTCTCTCAGCATGCAATTCCACGGTTGGAATATCCACTTTCTTCACAAATTGTTGCACTAAATAGTTGCCCTTCCTCTTTCCACTAGAATCTACCAGTCTTTGGAAAGAATCCAGTTCCGGAGGAAGTGGGGGAGGGTCAGCACCAGAGTCCATGAAGAAACCCCATACAAGTACCCAAAAGCCCAAAAGCACACATAAGGTACCCAAATCACTGCCACCAAAAACCTACAAATTAGAGGATCATAAGAACCAAATCCACAACAAAATCCACTCCAGGGAAAGCAAAGAAGATATGTTGGATCGAATAGACTCCAGGACATACACACAAAGCCAAAAATAATCAGAATGAAAGAAATACCAACGGTTAAAACTAGAGCATCGGCAGCTCCATTAAGAACCAACTGAGAAAATCTCCAAGCAGAGCCTCACAAGGATGAAGGCACTTATGCCAGAGAGCCAATGGTCACCTCCAACAGTCGAACCACCATCAATCCAGTGGATAGAACGGGCAATAAATTTAATGAATGAAGCCAAAACTAAGTCTCAACCTGAAATTTTTTTTGAATGCGTTCTTGGAGCAAAAAATATTAAATATCAAATGACTAAGAACTCTCCTTTTATATTACCAGCTGATAAAGGGTTTGAATAAACCGTGAATCTATCAACCTTACTAGGATTTTAGAATTCATGGATAAGGATGGATAAATCTTCCTTCCTTTTTTCTTCTTCGATTGTAGGTAAATTTGAAGAAGGAGGATGATGGATAAATTCACCCGATGACTCAAAAACTGATATATCTTGAATACCTTCTGATGTAGAATCAAGTCTTTGTCTAGCTTCCCTCAACAATCTCTCTAGATCTAAAACAGTTGGATGCGAAGGAGATGAAGGATTTCCCCTAGTTCCTATCCTCTTGGAAGCCACTGTGATAATTGTTGACTGCTGGTGAAAATGAAGTCTACAAGATTTCTGATTTCGTTCACCTTCCAAAATAAAACTTAAGAACACCCAAGGAAGATATACTTTCTTTTCGCCATCCCTGACAACAACGCTAGAAAATGTTATCACTGGAGTCTGCACCTAGACTACTAAGACTCAAAGTCCATATAATCTTAAAATTTTATAATAAATGACTAGGTTTTGGGTTTATGAATATCTTCTATAGGTGAGGTGGAGATTAGGCATAAGGTAATCAAAATATTCGAACAATATATATAACTGAACCATGAACAAATAAAAAGACTATGAGTATGAATTAATAGAGAGAGAGAGAGAGAGAGAGAGAGAGAGAGAGAGAGAGAGAGAGAGAGAGAGCTTTAGATCAAAAGAACATAATAAACATTTCAACCCATTCACAAGAATTCAAGGATAGATAACATTTATCAAAGAACAGAGTTATGAATAAGGTGTTCAAACCGAACATAAAAATTTATCATGACAAAAGAACAAACATAGGCTCATCTCGAATATAATATCATTCCAGAGCAATATTTATATAAGCTAAATATATGGAAACATGCATGATAGATGATAGTAGTTTGATCTCCAAAACCACTTCCTAATGTCTCCTACACACACACACACACACACACACACAAAATATTTAACACTGTAGCAGTTTGAGATCCAAAATTTTATGGATCGAATTGACAAAAAATAGAGAAGACAATTCATATTCTATCTATACCTTATGACTCATAACATAAAGGTTGACACTTCTAACAAATAGAAAATGATACTGACAAAAGAGATATGCCATCGAAGATTCTGGGGATATGACCTGGATCTTAAGCATGAACAGACTTTGATTTGGATTTGACCATGAACATCATATCTTCCTAGCTGCTTCATCTAATATTGCTAATCCATCAAATGCTTGTGATCTTTTTTGTAACCAACAGTGTTCTTCTTCCATTGATTGAATACTGATTTGAAGCTCTTTATTTTGACCCATGAGCTCTTCATTCTGTTGTTGAGTGACTCTCTTTCTTCTTAGGACTTTTTTAGACACTGTTATCAGTTCTTGATAATTAGCATCGGTCTCTTCCATAACTTCCCTCAACCTTCTGTTTGATATCATTAATTTCTCATTGGAATCATTTAAATATATATTTTGCTCCTTAAAGTATTGTAAATATTTCTTCAAGATCTTGAGTTCTGAAAATGATTCCATAACCTATTGATGTGCAGGCTCTTCTTCAATATCTTAGGGTTTTTAACAAGTACCAATTTCAAATTCAACAACTTTCTGTTTACCTTTATCTTTGCAAGCTTCTTCGAGTAAATTGGGTGTATGCCTCAATTTTTCTTGAATTTCTTCAAGGGTTCGATCTGTTGTACGACAATATTCTTCATCTACAACTTGTAGATCTTCATCGCTAGATGACTAATCTATGATAGTTACAACATCCTTTTGGAATTTTGGATTAAGGATGGCCATCATATTCATTCTTAGTTTGTTCCTTGACCTAGTTTTTGGTCTCCAATTATTTCACAAATTTTCTGCAATAGGGGTTTCATCATTTTTTGAATTACATGAAAATTCTTGGACCATAGCATTTTCTCCAGCATCCATGGGGTATTGGGAGCAATGACGTCTTCTTTCTGAAACTCAACAACCAGTTTCCTTTGTACTTTTGTTCTAGAAACTTCTGACATAGACTTATTTACGTCATCGAAATCCTTTCTTGATTGTTCATTTCCATGTCCAACTTTTATTTTCTGTCTCTTTGAATCTTTGTGTTTCTTCTCTATTTCTTTATCATCATTTGCATCTGGAATTCAGGCTAAAAAACAGACCAAAATAGAAAATGTTGCTAAGATCTATCCATCTTCTTTAACTCAACAGTTATTAAAATTTTAATTAGGTTGTGATGAAACACAGAGTGACCAGTATGGTCAGGCTGATTCTTTACCCATGTGACCATATTTTCTATAAACAAATAATAAGGTAGATTTAGCCTGGATTCACCATTCAAATGCAGTAAAAACCTCAAATGACACCTGAACATTGTTGCAAATCGGCCTTCGCATGTTATATAGTGCTGATCACATCCCTCCATTCAAGGTTTACATTATTTAGATGAATGCCTTTACCCCAATCCAACTTCTCAAAAATCAAACAGATGTTTCTTAAACCATCTCTCTCCTTTCGAGGTTTATGCATGTTGCTTCTGCAATTGTGGCTTCATTTATGTTAAAATTTAGGTTTTGAAAATTGACAGAAGAATCCATGTAATTCTTCGCGAAGGCGTTTGTTACCTCCAGATTGTGACCTCTTAGCTTTTAATAGAATGAAAACCATCCTGCATTTTTCATCATCTATGTGCACTTAGGAAAATCTTCGGCCCACTTAATATTTTTTGGATCCAACTTACAAATTTTCCCATTGATTTTCTTCATCACAACCATCTTGGTCTTTCTAGGTCATATCTTTGAAACTGATAAATGTATTTCCTATTCAAACCGCGTTATGCAAATAATAATTCATGCACAAAATTTGATAAATAACTAGAGTACATGTTCATGCATTTTATAATATCAAGAACAGTTTGTATTGTAGGCTTCTATCAGTGTCATAAAAAAAACAAAGAATCCTTCATCAAACAAGCACCCATAACATGACAAATGTCATACACTGACTCCAAGTGTAAACAATCCGGCAGCGCAAGCCTTTAACCTCATTATGAAATGTGTTGTCGAAATGTACTATAACCATTTGTAATATATAACCATCAAATTATGAATCATTTATCAAAGGTTCAAAGTTGGAGTATTCATATGTTAAACTTGGATCATTTATCACACTATGCATTATTCATCAAAGATTAAAACTTGGAAGAATTAATGAAAATGATCCATATTTGTCCTGTTTATCATAACAAATAGATAAGTAAATGACAACCTAAGGAAACTTAATAACTTATCTAAAGAACCTAATGGAATTCAAGGAGAAAATTATTTCGAAGAAAGTGGTAGAACTAGGATACGAATCTAGTGATAACATACTATAAAATGTTGTGTGGTGGGGAAGTCTCATTGCAGTAGAGTTGTTAATGTCAAATGTTATTGAGTATTAGAAGGATTGAAACCGTTGATTCCACTTAGGGAACTTTTGAAATAATTCTAGATAGACATGGTGTAGCGTGCCTAGGTGGGTGGCAAACTTTTGATTCAACAATTCTAAATTTTCAACAATACTAAATTTTAAGGTGGGTGGCACATAATTATTAAATTTAGGGTTCTCTATCTAAACAGGGGTGGAAATTTGTGACATGGATGTTTTTTTTGGATCTAGGGTCAAAAGCACTATAATTATAAGCCATATTTTGGAAATTAATGTTTCTTTCATACATGTAAATGTTCACATTCATCACACCCTTGGGAATGTGCACCTTAATTTACCTCTTGGAGAGGTACATGGTTATTAGAACTAATAGTATTTATTTTCTAGCCTTGTAGAGGAAAATGGTTAGTGAAAACAACCCCGTTGTTGTTGAATGTCATGTTGTGCCAACAATTAGAGTATTCTCCAACTAGGAGAATTTTACTCTAAACATTTCCCGAATTGTCCTAAAACTATACAAGATCCATAGAAATTCAAATATTTTTACAAAAATATCGTCAAACATTTTATGGTTGGAAATCTAGGAATTGATAAGATTCGTCATAATTTCAACACTAATTAAATTATGGATCCTTAGAATTTGTCTTGTTGGGTGTTAATATGGGATTAGTGGTAGTCCAAATGAAGATACTCGATGTAGGGAGATTAATTCCCCCAATAGAGGCACCGGAGGTAGAGAAATTGATATCCCTGTCACTTAAAGAATTAACGGTTTTATTCTTAAAACATTATTAGTAAATCAAATTTGGTTGTGATAATCAATCTATATGTGAAAAAGCATGAATGCGCAAAATGAGAGGACTATGAAGGTTTGTAAGAGGCAAGTCAAAACTTGTTGGAGTACGATCAATGATAATCTCAATTTTGGTGGACCAGAATTGTCATGAGGAGCATAAAACCCTTCTAGGAAATGCCCATCCAAATATCTTAACATGTTAGAGGTAGGTTCTCCTTACAATTTTTCTTCCATTGTATATTCTTAAGGCAGTGTGTGTCTCTTCTTTTGACTCACTTATCTCTCTTTTTTTACTCACTTAGCTCTCTTCTTTTGACTCGCTTAGCTATGGGTCAGGATCATTCAACCTCTAGCTGCATGGAAAAAAATTCAACCAATTTGAATTAAAATAATCAATAAAAATGAAAAGCAATCAAAACCTAAGTTGTTTATACTTTAATCATACATTAGAGGAAATTTCAACTCAAAATGGGCCTCCTAAAGGAAATTAATAAAATAATAGTTAAAATAATAAAATAATATTTATTAATTTGGGAGGAAGAAAAGAAAAAACTACATTTTTGTTTGTATTTTCGACATATATCCCTGTGTTTTTACTCAAATTTCGATCGCGAGAGCTCGTTGGATGCGGAATTTAATTCCGCATCCAACGAGTACCCACTCGGCATACTTTTGATGGGCCCCGCGACCCCAAAAACAAGAAATACCTGAAAAACGTGATTATGATGTCATCATCATGTTTTTTCAGGTATTTCTTGTTTTTGGGGTAGTGGAGCCCATCAAAAGTATGCCTAGTGGGTACTCATTGGATGCAAAATTTAATTCCACATCCAACGAGCTCTCCCGATCAAAATTGAGTACAAACACAGGGAGATATGTCGAAAATACGAACAAAAAAAATAGTTTTTTTTATGATACCTATCCCCAAATTTATATTAAAAATTTGTTTAAGAGGTGCTCCCTTTTTTAATTTTAAATCATTTTGATTGGCTAATACATGATGACATGGAATTTGAATTTTTTTGGAAGGCCTATTTTAAATTGAAATTTCCTCTAATGAAGCATTCCATTACAATATTTATAAGAAGGAAACAATGGGAAATCCACTATCCCAAAGACATGTCCAAGGTGGTTAGCCCATAGGGATTAATTAATGAATATTCGATTAATAATATTTTTAAAATCTATCTTGGGATGATTAGGTCCAAATTCAACTAACATAAGTGTGAGGTACAATTACAATAAATCCTACACAACAATCATCTAAGGTGAAAGTATGCTCACAAAGTTGCAAATGCTCCAAAGGAGATGAAAAGGTTGTTAGAAGTCTATCTCAAATGCTATAAACACTTATCAATTGTAGTCACTCAAGCGAAAACCTATATAAATTCCATTAAGATTACCACTTCACAATATGCAGTTTGACGGAATAAGGATAGCTTAGGTTTCCTCAGGTAGTGATCAATTCCATTGTCCCTTCAAATCAGTTTGTTGTCCTTAGCTCCTTCGAGGACAAACTGGAAGAAGGAGAAATTCAACATCCTAAAGGTCTCGAGGTGGAAAATGAAGTCTTATTAGCGATGGAACAAGTTGGTCCTGATTTCTTGTCACCTTTAGGAGTTGGAGAAGTTTCCCCTGCTCCGGTCGGGCCTAGTTCTTCCCCTTCCTATGCTGAAATAGCCCAGAAAAACCAATTGAGAGTTCAGGTTCCTTTGATGAAGAATCCATTGATCAGTTCTCCAAAAAATCTGGTAGAAAGTCTAAGAAATAAATCTGGGAAGAAAAGGCTGAGAGGCTCAAGAATCAAGGAAGGCAATCCACCATTGAAATGTCAAATGGTCGAAATAAGAGAACCAGGCCTCCAAAGGGAGTAATCACTCCCTCAAACTTGAGTAAGTAATGCAATACATCTCTTGGAACTGGAGAGGATTGGGGAACACAAACAAAGTGCAAGCAGTCAAAGATCTACTGAAAATGACCCCTGTCGATATACTTCTGCTCCAAGAAACCAAGATTAGAGAGGATGCTCTTCTTCTTTTAAGCAAAAAAAATTGGAATTTTTCTATGGGCAAAGCAGTCAGAGCCAAAGGCACCTGTGGAGGTTTAGCAATGTTATGGAATGATAAAAATTTTATGTTAACAAATTTCTATGCTACTCCGCATTGGATTTTCTCAAAGTTACTCCATATTGAAAGTAACATCTCTACCGCTCTTTTTAATTTGTATGTTCCAGTGAACTATTCTGAAAAGCAAGACTGTTGGAGGACGCTTTCTGACTTTCTGAAGTCATGTTCTCCAACCAAAATCATTATAGTAGGCGACTTAAATATAGTTTTAGCTCCGAATGAAAAGAAAGGTGGTCTTTGTGGGAAAGACTTCATGCAAGACATTATTGAAACTCTGATTCATGACTGGAAATTGATTGATTTAAAACCTAAGCAAGGTGTTGAGGCCTGGAAATTCGCAGGCGACAACAGAAAGGGATTCTCCCCAATCAACGTTTCCAACTATCCCATTGATTGTTTGGTATAGGGAATCCGTCCGGTTTTGCGGTCCGGCTACCGTAGGTCAAACACAAACAAAGGCTTTACCGGTTGCGGCCCGGTCCACCGGAATTTGTATTTTAACTTAAGAATGCTATGCAAGAAACGAACTAAACATGCAGGGTGGTGAAGAATATAGGGAGCAGTCACAATGTGATGCATAGGTTCTTATCTCTCGTCTTAGGCTCACCAACATTTGAATCACACATGCATCTATGCATTGACCTAGCTATCTATCTATCCATCTATCTCTATCTACCTATCCTCGGAGAGCCAACTTATATTCAATATATATGATTAATGCGGATGTGCACACATGATAAAAGCAATTACAGATAGCTGACATTTACTTTGACAAGCATGAACAATGAAAGATATTTCCACAACCAGATAACTGATTATTTCATGATCAGCATGCATTACTCATGGTGGTTATTTCATAAAATAAATCAGAAATCATTTAAACCAGACATAGGTCATAAAGTTAGAACGATCTCACGATTCATGGACACAATGCTGAAAAGCAAAGTAGTTCATCTTTCAACTATCCATGGCAAAACATTTGAAATCCCACCGATCTTCTTTCAACAGGAAAACTGTAATTTCTATTGCAAAATGAAGTAGTTCTTCTTATAATATGTCATCACCAGTCTTACTAGGGAAAAAAGCCCCTATTTCTCTCTACGCTTCCTACTTTTATACAAAAAGGAAAAATGGTTGGGCTGCCCAAAGTGACCTTTGGGCTTCCCAACCTTTAGTTTTCCCAACACCTCATTTACACAAAGCTTTTACAAAAAAATATTAAATTATTACAAATTCGACCGGTCCTTTATGAGGAGAGTCCCGCCTGACCATCTAAGAACTTCTTCCACGTTGTTGCTTCAGTAGCAATGCCTTCGAATGCGCATGGCTCCAGGAACTGAATGTTGATTTCGAACTTGTCAACTTGGTTCTTGATGGCCTCGATCCTTGCTGGGCTCAACCGAAGCTGATCTTCTAGAAACTGCATGCTAACGGCTGCGTGGCCTGCCTTGTTCTTCAGTACTAGGTCATCAATGGCTCTAATCTGCTAAGTTCTGGCCTCTGCATCTTGATATCTTTTATGTAATATTTCCATAGAGGCCTCATGGTCCGGGAAATCTTCAAGCCTATGCTCAGCCTCTGTTTGACATCGATTGTACGTATTCAGGAGCCTTCTGAAATACTCTGAGCATGCTCCCTGCGTCTTTTTTATAGCCTTCTTGAAGTCTTCTACAGTACTGATGGCGAACTCTACCAGGTTGTGATCTCTCTTGAGGGCTTGATGGTCTTTTGCTGGTAGCCCTTTTGGAGTCTTAGCATCGTCTTCTGGCCTTGCCATTCTGGCACTCAAAACCTCAGGAACCTCCTGAGATCGATCAACGAAGTATGAGGAAGTTTCCAGGATCTCTTCTAGCCTGCTGTCAATCTGAAGGCCTTTGCACCTCTCTTCTTCCAGAGAAGTTTGTAGTTGTAGCATTTGAGCCTTTTGAGCCTGGATATATTGTTTAAATGGCTGTAGACTCACCTGCTGTTCCTTAGCCGCCTCCAGATCAGCAGTCAGAGAAGCTAGCTGCTCTTTCAGTTCTTTGGTGTATGAATCATTGGACTCATAAATGATCTTCTGCTGCTCTTCCAGATCTATCACCTTTGACAGTAACTGCTCCTTCTCCTTCTTTAGACTTTGGGCTTCCTATTGTATGTTTTATATGGACTCCTGTGCTGTTCCCTTGGCTTGTATCTCCACTTGAAGGGCATGGACTTCACCTTTTGAGGATTCTAGTTCCTTTGCATGTGTTCATATTTCCTCTTGAGTCTATTACCCTCATCTCTTTCTGTTCTCAGTGTGTCTCTTAGCTGAGCAGAGGTCTTCTTAGCTGACTCTAGTTCAATCATTACCTTGTTTATGTTATCTGCGGAAGCATCGATTAGTGCAGCCCCGGCTCTTATCGTGAGCCTAGGATCCTTGTATGTCCCTAGCATGACCGCGGTATCTGTTACCATCCTTCCTGATAGGTCCTTCGCTTCAACTTTCTTTTCTGTCCTCCTCATTATTATTTTGGTGGCCCTGTCATAATAGGCAGTATTAGAGTCGGGGACTTCCTCTCCCTTTTTCTGGATGAAAGGCATTAGCTGGAGCGTAGGAGTCACAAGGGTGCTGGCAGCAGGTATTTGAAAGGTCTGCATCTCGGGGTTTTCCTCCCCCTGGGTCTGTCCTACTGGCGTTTCAGCAATTGATTGTTGTGGCAGCTCTGTTTTTTCAGCCTCCTGCTTTTGGAGCTCTTCATCTAGCTTTCTTTTTGCTTCCTCAGCTGCTTGTCTGGCTGCCTCTTGTGCCTTTTCAGCTGCTTCTTGGGAAGCTTTTCTTTTTTCTTCTTCTCCTTTCTGCAGCCATTCTGCAGCTTCCTGTTCTAACTTCTGGGCCTCTTCCTGTCTCCTCTTGGCCTCTTCTTCAACTCTGGCCTGCTCAGCTCTGGCTTGCTCAGCCCCTTTTCCACCCTTGGTGGGGTTCTTAGGCTTAAACCTCCTTCTCAGAGCTGTCAAGTTAGGGGCACTTCGGAAGACAGATTCTTCCTTGTCAAAGTGGTGAGTGTACTCGAAATGTACTTTATGTTCTTTACAGTGCTCTGCCATTTTACCATGAGTGTCATTCCTTTGGAAAGGCATCTCCCCAAAATGGAACTTCCCCAATTCTTCTATGAACTCCGCAGCTTGCTTTACCTTGGAAAATCTGTAGCTACCTAGTTTGAATGGCAGCGGAGGATATGTAGCCTTCTTTTGCTCAAAAAGGTAATTCCCTATTCCATCAATGAATACCTGCCTGACTGCCTCTTTATGAATAACATAATCTGTTGTGTATTTGGGCAGCAATAAGGGGCATTTCGTGCCACCAAACATTATGATGTACATGCCATTCTCAGTCAGGAAATAGTCTGCATGCTCTCCTATTACCTGCATAGCCTCCTCTAACATACAGTCACATTCCTTCCGGAAGATGAGTGTGTAGAGTGGCATAATGAACTGCTCGCAGACCTCCCTGTAGTGGCTATGGTACTGTTGAGCCCATAATGGTCTATAGGCGGAATACACAGGCATCCTTTCCCTGTCCCAGACACACTTGATACCAGGGAAAGGCTGGTTGCATAGTATACAATCTACCAATATCGAGCTCAAGTAGAGTTTAGACTTTTTCTTGGATTCTCCTCCCAAGGCAGCAGCCACACAAGAAGAAAGACTGCTTGATACTAGGCTGGCCCAATTGAAGACTGTTCCTTGGGTTGCTATGTGGAACATAATGGGTATCCATTCAAATTTGAAGAGTCTGCCATGGGCTCTCCCGAAGATCCTATTCAGCATCAGGGCTATAAATCTGTAAGGAGCCCTCAAGCTTGCTGTATCATACTCTCCAGTTGCTCTGTGTCTGTACAGTTTTCCCGGCAAGAGCATTCTCTTAAGGGTTTCTATCAGGTCCATTCTGATGTTATCCAGCCAAGCATCAGATAGAAAGATTTGAGGTTCTGGCAGATGATAGGCCAACGCCACATATCCTGGGCTAAATGCAGCATAGCCCTAGCCTTCCACATTTCCTATGAGCATGGTGGCTGTATTTGTATGGGGAAGAATCCATCTAATCACCTCAGAGCAAGGGAACAGCTCTGGTCTGGTAGCCACCTTCATGATGGAGGATTTTTCTATGTTTGCATAGATGGGTTCTTCTTCGAGACCCATGTCGGGGACCTCCCTTCGGGAAATTAATCTATAAATCTCACCCCATTTGTACTCGGGCTCCACACCCGAAACACATTGGGTGTTTTCATATGTGTATTCGGTCTTTGTGATGACCTCTACATCTGGTTGTTCTTCGACCATAGGGGCCTTCTTCTTCTGCCTTTTGGACATTGTAAATTCCTCCTGCCATGTATAACATTTTGACATTAAGCAATTCGAATTGCAAACATTATGTGGCAGTTTATTCCTTAAGTGTATCATGATAGTTACCAGTCAATGGAATTAAGACATAAGCCCTTTGGGCTGAATAATCAAACTAGTATGCAATGCTGTGCAATGTACTATTATCCTGTGTCTAGTATGCTAATGTTCAGTGCAGTAAATGCATACATTGCTCAGCCCTATAATGCCTCGAGACTAGGGTGCAACATTTTATGATCTGATCTACATGAAGCAAGCTTATCAACCATACTTATGCCAATATTAAATCTACATTATTCTGCAACATGTGTAACAACTTAAATAATAACAACAAACAATAATAATAATAATAATAATAATAATAATAAAAAACATATATATATAAAATAAATAATAATAATTAATAATGTCTTTACGAAAAGACATGACTATTAATGAAAGGGTATTTCACCACAATATAAATAACAGACCCTCATATGTAATTCATCATCTTATCTTATTCAATATTTATTACTACTTACCAACATGTGGGATTCAGATTACCTGTGGGCATATTAGAGAATTTACGAACGTTAAAGAAGCTTTTACTGCTTCAACATGCCACTTTTCCCATGGTAGCGATACATTGAAGCAAACATATATATCATATGCAAGGTGCAACATTCAGCTATTATTCTATTTTATAGCAAACACAACGAAGGCTCGTGCCAGTCAACACTTTAACCATAAAGCCCAGCGGACACATAACTAATGAAAACTCATGCAACTCGCGGCGGAAAGGTTACATTAATTTGACTATACATTTCGCTCCCCGCGGGGAGTGTATGAACTTCTCTGCATAGGGTCCTCCCATCAAGAACACTACCCATGTTGTTTTCAATCAACGACTTATAATGGTGACATATCCTCTTTTACCAGCTAGGGTTTTAGGCAAATGAACACCACAGGGTCGCGCGTGATGGCGGGAGCAACAGGCTGGGTTCGAGTGGCGAGGGAACAACACTGGTGACCGTGAAATCCTTTCAAAAACCTATACGCCCCGACAAACTACAGTTTTAACATCAAGCTTCGGCGAGGCCGAGCAGAAACGCGCAGGCTATGGCTTAAAAGGCCGGGTAACGCATCACGGGAATAACAGTCGACCAACAAACCCTTAAAGAAATCCTCAGACCTGTCTATCCTCTTCCTATCATGGCTGCGCGGGGAGGTTTGGCGCAGACGGCGTAACGACCGTCTGCGCCGAAACCCCTCAACCCCTATGTGTTCGAGGCAGCAAAGGCGAAAACAAAACTGCTCAAAAATGCTCCCCCCTTATGGTCAAAAGATGAACTTCCTACTCCTATAAGCTTAAGACCTAGCCGGATGAGGGAACCGCCGGGAACATCTAAACCCCCAGGAGAAAACCATTAATAGTTTAAATGCGACGGGGAAAAAGACCTACCTGGAAATCCGGCGAAACGGGCGAGTCGATGACGGTTGGAATTTCACTTCTGCCACCTGGAAGCTGGTACAGCGACGGCGGGACCTTCACTCACTCCAAAGAACGACAGCTCAACGCTATAGTGCTTATCGCGATAGTGCTCGACAGCGACAAATAACAATAAAAAACCAAAATGTCGCCCCCGTATATATAAACCTTTCACATGTGCGAGGAGACAATAAATCGGGCGTCGGAGGGATTTCCAATCGGCAGCCAAGAGTGGCCTTCCCTCCGCAACGGCGGAAGGGCACAACGTCTACCAAACTGGGTGCATACGTATGGCGGGCAAAAAATCGGTCGATCGGCCGTCAGACGGTTCTCCAATCGGGAGGTGAGAGCTCGAAACCATCCGCAACGGCGGCAACAAAGAACCTGAAAGCTTCCGATTTTTGTTACATGCGTCGGACGTCGGGAGGATCTCAAGTCGGTGAAAGAAAGCTCACAACCTTCCGGAACGGCGGAAGAAAACATGGTCAATGGTTCCGATTTAAAACTTGAAATCAGTTGAAAAAACACGTAAGTCGGGAGAAAACCGGAAGTTGACATCAAAGCCCAGCCGCAACGGCGGGATAAAAGATCGAAAGAGCGTCCGATGCCCAATCAGAAAACATCCGCCGTAAATAAAAGGAATCGGCAGTCGGAAGGTTATGCAATCGGGGTGACAATCTTCAAAATAGCCGCAACGACGGAAAACTCAAGCAAAACAACTTCCGATTTCAACAAGCTTCAAGTACATCTAATAGCATCAATCCGGCTAGTTTCCAAAGGCTTTCCAAGGCTTCAAGCATTAAAACATTCTGAGAAAACAATGCATCAAAGTAGGGAAGGAAAAACAAGCTAATCCAAAACAAAGGAGGGTCCCATAAATTTTTAGAATTTTGGGAAATTGTTGCAGCTGCAACACAAGGCTGATATACTTGGTCTAATAATAGAGTTGGCTCTTCTTGCATTTCAGCCAGGCTCGACCGTTTTCTTGTCCATAGTCCCTTGTTCGATGTGAATTTGATTATTTCAACAAAAAATTTACCAAAGCTTTCTTCAGACCATCATCCCATTTTATTACAGATTGAAAAAGAAGTGGATCTCGGGCCCACCTTGTTCAGATTTAGTCCTCTCTAGATCGAGAGAGCTGGTTTTTTGGAAGTTGTCACTCAGGCTTGGTCTAAATCTGTTGCTGGATCCCCCAGTTTTGTTTGGGAGCAGAAATTAAAAAATACAAAACTCGTGTTGAAGCTCTAGGTAAAAACTCCTCTGCCCACTCCTACGTCTATCCGAATTGACAGAGTCTCTGATCTAGCATCAATTCAATTTAAAGTTATCTCCACTTCTCATCTTGTTTTGGAGAAATCGGCTCAACTCATTGCCTCTCAGTCTTTTAGACTTGAGGAGGAAAATCTCAGGTTAAAATCCCGCTGCCTTTGGCTGAATTCAGGAGATAAGAACACTGCGTTTTTTCACCGTCAATGCAGAGTTTGTCTTGTTGATTTTTTGAGCAGCATCGAGATCCCTTCTCTTCAGAGAATGGGACCACTTGGTCCGGGACCACGGTGAAGACTCAACCCAGTGTTGAGTGACCATTCTGTTGAATGGTAGATATTTGGTCTGGGACCATGATATAAACCCAGATCTGCCCTGGGTAGACTCAACCTTGTGTTGAGTAGACATCTGGTCCGGGACCACGATGTAGACCGGTCTGGGACTGGTAGACTCAGCTTAGTTCTGAGTAGCCATTCTCTGGGAGAATGAAGACACTGTAAGCCCTAGACTGGGTCCAGGCATGTGTGTGGCACTTTGAGCCTTGATCTATGGGCTTGGTGTGCTTCTCCAAGGATTAGCTACCCTTGGTTAAGTTACCTTGGTACCAGATCTAGGTATCACACAGTGTGTGAGATAAAAGCATTAATAACTCTCTTGGTTTATGATGATGTACTTTTGAAATAAAATAAAATAAAAAGGTACCACAGGTAATGACCATAGGGACACTTGGTAAAAGGCCAAAATCAAAAGTCAAAGGAAAAATAAAAGTACCTTTTTTGGTAATAGGGAAAGTGAAATTAGGAAAAGAATAAAAATATTATTATTTTTATCTTTCCTAATTT
>LPNX011081114.1:110301-126796 GCA_001517045.1 Pseudotsuga menziesii
CTAGAAGCAAGACCAGATCTAAAGGCATTTTGGATTTGATTCATTCTGACATTTGTGGGCCCATGTCTTCACCCTCCTTGAGTGGGTGTTTATATTATGTCTTGTTTATTGATGACTACTCTCGGAAGTCTTGGATTTACTTCCTTAAGGCCAAGAGTGAAACCTTTGACAAGTTCAAAGAGTTCAAGACGCTGATTGAAAATCAGACTAGCAGGCACATCCGTATCTTGAGATCAGATAACGGAGGTGAGTATGAATCTAATGAGTTTGATGATTTTTGTCGAGAAGCAGGAATCAAGAAAGAGCTGACAATTCCTTACAACCCTCAGCAGAATGGGGTTGCAGAAAGGAAGAATAGAACGATCTGTGAGGCTACTAAAGCCATGATCACTAATCTAGATCTTCCTTTATCTTTATTGGCTGAAGCTACCGAAACTGCAGTGTACATCCAAAACAGAAGCCCTCATGCTATCTTGGGTGAGAAGACTCCAAAAGAAGTCTTCACCAAGAAGAAACCTGCAGTTGATCACATGAGAATATTTGGCACTCCTATGTATGTTCATGTGCCAAAATAAAAGAGGGCCAAGCTAGAGCCTTCCGGTAAGAAAGGCTTATTTGTTGGGTACAATGATTGCTCAAAGGCTTATCGAGTATATATACCTGTACAAAGGTACATTGAGGTCAGCAAAGATGTGATCTTCCATGAGGAAGCGGTGTTTCGTAAAACACTAGAGCTTTCACCGGAAGATGCAATTCCTCCACTTGAGTTTCCAGATTCATAAATTCAGAGGGAGGAAGAGTTTGATGATCAAACTCCAAATGTTCCTGATAACATTGAAAGTCCACTAGAAGAACTACTTGAAGTTCCTCCTTCCAAAAGGAGACCTACTTGGTATCGAGAAACGGTACAAGAAGCCGAGAAGCATAAAGCTCCTCCAGGGACGTTCAAAGAAAGCATAAAACCACAGAAGTACTCCAGTCTTATGAGTCAGCTTATCAGTTCAGAACCTTCATCGTACGAAGAAGCAACAAGTAAACAGGTATGGGTTGATGCCATGATTGAAGAGTATAAGTCAATCATGAAGAATGATGTTTGGAAAGTTGTTCCCAGACCTACAGGAAAGTCAGTAGTGACTTCCAGATGGCTTTATAAGATCAAGCATGCTGCAGATGGCAGTGTGGAGAAATATAAAGCCATATTCGTAGCTCGTGGCTTCACTCAGAAAGAAGGCATTGACTATGACGAGACATTTGCACCTGTTGCCAGGTACACTACCATCAGAACTATCATCTCACTTGCTGCAGTGTTCGGATGGATGTAAAGACATCATTTCTCAATGGTAAGATTGAGGAAGAGGTTTATATTGAACAACCTGAAGGCTTTGTTACTCATGGAAAGAAGACCCATGTATGTAAACTGAAGAAAGCCTTGTATGGACTAAAACAGGCTCCGAGAGTCTGGTATGCCAGGATGGATGGATTTCTCCATAGCTTGGGGTTCTCCAAAAGTATAGCTGATTCTAACTTGTACTTTAAAGTTGTTCATAATTATGTCTTGATACTTGTTCTATATGTAGATGACTTGTTTCTTACAGGTGATGAACAGTTGATTGACCAATGTAAGAGGGAGCTTACCTCTGAATTCGAGATGAAAGATCTCGGGATGATGCATTACTTCCTTGGCTTAGAAGTCTGGCAAAATCCAAGTGAGATCTTCATAACACAAGGAAAGTATGCAATGGATATCTTGTAGAGATTTGCCAATGCAGGACTGCAAGTCCATGAGCGTACCAATGACTACCAACTTGACAAAGTTGCGGGACTCAGCCTCTAGTTCACAGAATGTGGACTCTACTCTATATAGACAGCTCATTGGTTCCCTGATGTATCTCGTGCATATGAGACCAGACATCTGCTACACAGTGAATGCACTGAGTCAGTTCATGTCAGATCCAAAGCACATACACTTGGTAGCCGCCAAACATGTACTCAGATATGTGCGAGGGACTATCACTTATGGGCTCAGGTATACTTCCAGCAGTGGAGTATTGTTATCTGGATATTCAGATTCAGATTGGGCTGGCAGTGCAGTCGACCGAAAAAGTACCTCTGGTTATTGCTTCAGTATGGGATCAGCAATGATTTCTTGGTCCAGCAAGAAGCAGGGTTCCATAGCTCAAAGTACAGCTGAGGCAGAGTATATTGCTGCAAGCGATGCCTGCAAGGAAGCAGTTTGGCTCAGAAAGTTGTTATCTGATCTGTTCGAGGGAAAGCTTGACTCCACGATCATCCATTGCGATAATCAGAGTTGCATAAAGCTTTCAGAGAATCCAGTGTTTCATGACAGATCGAAACACATTGAAATGAGGTATCATTTCAGCAGAGACCTAGTGCAGAGAGGTGCTCTAAAGTTGCAGTACATTCGTACAGATGAACAGATTGCAGATATCTTGACTAATCCTCTAACAGCATCAAAGTTCGTGTACTTTCGTGTCAAGCTTGGTATGGCAGAGAATGCCTCTCTCGCTGAGAGGGAGTGTTGATTTTCTGAGCAGCATCGAGAGCCCTTCTCTTCGGAGAATGGGACCACCTGGTCCGGGACCACGGTGAAGACTCAACCCAGTGTTGAGTGACCATTCTGTTGAATGGTAGATATCTGGTCTGGGACCATGATATAAACCCAGATCTGCCCTGGGTAGACTCAACCTTGTGTTGAGTAGACATCTGGTCCGGGACCACGATGTAGACCAGTCTGGGACTGGTAGACTTGGCTTAGTTCCGAGTAGCCATTCTCTGGGAGAATGAAGACACTGTAAGCCCTAGACTGGGTCCGGGCATGTGTGTGGCACTTTGAGCCTTGATTTATGGGCTTGGTGTGCTTCTCCAAGGATTAGCTACCATTGGTTAAGTTACCCTGGTACCAGATCTAGGTATCACACAGTGTGTGAGATAAAAGCATTAATAACTCTCTTGGTTTATGATGATGTACTTTTGAAATAAAATAAAATAAAAAGGTACCACAGGTAATGACCACAGGGGCACTTGGTAAAAGGCCAAAATCAAAAGTCAAAGGAAAAATAAAAGTACATTTTTTGGTAATAGGGAAAGTGAAATTAGGAAAAGAATAAAAATATTATTATTTTTATCTTTCCTAATTTTGTCCACCTATAAGGACTTTTTATAGAAGTCAAAGGAAAAAATAAAAGTACCTTTTTTGGTAAACGTGAAAGTGAAATTAAGAAAATAATAAAAATATTATTATTTTTATTTTTCTTAATTAAAGAAGGACTTCTAATAAAAGTCAAAGGAAAAATTAAAGTACATTTTTTGGTAAAAGTGAAAGTGAAATTAGGGAAAGAATAAAAATATTATTATTTTTATTTTTCCTAATCTTGTCCACTTAGAGGTGAACAAAGGCTATAAAAGAAGATCAAGCCTTCTCATTTGTTACACACACTCTTGCTCTCACAGGAGAAGAAGAATATATTATGTTCAAACCCTCAGCTAGGGTTTTATCAGCAAAGTCCATCTTCAGCATTTTTGCACAGCTATCTTCAGCATTCCATTTTTTTTTTGGGGCAATTTTCAGCACGCTGATATTTTTGGACAGTTTTCAGCACGCTGATATTTTTGGGCAGTTTTCAGCGGTCTGATATTTTCAGGCAATCTGATATTTTCAAACATTTTTCAGACAATCTGATATTTTTGGGCAGTTTTCAGCACGCTGATATTTTTAGGCAGTTTTCAGCAGTCTGATATTTTCAGGCAGTTTTCAGCAATCTGATATTTTTAGACAGTCTGATATTTTTGGGCAGTTTTTAGCACGCTGATATTTTTGGGCAGTTTTCAGCGGTCTGATATTTTCAGGCAGTTTTCAGCAGTCTGATATTTTCAGACAGTTTTCAGACAGTCTGATATTTTTGGGCAGTTTTCAGCACGCTGATATTTTTGGGCAGTTTTCAGCGGTCTGATATTTTCAGGCAGTTTTCAGCAGTCTGATATTTTCAGGCAGGAGAGAGAAAATCTCAGTTTTTCTGAGAAAGCCCTAAATTGGTAATTTTCTGTAATTCTGGAAATTGTGGGTAAAATTATCAGTTTAAGTTTTACAGATGAATTTTACAGTTACTGTGGTCAAAATCCAGATCTGGATTTGAGGAACGTTTTTGAATAATTTCTTAAGCCATCTCATTTACGAGATGAGCTATTAATGCTTTTGGGATTTTTGTCCTTTGAAGGTTTCCCCAGTGAAAAATATTGTGTCCATGTGTGCTAATGTGCTGAATGTGTTTCTACTACACTACTGATCTATTTATGTTTATCTACAAATTTTTAAAGTTTATGCTAATGCTGAAAATTCAACATGTCTCTCCAAGAATCATATCTCAGAAATATCCACTGGAGATGGGGTTTCAATTAAAGGCCAGGATCTTCTAAAACAATATGCCAGGTCACATTTTCAGCTCCTTTTTCAAGATGATGGTCCTGTTAATGAATATGTTACTTCGGAATATTTGGATAATATCCCTTCCCTGGTAAATGAGGAGGATAATTTAGCTCTAATGCACCCCTTTTCTGAACAGGAAATAATTGAAGTTATATGGGCAATGGAATCAGATAAGGCACCTAGGCCAGATGGATTCTCTGTCCATTTTTATAAAGTCTGCTGGCCTATCATTAAAACAGATTTGATTCGTATGGTTTCTTCCTTCCAAAACAAAGCAAAAGTAGGAGGGTGCACCAACTCTACCTTCCTCGCTCTCATCCCCAAGGAACCTAATCCTTCTACCTTTGACCGTTTCCAGCCTATTTCGCTGTGTAATGCCTCGTATAAGATCCTAGCTAAACTTTTAGCTAACAGAATTAAGCTTTTGCTTGGGAAATTGATTTCTCCTCTACAGGGGGGATTCGTCAAAGGCAAGCATTTAGTGGATAATGTCATCCAAGTTCAAGAAGCTATTCATTCAAGCTTCCAAAGGCATGAGAAAGGTATGTTAATAAATTTAGACATGAAGAACGCTTTTAACAAAGTTAAGCTTCCCTTTCTCTATGACGTCCTGCTCTCTTTTGGGTTTTGCCTTGATTTTGTAAAACTGATCAAATCATGCACCAACGGGCCATGGATTGCTCCACTAATCAATGGCAGACCTACATAATTTTTCAAAGCTTCCCTGGGTTTATGCCAAGGTTGTCCGATGTCCCCTTTCTTATATATTTTGATGGCTGAATCTCTCAGCAAAAAACTCATGGTGGAAAAAGAAGCTGGTTTCATTCCGTGCATCAAGATTGCTAGGGGGGTGGATCCTATCAATCACGCTCTATTCGCCGATGATACTCTTCTTCTAGGAGGGGCTTCCATGAAGATAGCAAGGGCATTCAATGATATTCTTAAAAATTTCTGTCAAATATCGGGAGCTTTAATTAACAATAACAAAAGTGTTGTCTATGGCTGGAACGTAGACCAACCGTCTATTCTCCGAATTTTAGAGTTCTTGGGCTTTCCGGGCTATGCTATCTGGGAAAAGGTTAAGTATTTGGGTCTCCCCTTAACCCTTGGTCCTTCCCCTCCCTCTCTCTGGTTGGATGTTCTTGCTAAGTTAAAAGCTAAAATCATTTCTTGGGGAGGTCTTTGGCTATCCATGGCTGGGAAATTTATTCTGGTTAAGGCTATTTTGTCTGCCTTTCCTATTTTCCAATCTGCAATGTTGCTTGCCCCAAAGAGTATTATGGCCCAGATTTCTAAAATTATGCGTGATTTCCTTTGGTCGGGTGGAAAAGGTAATCATAACAAGATGCATCTTGTTAGCTAGGAAGTTCTTAAAAGACCTTATTCAGAAAGTGGTCTTCAAATACGTGATCCTGGATTGGCAAACCTTGCTCTAAGTGGCAAGCTGATCTGGCAGCTTAGTGAGGATAAACATCATCCTATTGGTAATATCTTTCGTATGAAATATCTCAAGGGTGCTCCTCTCAAATCCATCTCTTCTGCTAACACTCCTTCAAGAACAACAATTTGGAACTCTTGCAGGAAAAGCTTTGGATTCTTTACCCAACAGCTCTATAGAATACCTGGAAATGGGAAAAGTATCTTGCTCTGGAAGGATACAATCTCTGGTAAACTCGCTCTTTCCTTTATTCTTCCTCTGACAGAAATATTGAACTGGGCTACAAATAAAGATCTCATTAGACTGGCTAATTTTTGTATTTGGGATCATTCTAGAAATTGGTCAAGATGGTCATTCCCATATCTCCCTGTTGATTTACTTCCTCAAAAACTTCTGTTGTTATCCTTTTTATCTAGTCTTTCTCCCATTCACCTCTCCCTCAAATATCGTTGGGGTTAGGGATATGACGGGTTCTACACTGCTGCTAAAGGTTTCAACGCCCTCCTCTCTCCCTTTAGCCCTTTTTTTCCTCCTGTTATTTGGAAAACAGTTCGGTTTTCTCACTGCCAGCCAAAGGTAAACTTTTTTACATGGCTTGTATTAAATAACAAGATTTTGACTGGAGATACTCTCTCAAAGCGTGGCTTCTCTAGCCCATTTTGTTGCTGCCTGTGCAAAATCATTGTTGAAACTGTCGATCACCTTCTTGTTGAATGTGATTTCTCTAGACAGGTTTGGGAGTTGGTTCTTCAAGGTTTTATTGGCACATTTCCCTCTCAGTCTTCAACAACGGCTTTATATGCAGCGTGGCATGATCGGCGACCTTCAAAAAAAAATTCAGCAGTCTTGCACACTAATTGGCATACTATTCTCAAATTTACCTTGTGGGCAATATGGATTGCCAGAAACTATTGTATTTTCCAAGATCAATCCCCTAGTATTCCGATCGTGGCCAGTAAATCTAAAATTTTGTTTGCTGAAATCGGTGGAATGATATCGTCCTCTCTCTTTTTGGGGTCAAGAGCTGGAACTTTTGATTCTAGCATAAATTTGAAGAATGTTAAACCGGTCATTCAACCTTCATGGAGGTTTCGTGGAACTCAAGATGTTCTTCAGAAAATTTGGATGAGTTCCTCCTCAGCTGTAATATTTTTTGACGGTGCTTCAAAAGGAAATCCCGGGATCTCCGAAGCTGGTGGAATGGTTTACTCTCTGGACTGTTTGACTAAAACAAGTTATAGTTGGGGGATTGGTTCCTTGACAAATAACCAAGCTGAATGCTATAGTCTTCTAATGGCTTCTCAGATCACTTCGGAAAATGTCTATAAGTCTGTTCAGATATTTGGAGATTCCGAGATGCTGATTAAAGCCATAAATTCTGTTGACAGCCTCAGTAATATTGCTCTGAATACCATTCTTAAGAGAATCAGGAAAACTTTGAAATGCTTTGATAAGTTTGAATCCTTTCACATTCTTCGGGGTTTAAATAACCTTGCTGATGCTTTGGCTAATAAGGGTTGTTTTCTTCTGCAAGGATCCCTCTGCATCAATGGTGCATCCATTCTTTTTCATCCAATTCCACAATGATGTTCTTGCTGTTGTTTTTTTAAATTTTTTGGGAAATTCCCTAGACTCTATAAAGTTCTGAATAGATCATAGTACTTTGGATTTATTGTAATTAGGTGGATTGGTATTTCCAATTAATTCTCGCCTTCTTCTTCTCAATAAAAATAACCGTTCTTGTTATAAAAAAAAACTCTAGAGAAATGGTGTCCACCTGAGGAATTACAACTTCAACTAAAGTTCCCATACATGCATAATCCATTAACCAAGCAAGAGGGAATAATCTCAACATTTGATTAACTTTTAACCTTTTACTTTACGTGCATGTGATGTGTGGTTTATCAGAAAATGTTATCACTACTATTGGATTTTCAAATCTCACTAATGAATCTAGTTTTGTTTTCATAACTTTGCATCCTTTACTCTCCAACCTACACCGAGTCTTTAAACCTAGGCTATGTGTGTTTTCTATAAAGAAAATATGGTTTATTTTAGATATTAATTATTTGTTCTTAAAGATGTTATTTACTCAAAGGGGGTGGAAATAAAACTTCTTAATGTTTTAATGAACTTTATAATGATATAAAATTCATAAAGACATTAATAAATTCTAAAGAGTACACATTATAATCTTTTATGAAACTAGGCACTCTTTATCAAATCTTGAAAACAACCCATTTAAGAGATCAAATCACATAGTCTAGAAATGAATCTTTTGTAACACCCAAACTTAATTAAAGATTTAATGAAACTGAAACAATATTCTATTTTTCTACAAAGTTAGTATTTACCAATATACATAATGATCTCAACCGTTATAGTAAATTGGGCATAGGAAATTAATGTGTACTTATAATCCTAAGACAAACTTACATATGTACCTCTTGGTTAATGTAGATGAAATAGAATACTGCTGGAACAAGACAGAAAACTGTAGGTGGGAGATCAGTCTCCTCCCAACTAACCTCCCAGTCATAGGCTAAGAGCCCCTAATCCCTTAGTAAGCTAAAACCACTCTCATCACATAATTCTCCCTTAGACTCCAAACCTTCGATCTTCTCCTAGTTCCTAAGAACAAGTGAGGAGGATGGAGAAGGAAAAGGTGGCCTCCTCCCTCTCTCATTTACCCCATTTTAATCGTTTCCAAGATCTCCCCCAATTGGACATGTTTCCTTCATGAAAAACATATCACGGGATACCTATGAGTTTCTTTAAGAACACATTTGGGAACCTTTGTAAAAAGGTAGAAAATAATTAAAGTGCATTAAATGTATGCTCCTAAGCGAAGAGTATGAGATACATACACTTTTAGATGCTCTAAATTTCATCCCCAACTACCTTAACTTCATTCCTTGGGTGTAAATATGAGTTTTTGGTCATGGAAAAGGGGAAGATCCCACTGATAAAGATACATTTGAGAAAATTAATTGCAAAAGAAAAAATGCTTGGATTTGTAATGTTGTTTCCCTATTTAGAGTCACTTGACATTGAACACATTACTAGATTTGAGTTGGGTTAAGCTTCTTAGAATATTTTCTTAGCAATAGTAAATTCAAAGAATATAGATGGAGTGGAAGTAGGAATGTGGTCCAAGTAGGACTTAATGATAAAAACCTCTCTTGTTTCTCTTCCCCATATCAGATTGCAACATGTATCATTATTGTTAATTATGTTTTATTCGAGGATTGAACTAACCCAAAGGATTAGGTAGGATCAATTGTCATAAATTCATATTACCTTTTCATGATTCACTTATGATTTATATTTATAGAGTCTCTATAATAGGGGTGTGGCTTTGTTTATGCATTTAATTGCATCATTTAACTTTGAAATAAGAAAGTAAAACAATTAGTTATTTCATGTTCTAGGTGCATTACAGTAATGTTTTAAGTTACATTTTTGTTTGCTTTATTTTTGTTTTGTAGGTTCCATTAAATTGGTTTGATAAGAAAAAAAATGGGGACATACAAGAGTTAAAGGTTAGGTGTGGGACACACTCGTGATAGCCACGTGAGTGGGTCATACCCCTACACAATAGCATTATATTATATGTGTTCATAAGTCTATAATATTATTATAATAAGAGCATGGGGATTCGTGAAAACAAAATTTTATAATTCATAAGTTAAGTGAATTTAATTAAATTCAAAACGGGTTATTGGGAATATACAACAAAATAAGTAAATATAAGCTATTTATATATAAAATTAAGGAATTCAATGACAAATCATGGTCACGTCTTGAAATTTGGAGAAAACAAAGTTTGGAGAGATAAAAACTTGCTTAGTGATCAATACTTGGCCAACAAGATGCGTCTTGGAAAAGGTGACCAAATACAACTATAACAACTAGAGACAAAAATATTGTCTCTAACCTAAGGTTGTTGGTAGGGGGGATGCATATATGCCTAGGAAAGGGCAACAATCTCAATGGGTTATGTCTATCCCTTTATTGATCTCAAGTAAAGCTAAGACCTATCTAATAGAATTCACAAATGTCAAAATAATTGACATGGTGACCAATAAGAAAATTTACCCATAATTGATGAAGAAATTACAATAGAACCTCCATATTATCACAAGAAGGTTTATGAATGGTCTTTGCAAGAAGGGTAGTTTGGAAGAGGCTAATAATATTTTTAAACTAATGCTAGAGAAAGGTTTAGTTCCTAATGTTCAGGTTTACAGTAAGATGATAATTTCAAACTGTGAAAGGGGATGCATAAAGGGAGCCTTAAAACTGCATTATGAAATGCAAGATAAGGGGTTATTACCAGCGCTGGAAACTTATCACTCGCTTATTTATAGACTTTGCAAAGAAAGGGACACAGATGGAGCTCTAATGATTTACAATGAAATGGAGGCCAAATCTATGTTACCAACTGTCTCTAGTTGTTCAGTTGTCCTTGATCTCTTATGCAGAGAAGGGAGGGTGAAAGAATCATGCAAGCTTTTAAAGGCATCATTGAAGAAGGGAATTGTGGCAGATGAAGTTGTTTGTGCAAAAGTAATTTATTTCCTGTGCAGAGAAGGTTGTTTGAATGAAGCTTTAGAACTGTGCAAGGAAATGGAATTAAAAGGTACTATGCCTAATGAGGTCACATACAATTCAATAATTGATGTACTTTGCATTGAAGGCCGCCTCATAGAAGCTTTCAGGTTATTTGATGCTATGGAGAGAACAGGTGTTACTCCCATAGTAGGATTGACAAAAGGAATACATATAAAAGACACAGGGGTTAAAGACCAGATGTCTTCTTGAAGTACAGGAAACAGGGGCCTATCCGAGTTTTGTTAAGAGTATGTGGGCATCTCTAGAGCTCTATCTGCATGAATTTATAAAAGGAGTGTGGATTGATCGATTTACTTTCCGGTAAACTTAAAGTTATATATATTTTTATAGAGAGGGGTGGCATTACATGAGCAAATGATGTTTAATAACAACAGACAAGCAAGGGCTTTAATATACTTTATGAGTGCGTAGCTTCCCAGTCTAATGGATAAATTAGTTCTACTTCCTACATTAAGAACTAAAGAAATGTTAGAGTGGTCTTCACAATGATATGTCTTCCAGCATTTACAGGTGAATGCAACATCCTACATGCATTTAGATGGCAACATTAAAGAGATGTACACGGTATGAAAATTTATGCAATGATCAATTAATATTGAAAATTAAGAACCTCAAAAGTAAAAAACCAAATTGTACTCTCTAACCTTTCACTCATCCAGCTGAAAGAGTCAAATTAGCATTTTTGCTGGCAAACATGTAGAACTGAACATGTTCTATCTCCATGTTCCATGCAAGTAATTTCTGACTGACCCAATAGGCTCTTGAAAAAGAAAGATTACCCTGTAAGTTGAGCAAAATCCAAAGAGAAAAGCATGTTAAAATTTATATAATTTGTCCAGTTATGTGCTTGCAACTTACAATGTTTTCAGGTTAAATATCTCATTACCAATTAGATATGCAAATAAATCTTAAAGAGGGGACATGACAGAAGCAAGTACCAACTTCCATGGAGAAAATTTCAAATTTAACAGATAGTGTGCATTGCAGAGAATATAAGACACATATTCTTAATTACGCATTGGAGTATACATATTTAATGATCCTTGCACAAAAAATTTTGATAAATGTTCACAGTGTGTACTTAATACTCAGAACTCACAACAGACTTTGAAAACAGTGCTGCATAAACTACTACTTACTGGCCTCCCATCTGTCGAGGTAGTTCAGACATGAGAGATTCCTGCAACGATAGCAATTGCTGCAAACACACAAATTGTAAAAAAATATGTAAAGATATTATAAAAGAGGAAAAAGTAAAAAAATCACATCAGTGAATCATTGAATCTACCTGCATGCTCTCTGGACTCGTTAGCTACCGAAGAAATTCTGGACTTTGCATCATTTCTCTCAACTGAGAATTGTTCTCTAACATTGGCCGGAACTGTAAATACAAATTACAACTTATATTAGAAAACCCACATAACCAAAGCAGAAGTATTAGATGCAATAACAGTAAGAAGCTAGCACAAATCCATCTTAACCCTGGATCTACTAAGAAACAGGAGGGATTAAAAAACCCATATGCAAACTTCTCACAGGTTAAAAGTACAGAGGTTAATATGGACTAATGCTAGTTTTTGTTTTTTTACATCATGGTAATTAATAGATCAGCCTTTTTTTATTTGACATTAAAAGCTGGACATCAAGTTTATTTCCATTTAGTTTTATTAGCATTACCAACCCATGTGCACATATCTCTTGTAGAGTGCGCCAAGAGAATAACACATAACAAGCAATCATGTAGAAAAAAGTAAAATTGGTGTACAAATTCAAGAAAAGCTTCATCAACTACTTACCTGGTTCATATATTGAGGATTTGAAAGCAGTCCTTGCAACATTTGCATAATAGCAGGATTTTGTAGCATCTGTTGCATAACAGCAGGATCAAACAATCCAGCACCACCACCCATCCCCCCAAAGTCTGGCAAGGCAGCACCTGGTACTCCCCCAATGCATGTCTGCCTTGCACCAGCCATTGGGGCAGCTCTTGCTCCAGTAGTTGTCTAAGCACCGGGAGCTCCTGCTCCTGGTGTGTTTGCTGGGAAAATAGTTCAATGACACTCCCTCAGGATCAAAAACCACGTAGTGGAAAGACACCAAATTAATACTCAAATACATACTGTTATAGCTACAAAGCCGATAAAGCAACTTACATGAAGGATTCCATGGATTGGGAAGGGGATTTGTATTTGGAGCAGGCGAGCTAGTTGCATCAGATGCAATAGTGGAAGGATTTGTTGTTTGAGCTCTAGTTTGACCCGACCCTTGTCCAAAAAGGGCAGAAAAAGGATTTGAGCCCAATTCATTCCCACTGTCACCTCCCATTGTTGTTGCATTGAGAAATGGCTCTTGAACTGTTTCGTACATGCGGCGGAGCATGTTAAAGCCTTCAGGAGATGGTTCAATGTTGCTCATGGCCCTGTCTGTGTTTCTCATCATCTCTCGCATGAGTTCAGGATTCCTTGCTGCATCCAAAGTCTGTCTCAGAGTGCCAGGATCATTAAGTATGTGCGCAAGGTCTGGGTTCCTGTCAATAATTTCCCGCATTTGTGGATTACTCATAATTAAGTTTCGCATCAAATCAGGATTGTTCATAAGGTTCTGAATAGCAGGCATGTTCATCATTTCCCGAATCATGTTGGGGTTCTGTGTAAGTTGTTGCTGAACCTGTTGGAACTCAAGAAATCCTGCACCAAATAGACCTGCTGGATTGTTCCCACCCAACCCATCTCCACCCAATCCATTACCACCAAGTCCAGGGAAGAGTAAGCTTCCTATGCCTGATCCACCAAATCCTCCATTGTTATTTGATGGTACACCTTGCACAGGTGGTGCTGGAATACTATTTGAAGCCACAGTATTTTTTGCAGAAGTGGAATTGGCAGATCTAGAGGTTGACGCACCACGGACTAAATGGACAGTGTGATCACTTTTCATACCTGCATAAGGAAAGCTATAGATGTAAAGAAGACACAAATGACAGAAATCACACTCAGGAAAGCTATAGATGAACACTGAAGCAAAGGTATCTTAAAATTACAAAAGAAATTTATGGAAAAAATAGTGAAACCTATATAAATCTGTAAATGGAATGATAAGCATCCAAGTAAGCTGAGAAAACAGTTATAACACACCTCAACAACATCCGGCCTGGAACAAAGCTGCTTAAGTTCTGCAATCTTCATTCTCCGTTGAAGCTGCAGGTCAAGTAACACAGAAATCAACACCCTTGAGAACTATGAAATCGAAGCAGAGAACACTACCAGAGTAGTGAATGTGGAATAAACAAATACAGAACCTTCTTCTTTTTATTTGAAACCCCTTTTTCTTTATTCTGCTGCTCTTGTTCATCCTCCTCAACTTGCTCTGGCAGCTAACAGATACACATTGCAACAAGGTCAAAACACTACAAATGTAATAATCAAATGCAATCATAGCTCTCTAAAGACGGGGATCGTGTTCAGCCTTAACCTCATCAATACTTATAAAACATAATTTATCATAGGACAGACTGGTGCAATCTATAATGTGATTTTAAAACTTTTAAACTTTAGAGAAACAAACACATCATTTTACAAAAAAGATAAATAAGGCACAAAAGTTAGCAATAGATCTGCAAAGAAGATCCGGTTTGGATCAATATACAGAAACAAAAAGTCCATCTCTCTACATGGTTTCCCCCAATATAGTTCCTCAATTTCGAGGAAACAACTCAAAACAAGATCAACCAGATGGACCAAATTAAGCAATCTTAAGTAAAACAAATACTGATGCACATTTGCTCACAACATTTGGCCATTGGGTAAAACTAGTGCTACATAATGCCGCTATCATCAAAACAATTTATTCAACATTCTTGAAAGGAAATATGCATTCAAGAAAAGAAGGAAAGATCTACGAGTCCATGTTCCAAGAACCCTACAACTTTGATTTCCTACTTTTCACAATCCCTGATTCCTATTCTACTAGAAAAACAAATAAGTAATTTCTAAAGCCTTTTTTCTTGTGAGTCTTGAATAATGAAAGCTAAATTTATAGTCCCATAGAAAATTAACTAACTCCTAAATACTATGCCTTGTGTTAACTCTAATTTGCAAGTATTAAACCTGCAGTGGCTTCAGGGCCATGCTGATGAAGATCCCTATTTCAAAAGGCAGTTATAGCAAAGAGCTGTCAAACCTGTTAAAGATAATGCAACTACAAGACCCATTTTAGAAGACATGTTAAGATTATGAATTCAAGTCTTAAACTTCATTTAGTGTGTGTCTTGACAAGAGAAAATTCGAGATCTGATTAAGTGAATGTTCTAAGGGTTTACTGCTGCTTTGGCTTGACCTCCAGGGTTCTTGTTGCTCCTTGGAGTGGGACGTGAATTTCCTGCTGATCCTTGGAGTGGGCCATGACCTTGTTGTTGCTCCTTGGAGTGAGTGAGTCGTGACCTTGCTGCTCCTTGGAGTGGGCCATGACCTTTTTTTGCTCATTGGGACTAGGTCATGACCTTGCTGCTGCTCCTAAGTCTGGGCCATGACCTTATTGTTGTTCCTTAGACTAGGCAAGACCTCTTTGTGGGCTGCTAAAGACTGGGCGTGACCTCTGTATGGACTTCCAAGCTAAGCCATGATCTCTTGTTGGACAGTTAAGCTGGGCGTGACCTCCTTATGGGCTGCCAAGCTAAGCCATGACCTTATTGGACTATTGTAGGGTGAATTGTCAGCCTATTGTTGAGTGCTGTGAGCATGAACTGTAACCTCTGCTGCTGGTTTAGGTCCGCAAGGATGCCATGGAATGTCTTATGGGTTGCATCCTCACTGTGGGTCTATCTTGTGGACTTAACCCTCATCTTGGACTGTCCTATAATTTTCAGGGTTTGTAAGGCTACATCAAAGAAATGGAATCATGTCTTTAAGACACAGCCACTCCAAACATAAACCCAAGGAATTAGCCATTATTTTTCAGTTGATCTTTAATGGCACCGGTTGTTACCTCCTCAGAAATCTGAGTACAAGAAACATAATAATGGTAGCTGTTATTGCTGATTGGTTTCCTATCACAACAAAGGATTCAGAGTCTACAACAACAAAAATTTCAAAACATATAGCAACAAAATATTCAAAATATGCATCAGAAAAACATTCAAAGTCTACATCAGCAAAGGATTCAAAGTCTACAATAACAGAGAATTCAACATCTTTAACTTCAGATGTTTCAAAATCTCCAAGAACAAAGAACAGAAATCAATGGAATCAAGAAAATTCAAGAGTTTATATTAGACACACAAAGGCATCTGAAACATCCTGATACGTATACCTTTTACATGATACATATATGCTGATACGTATACCTTTTACATGATATCTTGCTCCTCTACCTTTTTCAGTATACCTTTTACATGATATCTTGCTCCTCTACCTTTTCCAGTATACCTTTTACATGATATCTTTGTTACTATATTTAAGCAGAGGTATTAATGAGCGGTTTGAGGGATCCAGAATCCAGATTGGGGTTTGTAACTATTACACAATCTGTAATTCTCAGTAAATAACCTATATATGGGCAGTAGATTATGTGGGTAGGCCAAATTCCAGTTGATTTCAGGGTTAGTAAGCCTACATCACAGAAATGGTAGGCAGTCTCAGGTCTGTCCAAAATTTAGCTTTGTAAACTCTGCAGCCTTTTGGCTTTCTAGTAAAAATATACTATTCTTTTCACCTAAAAAAATCTTTAAGGTACTAAACCACAAGAAGGGGGATTGTAGATGGTAAGGCTACATCACAGAAATGGAAGGCAATCTCAAGTCTGTCCAAAATTTAGCTTTGTAAACTTTGCAGCCTTTTGACTTTCTAGTATAAATATACTATTCTTGTCACCTAAAAAAATCGTTAAGGTACTAAACCACAAGAAGGGGGAATGTAGATGGTAAGCTTTAGAATCTCAATCATCACACGACACTGTAGTTAAAGGAGATGGAGAACTGCAAA
>LPNX011081134.1:0-21301 GCA_001517045.1 Pseudotsuga menziesii
ACATATAATATAAAATTAAATTTATAACATTAAAAAAATCAAATATAAAACACATAATATAAAATTAAATTTCAAAATAATATGAAAAAAATATAATAAATTTTTTAAGTTTTTGTGAAAAGCTTTTAATTTATAATTTAAAAATAATAATATAATAACAAAATCTTTAAAAAATAAAAATAAAATAAAATATATAATATAACATATATTAAATAATGGTAAGTTTTATGTGGTCCAATTGTAAGGCTTTAAGGGGGCATGGTACCACCCCTTAAGGAGTACTCCACCACCACTTGGAGTAGTGCTTAGCGGTGCGGTGATTCCCATAATTGTGCCTCTTAAGACCTTAGTTCATTCTCATGAAAACCCATGAAACTCCTTACCAATATCCAATAACTTATACTAAATTTTGTTTTTTAATTTTTTTTCAATATTTTATTATTACATTAACCTTTTTTTAATGTTTTTTAATATGTTGCTATAATAAATTTTGTTTTCTTATTTCATTATTTTTTCCATTTTTTTATATTTTTTTATTCTTTTTTAATATTTTGTTATAATAAACAAAATTTAATTCCTTTTAATATTTTGTTATTGTATTAACTTTTTTTTCATTTGGGTTTTTATTGTTTTTTAATATTTTTTATTATAGTAATTTTTTATTTTATTTTATATGGAGTCTAATAATCTTTTGAATATTTTTTGTTTAATATAGTGCAAGTTTTGTATAGTGTCACTAAAAGGTTTACTACTGGTAGCATCAATTTTCAATTTGGGGCTTGATTTTAAGATTACTTTAAATAACAATAAGCATTATTTTTATCCATGTCCACATTTTTTTTCCCAAAAAAAAAGTGGTGCTATCGGTAGCACCACTTTTTTATCTGGAGGTGTTTTTTTGTGTTTTTTCACAAAAATAAGAATTTTTATGAATAGAGTTCTTGTTTTGAGTATTAAGTTTTCGTCAAGTTGTATAACATGTTCAAAATTATATTAGTGCACTAGTGTTTCCCATTTTATGAGCACACCGTTAACCATTTTCAATAAATGTTATTCTGGTGTGCCAATGTCATGTCAGAGCACCGACACTGGTGTACTTACGTGGAATGGACACACCATCATTAAAAAAAATTAAAATGGTTAATTAATTGGTGCATTTAATTGAAGTAAGTGCAACGTTAACAGTGTGTTTACTTCAACCAAACGCATTATTTATTCACAACTGCTATTAAAATTTTAAATATTTCACGGTACACTTATGAAATGTAAGAGAAGTGCTAACGGTGCACCTAAATTTCATATATTCATTGTATAATTAATTTGTTTGTTTATTATATAATGTTAATTATTGTGTTCGTTATATTAAAGCACATCGAAAAAATGGTGCTATAAAATATTGAACGCATCGATTACCATTTTTATGTTAATTTTAATTGTTATGTTCTAGTGTGCCTAGGCCATGTCAAACTATAGGAACCGATGCCATAACATTACCTAGATGCACTGCATAATTTAGTTTTTTTTAATACTTTACATTTTTCGTTTACAAATTTTATATTTTTTATTATATATTTACTGTTATGCGGTGTGTACTATCCATTCAGCTCGCACTGTTTTTGGTGCAACTTAAAAAAAATTACAAGGTGCACTAAAGTCTGATGCGAGCCGAATCGCCCAAACGCACAACGCGGAATTTTTCAATTATTTTTTAAAATACAGAAAATTAAGGCTTCAATCTAAAAAATAATACGTTAAAAAATCAAATTATGAGGTAGAAACAACTTACTTGTTGAATGGCCCTTCATGAAGGCATCCTAGCGATGTATGGAAAATTTGAATTTTGACCACTGTTTGTCAAAATTCAAACTAACAACAACATCCAATACGGATTAATAATGTGTCCATGTGGACCACAGATGTCAAAGTGTCCAAGTGGGTAAGTTTTTGTACCGATGCTCTTGGGAGAAAAATGCATTGAGAAGTGGTAAAAATGAATTTTACCTCACAATTTGTTTTTTTTATTAAACCTTGTTTCGGTGCGTTTTAAGTAAAGCACACCTGTGCATGCAGAAAACCTGGCGCACAGGATAATAGGTTTTTTTTAAATTACATGTTTTTCGATAAATTTTTTAATGTTTACAACTAGTGTGTTTGGTAAATACAAACACATTGGTGCATATATATTATACCGACACACCATAAATGAGGGTTTGTAAATGAAATTTAAACAAATTTTGCAATGAAATTCTTTATTGTAGAATGTGGTGAGTTTATTTATTAAACACGTGTCGGTACATTTACAGTTATCATGTGCATCGGTATTAGATTTACGATTACAAATATAAATTAGAAGAATGGTGCATTAAGATGTATTAAACGCATCGAATCCTCAAACTATAAATGTACCGATGCATTTAATACATTTAAACGCAACAACGAATGATTTTTTAAATGATACAAGTTTAATAATTAAATTGTTCGTTGATTTATATTTTTTCTCTATTTCGATGCGATATTATTTATGTTTGCACCTATGCAATATCGTATGTAACACATCAACGCTTTTTCTGTGTAAACGTACCAATTGAAAAATATCCACTAAACCCTCTGCATGCTCAAATTCGCTAGATACCTCTGCTATAAATGGATTTCAACCTCTCTTTTATGGGCTTCTGCTATAACCTCCTCTACAGGGTTTTTTTCTTGTAGTGTGCTTTAGTCGATTATCATTCAAACACCTTCGTAAATTTCCTAAGCTCTTTTTCATGACTTAACTTCGTCCATTAGTATGTGAATGGTATGCAGAACTAAACTACAGCTTCATGCCAAGCTTCTTCCATAGGGTTCTCTAGAAATGACCCATGAACTTGGTATCTCTGTTCGATATTATGCTCTTTAGTAACCCATGCAATATCATGAATTCCTTGAAACTTAGAATAGTTATACATGTGGCATCACTTTCCTTTCAACATGGAATAAAGTGTGTCATCTTTGAAAACCTATTGACTACCATAAATATGGAGTCACTACTTTGTTGTGTCTTTGGTAGTCCTAACACAAAATCCATGTTGATATTTATCCACGTAATGGTCGGCACTAGAAATGATGTGTATAGTCCTATATTTTGACTTCTTCATTTGGCATGCTGACATATCCTAATTGTGGGATCCATTTATTTACATCCATCTCCAATCCTGACCAATAATATTTCTCTTCAACCAATTCTTTGGCCTTATCGATGTCAAAGTTTCTTGTTATTCATCCACTATGAAATTCCCTAATCAGATTCTCCTGCGCTGATCCTCTGGGGATTCATAACTGATGTCCTCTAAACAAGTATGATTCTTGGATAAAATAATCCATGTATGGATTTTTATAGAAACTACAAGGTTCTCTTAATTCCTTCCAATCCTTATTATAATACTCGTTGACTTCATAGTCGGCTTTCATTGAATCTAACCTTGTCGATTGAATAGTCATCATTCCCAACAATGCAACTCTTTGACCCAATGCATCGATGACTTTCTTGGTATTTCTCAAATTGTGTTTCATTACAAAAGTGTAATTCTGTAGAAACTTAACCAACTTCATGTGTCTATTATTCAACTTCTTCTGAGTACTGAGATACCTTAGATCATGGTGATCGATAAACAAAACAATTATTTAGGAAACAAATAATTCCTCCACTTCTTCAATGTCTATACAATGACATAAAACTCCTATTCATAAACTGAGTATTTCTTCTTGGCGTCATCCAAACTTTCAATGAAAAATACAATCGATCAGCCTTCCTAGCTCAACACTTCCCCAATTTCCAATCCACTAGTATCACAGTCCACTTGAAATACCTTGTTGAATTATAGGAGATCTAAAACTAGTATCTTTGTCACCTTCTACTTCAACTTCTCAAAGGCTCATCGGGTGGCCTCCATCCACTTGAACTCTCCCTTTATCATGCATGTCATCAACATTACATGTATATGACTAAAATACACGATGAAATTCTTGTAAAATTGGCAAATCCATGAAAAATCCTTACCTCAGTGGCGCTTGTTGGATTAGGACACTCTAAAAATGATTTCACATTTTTTGGGTCCATCTACATTCCATGGCTTGATACTATTGTTAAATGTATAGCATCAGGAGTGATTATCCAAGACTTGTGTTGTATCAATTCAAGGACTTGTGTTGTATCAAGTTAAGGAACTTGTGTTATATCAATTTAGGGACTTGTGTGGTATCAAGTCAGGACATTGCATTGTATCAACTCCTATATATATCCTCATGTATTGAGGTGGGATGCATATACTATGATCTTGTATTGTTTCAAGATTGGAATCTTGTGTTGTATCAATATTGGAGTCTTGTGTTGTATCAAGATTATTGACTTGTGTTGTATGAAGTCTAGAATTGTGTTGTGTCAAGTCAATGATTCTCATAGATGGTACGACATGAGAATGATTTCCAATTATGAATATGGACTTGTGTTGTATCAAGTCATGTGGTTATACTATGTGATATATTGATAGTCATGGTCACTAAGCGTTATAAGTATCCTTTAGGGATTAGCTACCCATAGAGTGGATTACTTTAGTATATGACTATATGGCCCAGGGTAATATATATGACCATCGATATGAATTAATTCCACTGAGTATGAAATGATAAGATGGATAAATAAAATACACATATGAACCATGCAATAATTAATTAATGATAATTAGATAAAATATAGAGAAAGAGAATGAACTCGAATTACACATGCATGCCTCAAGTGAACTTGAATTATAAAGGTTTCAATTAAAGCCTTAGTTGTAAATAAATATTGTATCAGTTAAAATAAAGAATCTCTCTAAGATCCATGTGATGATAAAAAATAGTAAAAATGAATTAATAAAATCTTATGTGTTTTAGTTAATTAAAAGAAACTTATAGAGATCCATGCAAATGTTTTACATGGATGGAACTAAGAGTGAAGCACTTAAGTCATCATGTTAAATAAGCAAGAATCCATCAGTTGACTAAAAATATCCATGCAAAAGTTAATAATAGAAATTGTGCATGGATGGCACTAATTATGAAGCACCAAAAGCATTCAATTAGTCTCCTAAATTTATGGACATGTATTCAGTTTAAGATTGAGTTCATTTCAGTTAGTTCACAATTAGTTCAGTCAGTTCACGTTGATTTTAGCAAGTTCACATTTAGTTCAAGTCAGTGAACCTTCAGTTAAAACTATCGAGGAAAGTAGGGTGCATGCCTTCTACATGGTTGATGTTTTGGTTTGTTATTAAAGTGTTGGGCACTTGGCAAGTTCATTATAGTTGCATACAGTTGAATACAGTATTGTATTGGAAATGTCCTCTCTATTGATGAGGTGATATCTCTTATTGAGCAATCCAATTATGTGTTGTAAACCATTCTCTGCAAATCTATCTATCATGCTCAAAGAATTGTTGGGTTTTTCATCCTTCGTGTTTGGAGGGTTTTCCCAAGGTATATCTTGTCTCTTATGGTTGAATGATTTATGTGGCTGATATATTTATGTGTTTTGATATATTTATGAGATTCGTATGTGGCTGATACAAATATTCATATGTGGCTGATATAAAGATTCATATGTAGTTGATTTATGAGATTCATATGTTCTGAAAGTGTTTGATAAAAGTTTCAAAGTTCAAGGATCTCCATATTTTCTCAAAACATTAACATAGTATCAAAGAATAGGGCATGAAGGAGCTTAGTTTTGTGCAGAAAAACTAAAGCCTACGTGATCTTGACGAGTTGAGACAAAAGCTTGGATCCATGACATCAATCTCCTTCCGACCGAAAGATCGTCTCGAGGGAACTTCTAACTTCAACACATGGAGGTCAAGAGTATTGAACACTCTTGAGGATTATTATATATATGGATACATTTCCACAATAGTGGAGGAGCATTCATCCAATGTAGGAAAAATCTAGAGCAAATCACTATGCATCATTCTCGTCACTATTCCAGGTAACAAAATCTGTGAATCGTTTCTGATCAAACCATGAGGAATCAGTTAAAACCATTGAAAACACACTTCCTAAATGGGCCTATTTATCTTATTCTTAAGTGGATTTCAAAAATTCACAATGGTTTTGGAGATATGATCAAGAATTTGAAGATGAAGTTTTCAAAATCTATGTTATGGATGTCTTTCTAATATGGACGAATTGATTGAATGACCTAGGTATTTGTGGATTCGATATTATCCTTTTTCAATGGATATTTTGTGTAATATGATCATCATATATTTAATAACTCATACAAAGAAGAGGAAGATGATCATCAGAATAATTTTTTCCTAAAGAAGAGCATTCACTCCAGGTTGCATGGGATCTAGTTTCCCCATATAGAGATTCGATAACTCTTGCATGCACTCAAATTTGAAAGAATATCAAGACCAAGGTGCTCCATTAATCTTCGCAAGGAAACAAATATCAGCAAGGAGCTCACAAAACAATAAAATATAAGTACGTGTATTTTGTTTATGATATGCTCTTTAGGTCTATATGATTTTGAATGTGTTTCATTACATACATATAGAGATATGTATTCCTAGGATTGTGAATGATGTTATGGTATATCATGATTAAAAGCATATGTTACAATCCTTCTATTTATTGGTAAATAGTAAAATTTATGTTATTTTTAAATTAAGAAGAGTATGCGGTTGCATGATTGTTCATGAGATATGAATATAAAGCATGTATGGTTGCACATGAGATATGAATATAAAGTTTCATGATTGTTCATAAGATATGAATATAAATATTGCATGATTGTTTCATGAGATATGAACATGGATCTTCATAATTTATTTATGAAATATGAATGGGGTTATGTTGAAACATTAATTTAATATTTATACATAACTATATGAACAATTGCTAGTAGATTGAAAGTATTCATGTGAATAAAATTCATGAGTTCTAAATTTTAGAATATTTTGTCTTGTAAGAAAAATTCATATGCACTGACCTACAAGTAAAGAATGACATAAATATGGTGTCATTTCAATGGTTGATCTAGAAAGAGAACAAATTGAGAGGTTCCTATGATTTTTAGAAAGAAGTCAGAATAGAAGCACTAATACTATTTTGAGAGATGGAAAGACTCATGAAGGTAATTTATTTATCCTAGTTATATTCATATATGTGTTATACATAAAGGAGTACGAGTCTCTATGATGAAGGACTCAAATTTATGATCCTCACATCCTAGATGTTGAGAGGGAGAAGCTACATTTTATAGCTCCTGAAAAACCAGTGGAATTGTTTAATTAACCTCTTGATATGTAGAAACTTGTATGGTGACCATATTCAAAAGTAAGCTATACGTAAGAATCTTGGATGATTCTTAAGTTTAGAGTTCTAACAGTCTTTAGATAATATTTTCTTCTGATTGAGGAAAATGTTAAGTAGAGTTCTTGAAAGGATATAAGAACATTGGGTTATAAGTCCACGACCACACACATGAATATAAATCAAATTCTTATTCATATTTGTAGGATATTTTAAATGTTAGATATACACAGGTCCTAGGATCATTTATATGATATACAGTCAATACATAGACATGTACAACAAAGCATGTATTGTGTTACATACTTAGTACATGTGTATGTGGATTTTGACATGTCTCGGTCAGTGAAAGTAAGTTGAACGAATATATGGATTCTGACAAGTACAGTGATCGAGAAATATCACATCAAATACGTTGCTCAGTTAGAGAATATTGTAAAGAAATAAAGATTTAGAAATTTCCTAGTCATTTATATCCGAGACATGGTACAAAAACGAGTTGTGTAACTCATGTACATATCCATGCTTGAGCAAAATCACCAGCATATTTACCAAGCCTTTATCTAGAACAATCTTGGTATAGTATAAAAATAATCCTCTAGTTGAAGAGAGAGTATTGATGTATCTTCATAGGAAGCAACAGTTAAAAGTCCCCAAACTATTTAGTCATGGTATATAACTCAGGAAGTCAAGGGCTGTGATATTTATGTGGAGAAAATCCACATGAGCAGAAGCATGGTTAAAGTCTCAGAGACTATTGGAAACTCAAGAAGAGTTATAGTCTGCATTTTAATAAAACAGTTAAACCTATTAGAGAGGTTTATATATCCATATGGTTGGCTATGTGGGGTACTGTGATATGAAATCACTAGGAAAGTGATCAGGCCTTGAAGAACATCACAAAGAACTTCTTCAGATGATAGAAGATTCTTGAAATCAGAAAATGTTGAAGATTGAAAGAAAATATAAGACATTTTTGCACAATATTACAAATTTAAATGTGTTATATATGATGGATATGAAATCCATAGTTTCTAGTTTAGAGAAACTTCATTCTAGGTTAGGTCCATATGATTCTATTGTGATTAAGTAGCTAGTTCATCTCTTAATGTACTTAGTAGACCTATTGTATTTTATTCTTGTTACTAAGCATATGTTTGAGTACCTTTGAGGTACATTAGAATAGGTTCTTTATTGTATTTGATACATGGTAGACCTATTGTGTTATCCAACTATTAGTTTATCCTGAAATAAAGCAATGTAAATTGCGGCTAGTACTACGAAATATTGTATTGCGGCTATTACTACGGAATCAAGGTGTATGTCAAAGAGTACTACAAAAGAAAATGTATTTTTCAAATAGTACTACCTTCTGAGAAGTATTGTAGTTTTGGGATGCTACCTACTGGGTGGAAGACTCGAGCCTATTGTTATTAGGTGTTTTAAAATCAATATTTCTAAAGAATAAGGTGTTTCATGTTATGTTGAAACACATTAAGATGAAGTATCACTTCATCATAGTCATGGTCATGTAATTAAAATTTCAGTACTTAACTACTTATGAGTAGATTGCAAATGTGTGGACGATTTGTTGTCAAATGATGAAGTTTAAACCTTCCGAGATAAGCTTGGTTCAGCATAAAATTACTAGTAAACCATAGATTGTCTCCCTTGTTGAGAGGGAGGGTTGAATGTACATCATGACGAGTCATTCTCCAAGAATTGTGTTGTATCAATACAGGGACTTGCGTTGTATCAATTTAAGGACTTTTATTGTATCAAGTGAAGGAACTTGTGTTGTATCAAGTTAAGGACTTGTGTGGTATCAAGTCAATACATTGTGTTGTATCAAGTCCTATTTATGTCCTCATGTATTGAGGTGGGATGCATGTATTATGATATTTTTTTGTATCAATATTGAAGTCTTGTGTTGTATCAATACTAGTCTTGTGTAGTATCAAGACTGTGGACTTGTGTTTTATCAAGTCTAGACATATGTTGTATCAAGTTAATGATTCTCATAGATGGTACCCCATGAGAACGGATCTCCAATTATGGAGATGCACTTGTGTTGTATCAATTCATGTGGTTATATTATGTGATATATTGTTATTCATGGTTACGAATTGCTATAAGTCTCCTTTAGGGATTAGCTACCCCTAGAGTGAATTACTTTAGAATATGACTATATGGCTTGGGGTAATATATATGAACATCAATATGAAATATTTATTCTGAGTATGATATGATAATATAGATAGTTAAAATACATATATGGACCATCCAGTAATTAATTAATGATAATGAGATAAAGCATAGAGAAAGAGAATGAATTCGAATTGTGCATGCATGCCTCAAGTGAACTCGAATTATGAAGGTTTCAGTTAAAGACTTAGTTGTAAATAAAGAATGTATCGGTTAAAATAAATAATCTCTCTTAGATCCATGCAAAGATAAAAATAATCAAATCAAATTAATAAAAACTTATGTGTTTCAGCTAATTAAAAGGAACTTATAGAGATCCATGTAAATGTTTTGCATGGATGGAACTAAGAGTGAAGCAGTTAATTTAGCATTTTAACTAAGTGAGCATGCATTAGTTAACTAAGAATATCCATGCAAAAGTTAATAATAAAAATTGTGCATGCACTAATTGTGAAGCACCAAAAACATTCAGTTAGTCTCCTAAATTTATGGCCATGCATTCAGTTGAAGATTGAGTTCATTTTAATTAGTTCCGTCAGTTCACATTCATTTCAAGTCAGTGAACAGTCAATTTAAACTATTGAGGAAAGGATGGTGCGTGTCTTCTATATGCTTGATGTTTTGGCTTGTTATCAAAGTGTTGGGCACTTGGAAAGTTCATTACGGTTGCATACAATTGAATACAGTATTGGATTGGGTCTCTCTTCTCTACTGCTGAGGAGATATCTCTTATCATAAATCTTCTTATGTGTTGTAAACCATTCTCTACTGCTGAGGATGGTGCGTGTCTTCTACATGCTTGATGTTTTGGCTTGTTATCAAAGTGTTGGGCACTTGGAAATTTTATTACGGTTGCATACAATTGAATACACTATTGGATTGGGTCTCTCTTCTCTACTGCTGAGGAGATATCTCTTATCATAAATCTTCTTATGTGTTGTAAACCATTCTCTGCAAATCTATCTAGCATACTCAAAGAATTGTTGGGTTTTTCATCCTTTGTGTTTGGAGGTTTTTCCTAGGGTATATATTATTGTCATATCTCTGATATAAATTAGATATGAATATTAACTCTTACTGTTGATAACATCAAAAGTGGAATAAAATTTTACAAGAAGATTAAGCACTTTCTTCATCAATGAAACACGTAGGCAGTAATGACATAAACTGAGTGTGGAAGAGGGTTAGTGGGAGACACAAAAATACATGTATGGAAACTAAAATTTCAGATCCATAAGCACATTTATGTTGTTCCCTTTTAGGTTTTGAGCATTAGTGAGGTTGACGTCTACTACCAAGCTTCTGGGTGTCCCAACTGGTGCAAACTGAGATTTGAACAGTCAAATCCAAGAAACCAAGGTTATGGAAGGGTAAGGTGAGTTATCAGAAACTTTTTAGGAATTAAATATCATTTAAGTAGAATTAGAATAATTCTAGAACAATTTGGAATAGTTTGAGGATGTTTGGGAAAAAACTAGGAATTTGGCCTAAAGATTGTATGTGCAAAGGAGGATTTCCAATCACTATTAAAACTTAATAAAATCAGGTTATGTGAGTTTTATTGGGTTTTTTGGGTGGATTTATGACCTGATAAAACTTACATAATGGAATTTGAGTATGTAGAACAGTCAAGGCATTGAAAACAGTAAAACTAGTCAAATTTGACTAGGTAATGAGCACAGATTAAAAAAATAGAGTGAAATTCACTACAGTAAATTATCAAATATGCAAATAATAAATATAAGAGGTCAATAATAACACATTTAACAGTCTCAAAATCATACATCAGTATTTTAAACATGGAATCACTGTCAGCACATGAAGACTTACAAAATGCTCATTAAATGAGCATTGGAATGACTCTCTCAGTGAAATTTTGGCATTACGACCCCATGGATAATTAATTTTGTTATGTATCAGATATAAAAATGTTAATATAGATAATATAATCTCAAAAAAATATTGGAGGATTTTATCTCCCTCATTGGTGCCCAACACTAAAGAATAGAAGCTTGAAACCAACACCTGGCACCAATCTGACAATCCTGAGAGCATAAGTGAAGTCTCATTCACTGTAGCTCAAATTCCAATACTGAATGGATGATATATAAGCTTTATATTTGTATTCAATGGTTTCTCCTTAAATCTCTTTGGTTTCACTGAAGAATAGAAGAGAGAAGATAAGAGACTAGGAAGGCTTGGGGCGCATCACCCAAGGTACCTGAGGCACATCACTCAGAAAAGAAGCTATACTTCACTCAAATACAAAAGAATAATGATAAAATTTTGTTCAAATGATTTGGAATCATTATTTTATATATTGATTGACTTGTTGAGCAATTCATCCACATGTTGAGCAAGTTACCCACTTGCAAACCCTAACCCTAACCCATGAATGTGCCTTCCTTAAGGAGATTAGAAACTTTAGGATTTAGGAAAAATTTCCTTTCTTTGCATCTTTCAACCAATTTGGAAAATGCGCCCTCCTTGACCAAAAGTTGTCTGCTTTATGAATGACATATTTTCTTGCACTTTCCTATTTTGAAAACTGCCTTGCTTTTCCCTGCTTTTGGAAATTGCTATGTTTTTTATGATAGACTGTTTTTCCTGCAATTTCTATATTTTTCACTTGAGTTCATTTTTATCATTTTCCTTATTTTCTATAGGTTTTGTTTTCTTATTGACAACTCATGGCACACTTGACCTCATGCACCCTCCTTCTCACCTAGCACATGTACAACTCATTTCCCAAATTAATTATTCTCCATAATAATTAATTACATACAAATAACCAAAATTAGGAATTTAATCTAATACATGCAACCATAGTATTAATTAATCAAAATTCCCTAAGAAAATTTCATTTAATTTATTTTTAAACCCCAAGGAATTGATAAGGTCAACACTTTTAATGTTCTTCAAGGAAGGGACATTACATTCCTCCCCTCCCAAGTATGTTTGTCCTCAAGCAGAAGTAATCCAGGGTGTTGCAAAATGTGTTCACCCTCCCAAGTGGCATCTTCAATGGGAAACCCATTCCATTGCACCATTCTGGTTATATTCATTCTACTAATGACTAACCCTTCTTCCAAAAACAATTCACCGAGTTAATAACACTAAGTAGGATGTCTAGATCTTACTGCCTCCTCTACAAGGATGCAAATGTTCCTACCACTTGTGGAAAGCTGTCATTCCAAGAAATTCCAGGGTCCCGATGTTTCAACTACATCCTCCCAAACATTGGTAACAACAATAAATATTCATCATCACAGAGGATGAAAATGAGGAAATGAAAATCATACCACCACACTAGCAATCGATCACTCCCCGTGCCAAACTGAGCATCTTTGATACTCTCCCACCAAGCATGGAACTTCTCAATGTGGGTCAAATCATATTGAGCCTCTCCGAAGTATGAAATACATGTGCAAGCTAGGAGTGGAACCCACATTACTTCTACTATGAATACACAGGTGGTTATCTCATGTCCCTCCACATATACTGAGGAAATTATATAGCATCCATACATTCTCATGCCACTTCTCACAAAAAATTTCTGATGTGTCTAATGAACCTCCATTGGTGCAAGAAAAATGTTTATCCTCCAAGGCACACATCTCAATCATGTGTCTAGCCACCCAATCAATGCAGGATGAACAAACTCTCATGTTGATTGATCCAAGTGGGAATAATTCAACTACTACTAGTGCACTTTTCAAACCACATGGATTGACCATCAATCCATCAACTGGAAGAGTGGAAGTCTCATGCTCCTCTTGTGGCACCAACAGGAAAAATCATTTCACCCAATTTTCATCCCCACGTGATGTGGTTGAAATAAAAGTGTGGGGTGAAGAATTGTGAACCAAATCTTTGCAATACCCATCCATCGATCTAATTGATGCACCACTTCCTTCATTGGTTGGCTCAGTGAAAGTGTGATCATGTTCCTTCTTCAAAATTATTTAATTTTTACCCAGAGGCATCTCCAAATTTCTCTAAAATGGTGCAAGTGCTTGGTCTTTATTTTGTTTGTTCTCCATTTCCTCAAACACATGCAAATAAAAATGCATTGCATGTGCATGTGTAGATGAGGTATCTAATGGCTGCAAAGTAAATATTTTTTGTTGTTCACATGTCAGGACACTATCAGTTACAACAAAAAATTTATTGCAGAAACAAGAGAATCATTTACCTCCCAAAGTCTTTATTTAAATGATGTCTCTATCCACCAAATCAATGGATGAATAAGGACTTTTATTTGCTGATACATATGGAATGTGATCAGCCACCTCCTCTAGAAAAAAAACTCCTTTCCACATAGGAAGCTTATGGGGTCTTTCTTCCAAAGCATGCCTCAAGAAAAATTATTTGCATCTACAAGCTAGACTTGTGCAACCTTAGGTCACAATTTCCACTATGTACTCACTTATCCAATCCTTGAACAAATAAGTGTATTTGATTACATATTTGAATGGTATATCCTCTTGAATGCACTCCTACAATGAAACAAGTTTATGATCAATATATTCTATGGTATCTTCCTTCTCTAACACTTTCAAATCTGAACTTTCCTCATGTTTTTCCTCCACATGGTTCCTCCAACAAATCCACTACGTCATCTTCCATGTGAAAATGGCCATATTCCATGTAGGATAGGGTGTGTGATGAACTCAACTCCTTTCGAAGTTTATCATTTTGCATTGTTGATTCTTAAAGTACCCTCTATGTGCTCTTCAATGAATTAGTGGTGATTTACAACTTACTAGTGAGCCTTTCTGATTCTTCTTCTTCCTTCTTGAGTGCACTATGGTGCATTTCATCCATCATAAGGAGATTATATCTATATAATAGTAAGTTCTTGTAGCTTTCCTTCATATTAACCACTCTTTCTTTAAGTGCTATGAATTCTTCCAAAAATTATTCTCCTTCCAACTATCCTACAGAAGCTTTCCAACAACATCTTGTCACCAGGGCATTGGTGTCAACAAAGTTTTCCATGGCTTCCCTAAGCTTCTCCTTGTCCTCCTTTAGTGATCCACTGAAATGATGTGGCTCGCAAAGAAGATCCTCCACCAAGTTTTCTCCTTCCAATGCCTGACACATAAGATCATATTTCTTGTAGCATGGATCTGCAACACAAATCTCATTCTTACCATACCTTTCAGCTTTAGAATCTTTTGCAAAATCACTTCCATGATATAAAGTGGAGGGTAACTTTGAGGGTTGCAATGAAATGTGACCTTTACAAAAATCATAAATTGCATCATACCTTGGCATTTCATATTCATCCTCTTTGTGTAGGGACACTATGGTGGCCTTCTCTTCCACCAAATTCTCTTGTTCACACCACACCAAAGTAGTGTGTCCTTGTCTTCTTTCTCATTATGATGCTCAAGAGGTAACTGTGAATATGATTTATAATCCTCTTTTGAATCTAATCCAAAAGGTGTCTCACCTCCCTCACATGGACCAACATCCTTAGAAGTGATCTGGAAATCACCCACAAAGAAGTTGGAAGTGCATTCATCTTCACTTTCTTCTCCCATGTAGTCACCTTGCAGTGACTTGCACTCCACCTCATGAATCTTTGTTTCTGGTTTCCTACTTGCAAGCCTAGGAAATTCATAGTTCTCCTGAATGATGATAGTGGGATCTAGCTTCTCACTCATGTCAATCCTATCCTATGATGTGGATGCAACTTCATCATGATACAAGGGAATATAGAAATCTAAATTGTGTTCATCCCTTTGCATCATGTTTTCCTTTTCATGTGGTGGAGCTATGGTAGCTTAATCTTACACCAAATATTATGGTTCGCATTTCACTAATGAAGGCTTGTCTTCTACTACATTGTGAAGTCCAAATGGTGATTTCAGATCTGATCTATGTCTTTCTTTTGGATATGATCCAATATATGTATTACTACCATTAATGACATCATCATCCTTATTTTTTCTAGCACCAAAATATATTTGGATCTCCCCTGGAAATATCATAGGATTCATCTCTTTGCACACATCATCAACCATATGTGCAATCATTTTCTTGATTGTCCCATTGTATGGATATCTGAACAACTTCTGAATCTCAAGAGAATAGTACTCTTGAAAAAAGGGCCTTCAAACTTTCCATCACGCAATCCACAATACTCTGCAAGGTAAATAATTGATGGTTTTGACCTCCCTCTACAATAAAACCCATAATGACTAGACCTCAGCCTCATGACTTCATCATATGCTAAAACATAGAATTCATCATCTTCATCTCTCGGTAGGTTTCCATTAACATAGAGTATTTATTATTCTTCGTACTATATGTAGTACATTTCATACTGCTCATCATAGTCATCATCGGAACAGAACATGGCTGAAATGTTCTTCAACTTGAGAGCTTACTTTCCAAGGGACTGGAGGAAAGTGATATGATACCACTGTAATATCTCTGATCTAAATTAGATAAGAATATTAACTCTTATTGGTGATATTATCAAAAGTGGAATAAAATTTTACAAGAAGATTAAGCGCTTTCTTCATCAATGAAAGGCATAGGTAGTAATGGCATAAAATGACAGTGACAGAGGGTTAGTGGGAGAAACAAAAATATAGTTCAAATCCCTAAGAACCTATATTTTGGTTGCATTTAGGTTTTGAGAATCAGCGAGGATGAATTCTACTACCAGGATTATAGGTGTCCCAACCGGTGCAAACTAAGATTTGAATAATAAATTCCAAGAAACCAATTATATGGAAGGATTAGGTGATTTATCACTCATTTTTTAGGAACAAAATATCATTTAATCAGGTTGAGAACAGTTCTGGAACAGTTTGCAAGAGTTTGAGGGTGTTTGGGAAAAAACTAGGAATTTGGCCTGACAATTTCCCGTGCAAAGCAGGATTTAAAATAACTATTAAAACTTAATAAAATCCAGTTCTGTGAGATGGAATTAGTTTTTGGGTGAATTTATGACTTTCTCCAACTTACAGAATCTAATTTGAGTATACATAATATTCATGGCATTGAAAACATGAAAACTAGTCAAATTTGCCTAGCTAATGAGCATAAGTAAGAAAATAGGGTGAATTTCACTATTGTAACTTATAATATCTGTAAATAATAAATATCATAGTTCTATTAGACCACATTTAACTGCATCAATCTCATACATCGCTATTTTAACCATGGAATCTTTGTCAGTACATGAAGACTTACAAAAGGCTCATTTAATGAGCATTAGAATGACTCTCTCACTGAAATTTTGGCATTACGGCCAAATGAATCAGGAATATTATTGTTTATCATAGATAAAAATGTTAATACAAAGAGTATAATCTCATAAATATATTGGAGGATTCGATATCCCTCAATGGTGCCCACGACTGAAGAATAAAGGCTTGAAACCAACACCTGACACCAACCTGGAAATTCTGAGAGCATAAGTGAAGTCTCCTTCATTGGAGTTTGAATTCCAAGGATTAATGGTTAATATTTGAGCTTGATATTAGTATTCAATGGCTTCTCCTTGACTCTCTTTTCCTGCACTGAAGAATAGAAGAGAGAAGATAAGAGACTAGAAAGGCTTCACTCATACAAGAAGTTATGGCATGTCACTCTGACAAGAAGCTATGCTTCACTCAACATCAAAAGAATATGATCAAATTTTTTTCAAATGAGTTGGAATAATTCTTTTATATTCATCCACCTGTTGAGAAAGCTACCCACTTTCAAACCCTAACCCTAACTTATGGATGTGCCTTCCTCGAGGAGATTAGAAAGTTTAGCGTTTAGGAAAAGTTTCACTGCTTTGCATCCTTCAACCAACTTGGAAATTGTGCCCTCCTTTACCAAAAGTTTCTTTCTTTATGAATGACATATTTTTTCTGCACTTTCCTGTTTTGAAAACTTCCTTGTCTTTCCTTTCTTTTGACAGTTGCTATCTTTTTTATGACAGATTGGTTTTCCTGTAGTTTCTATCTTTTTGGCTTAAGTTCATTTTTAGCATTTTCTTGATTTTCTCTAGGTTATATTTTATGGTTGACAACTCATTGTCCACTTGGCCTCATGCGCCCTCGTTGTCACCTAGCACATGTACAACTCATTTCCCAAATTTATTATTCTCTATAATAATTAATTGCATACAAATAACCAGAATTAGGAATTTAATCTAATACATGCCTTTATAGTATTAATTAATAAAAATTCCATAGGAGGAGTTCATTCAATTCATTTTTAAACCCCTAGGCATTGGCAAAGTAAACACTTTTAATGTCCTTCAAGGGACATTGCAATTGTCTTTTATGGTTAAATGATTTATGTGGATGATATATTTTTGAGATTTACATGTGGATGTGTTTGTGAGATTTACATGTGGTTGATATATTTATGTGGTTAATATATTTATTGGATTCATGTGGCTGATATAAAGATTCATATGTGGTTAATCTATGAGATTCATATGTGTTAATATTTTTTGATAAAACTTATAAAGTTCAAGCATCTTCATATTTACTAAAAACATTAACAATTATAAATCCCAAGTATACCAATTCCTCCTGCATGAAGGAACACTTCTACAAATTCACTGGTACTTTTTCTTGACTCGAATTTTGTAGTACCTGTCTCAAATGAACCAAGTGATCAACCTCCATCTTGCTAAAAATCATAATGTCATCAAGGTAGACAATGACAAACTTTCCTTGAAATGGATTCAATATTTCATTCATCATCCTAATGAATGTACCCAGTGCATTGGTCAGTTCAAATGGCATAACTATCCACTCATACAGTCCTTCCTTTATCTTGAAGGTTGTATTCCACTCATCACCTTCTCCAATCTTGATCCGGTGATACCCACTCCTCAAGTAAATATTAGTAAAATATCTTTCTCCCCTAAAGTATTTGATCAAGATGTCCATTCTTGGAAATAAAAACATATCCTTGATGGTGATATTGTTGATGGATATGGAATTGGCGCACATCCTCCATTTCCCTCCTTGATTAGGTGTTATTACAATTGATAATACACATGGACTCAATATTTCTCTTATCATCTTCCCACTTAACTACTCTTGGACTTACTAATTCAATTCATCATTCTCAATCGGCATCATCATATGTGGTGCCTTATTCATCAAACTCAACCCTAGAATTAAGTCGACCTTGTGTGATATACTTATGGCTAGAGGTAATCATGTCAACATATCATCGACCGTTATGCCCTTAAATTCAAACAATGCCTTTCTAATTGTTGGAATATAATCCGTCGGGATTATACAATATGTAAATATTTTAAATATATTCTGAATGTGAATAGTCATGTAGGAATATGAATAGGTTGGTTGGAAGTTGAATCACAACCGACATATGAATTGTATAAATAAAGGTATTTCCCAAGGAATAAGATGAATTTGGGAGTTATTATCTAACAGTGGTATCAGAGCACCACCTGCCATAACTCCTGGCTGCATTTCAGTCCTGGCATTTTGTCTGCTAGACCTTTGTTCTACCAAATTCATTTCAGGCTACCTGCTCCGTCAGTCTGCCAGTCGCATGCATTCTCTTTGCCAGCCTGTGCGCATTCATTGTATGCATTATTCTCCTCTAGACCTGCATTGAGGAATGATGTATGAAATAGTTTGTTGGTTAATTACTCCCTCAATTAGCTAGACACTCTCGACTGCCCTCTACTGGAAAAATTCAAACGTGACCTGCCTAACCCTAAATATATTTACGTAGTTGTTCTTTCTTTCTGCTTAGACCTGCCTAACCCTAAATCTATTTACGTAGTTGTTCTTTCTTGCTGCTCAAACCTTCCTAACCCTAATCTGTTGTGTGAGCTGCGATTTCATATTATTTCTGCTGCGAGTTCATATTATTGAAGCCTCTGATATACAAGTGCAACCATTATGTGAAGATCGTGTAAGCTCGTGGAGTATCCTGCCTACGACCTACTCCTGTGGAGTATCATGAAGCTGGAGAGTGTTGTGATTTCTTTGCTGTGTATTTGATGAGCTTGAAGACTGACAGTGGTAAATATTACGATAGATCCTTTTTCAATAGCGTGGAGGTAAAGTCTTGGTGTTGTATTTACTTATAACCATTGGAAGTGCATAAAACCTAATTTATGCCCTAATTCCTGTGCGTGGAGTTTTCTGGTAAATTCTGCAAATATTTTCATATGTACCATATGGATGCTGCGTATTGAAGAGGCCTGTGACTGTTGTATTAAATATTTTAGTTTGGATGTATACGTATGGGAGTATTGGGTTTCCTCTTTTCGATTTGAAGCTGTGTATTGATGCCGTGACCATTACATGAGAATATTGTTGAGTGTTGATATGTGTTGAGCTTGAAACCGTGACCATTACATGAGAATAATGGGGTTGTATGACCCATTTTTGTATGAGCATAGTTGCTTTGTATTGATGAATCGTGACTGCTATTTGATGCGTTGGAGTAGTGTATGCTGCACTTCACATCCACTTGAATATTAAAGCTGCGTTGTTGAAAAGGAGAATTAGTGCTTTGAAGACTCTCCCTCATCACAAATATTCATGGTGGAACACTTGAAGCTTTGAAGACTGACCCTGAACGTGAGTGAAGAACCTCATGCCTGTATTCAGCTGCGTGAAGCTGCAGCTTGAGTCCATCAAGGCCTAGAGCTAGTTATTTTTGGATGAGACCATTGTTGCGACTCAATTGATGTGAAGACCGAGTTGAAGGAAGAAGACTGCTTGAAGAGTGTTAAACTGTAAGAAGTACCGGGAACTCATTCGACTAAGTGGTGCTGCAAGATATTGTATTGATGTATTTTTTCATCTTCGATGAAGATTTGAAAGGTATTGTTTATATAATACCACTCTAGAATAAATGATATAGAGTTGCAAAATTAAATATAGAGCAGCTGCAAGATTGTTTTGATAGGGCTGTAGAATTAGTTCATATTGTAATTTATAAAGGAGCAGGAATCTAAACCTGCATCCCATATCTTTTTCCAAGTATTCTGTAAGTTGCAGATTCATCACAGAAGATGCAATCTATAGCATCTGTAGTTGGTGCCACTCTCTCTGGCAAAGAGAGAGGCAGAGGAAGAAGAAACTTCAGAGGTAGAGGAGATAGAAACAACTGTAGCAAAAGATCAGATTTGAAGTGCAAGCGTTGTGGAAAGATTGGACACACAACAGATCAGTGTTGGGCTTCGTGGGAATCCATAAAAGACAGACATAACCAGAAGAAAGATGACAATAAGAACCAAGATGCTAGTAAATCTTCAGATTCTGCTCATTGTATTATTGCACATTGTAATCTTGGTATTAATGAAATGAATTCACTTTCATCTTACAAATATTGTTGGCTACTTGATACTGGTGCAACATCACACATGACTTTTAGAAAAGACTGTTTTGAAGAACTTAATGAAACAATAAATGGCATAGTTTACTTTGCAGATAAGTCAAGTCTTAAACCAAAGGGAATGGGAACCATTTGGCTGAAGATGCCTGGATTCCCTGATTTCTTGTTGAAGAATGTTCTTTATCTTCCAGAGTTGCAGAGAAGCCTGTTGTCCTTGGTGGAGATTCGACAGCAAGGCCATTCCATCCACATGTTTGATGGAATCGTAGAAATAAGAAATTCCTCTGACAACCAAGTCATCGTGACTGGATACGAAGATGGGAAGCTGATGAAGCTAAAGGGTTCATCTGCAAGGGTTCAGAACTATGCCTACCTCTCTCAGCATGGAGAAGGTAATTTGTCATCAAGTTTA
>LPNX011081134.1:22690-160574 GCA_001517045.1 Pseudotsuga menziesii
GGACATATCCACTATTACTTAGGAATTGAAGTCACTCAACATCTTAAGTACATATTCCTATCTCAGAAAAAATATGTTGGAGAACTACTAGACAAATTTTGCATGACAGAATGCAACCCTATCTCTACTCCAATGGAATAGAAAATGAAGCTCACATCAAGCGAAGGAAAAGAATTTGAAGATGCGACCAAGTATCAACAACTTGTAGGAATACTTATCTACCTTACAACAACTAGACCAGATATTTTTTATGTTGTTGGCATACTTTCAAGGTTCATGCATAAACCTTGTGAAGGACACTGGTCAGCTGCAAAAAGATTTCTAAGATACTTGAAGGGGACTCAAGACGTCGGACTCAAGTACTCTAAGGTGGATGACTTCAAACTTATTGGTTACTCAGACTCAGATTTTGAAGGCGATAGGGAGACAGGAGTATCAAATTCTGGATACACTATGAGTCTTGGATCAGCAGCTGTCTCATGGAGATCATGCAAACAGTCAGTTCCAGTAGATTCAACAACAAAAGTAGAATATGTGGCTACAACTGAAGCAACGAAAGAAATAGTATGGCTCAGGAAGATACTTGAATATTTGCAAGAAAAACAAGAGAACTCCACTCCATTATTGATCGACAATATTTATGCAATCAAGCTAGCTAAGAATCCCAAATTCCATGATCGAACCAAACACATCAACACAAAGTATCATTTGATTTGACATCATGTAGAGACCAAGACAGTCCATCTTCGACATTGTTCCACAAATGATCAAGTTGCAGACATCTTCACCAAAGCGCTTGGACGAGAAAAGTTTGAAAGATTCAGAAACATGCTCGGACTTACTAACACCCCTTCAGATTAAGGGGGGCATTTTTGGAATATAATCCATCGGGATTATACAATATGTAAATATTTTAAATATATTCTGAATGTGAATAGTCATGTAGGAATATGAATAGGTTGGTTGGAATTTGAATCACAACTGACATATGAATTGTATAAATAAAGGCATTTCCCAAGGAATAAGATGAATTTGGGATTTATTATCTAACACTAACTTCAATTGGTATATTCTTCTTCGAAATGTCGATGATCAAACCCTTATGAATAACCACAAAGAAATATTGCTTCTTATTTTCCTCCCGAAATACCTTGGTTGAAGACATCAACACCCTCTTCTCATAGCAGTTGTTCTCATTTCCTTGGCCTCTCTAGTCTTCGACAAGGTAATCAGTCCAAATTTATTGCCTTCCTTCTCATCCATGACAATATTTCTATGACCATCATACACCATTTTACATCGATATTTCCATGTTTGTCCCAACAACAGATGACATGCATACATGGGAATCACATCATACAACACATTGTCATAAGCCTCACCAATCTTGAAATTTATTAGGCACTTCCCAGTCACCGTGATGTGTTGTCCCTTCTGTAAACATGAAACTTGATTGGTGTTTGGGTGCAGTTGGTGTTGGAATATCAAGAAAGATTGAGAGGGGGGTGAATTGGTATTAATCAATCTATTTAAATGTTTATCACTTAAAACAAAATCAACAATAAAAACATAACACACAATATTATTGTGAAATCCCAATTGGGAAAACCACCAACACTTTCTATTTCTACAAAATTATGTTTACAAATGGTTTTTTCCTACTACTACAGACAAGGATGCTACAACACCCTATTTACCAGCAACTACTGGAAGGAGAATATGAGCCCCTAGTTCATCAGCTACCACTAAAATGATGCTTCAACACCCTATCTACCATCTACCACTGGAAGGAGGCTACAACCCCCTCGCGGTCATGTTTCCTGCCCCAACACCTCCCAACCACCCTTATATGATAATTCAATCTTTGACTTCTGTACACCTATGAATATTCCAATTGAATGTATAGAGACCCCTATCTAAAATTTTAAAGTCTTGTTTATATACCCTCAAACGTATCTCTTCATCTAACAATCATGTATCTTCATTGTGACTTTTCACAAACAAAAACCAATTCGAAATTACCTCTCTGTTTTAACTTGTGAAATTATCAATGCACAATTGTCCTTTCCGAAACTACCTTTCTATAATTAACCTTCCACAATTTTCTTTTGCAAATTATCTTTACGCAACGACTTTTCCGTAATTCACCTTCCGCAATTAACTTTCCGCAAAGTGGTGTATGCAACTCTCCTTTCTGCAACTACCTTTTCGCAATTAATCTTCTACAATCACCCTTTTTGCAATCTGCAAGAACTCCTTCCTTCCACAATTGCGGGTTGTGGATTGCATGTCTGCTTTTCAACTTTTCTTGAAATTGCTTCCGCAATTGCGGATTGCGGGTCTTCTTTTCAATTTTTCTCAAAACTGCTTCCACAATTCGTCTTCCGCAAAAAATTATTTCGCAATTACAAATTGCGGATCTACTTTTCATAAATTCTCAAACATGACTTCCACAAATATATTATGTATCTTTAACAAGCTTGCACCTTGGCATTGCAGAAACTATTCTATACCATTGATCTTTCTCTTTCATATGATCTGGGTCATCCAAGTCTTCACTTCATTGAAACTTAGCGTTATAATGCTTTCGACTCTGCTTAGAAAACTGTGTTATTATGGCTCAATATTTTGGACTATTTCATTAATGTTGCATTATGATATTATGTTGACAACAATGTCAATTTAATCAAAAATCTCTCCCTTTGGCATTAATGGCAACATTTTCTCCTTTAGGCAATTTTTCTTCCGCTTTGATAACAATGGAAAATTTTTGAGAAAAAAAAACCCTGTAAAGTTGCTTCGTTTCACTATATTCCTTCATAATATTATAGTTTGTAGTCATGTATAAGCAACACAGCAAGGTATACTTGCATTTCTCTTTGAACGTTGATCTTGTTCTCCTATGTTTTCTTACTTCATATTAGCAACACCAATCCACCTTTGAGGAGATCAAAACCACTCAGAATTATTTACTTATGGACCATAGATTTTTGAAATCACTCCCCCTGTGGGTGTGTCTCCCCTTGTCAACATTTATCATCTTCGTGTGAAAATATTTTCATCCTTTTAGTTAAATTTCTTAATTATGAGGGATTAACCCCCAATTTCTTCCTAAAATAGGCAAATGATTCTCTAGGTAATGGATTAGTGAAAATGTATGCAATTTGTTCCTTCATATCAATATACTCCAATTTGACCACTTTTTGAGACGCTCTCTTAAAAATTGATATTTGATTGGAATATGTTTTGCCTTAGAGTGCATAATAGGATTTTTGGATATGTTTATAGCACTTGTGTTGTCACGGTGTATAACAATGGGTTCCTCATATTTTACAACTAAATCTTCCAGTGTGTTCTTCATCCAAATGACTTGTGTACAACATGATGCAGTAGAAATATACTCAGCTTCTGTTGTACACAGTGAAATGGAAAACTATTTTTTGCTTAGCCATGACACCAAGCAATCTCTTAAGTAGAATGTTGCTCCACTAGTACTTTTTCTGTCATCAATACTTCCTTCCCAATCTGCATCAGTGAATGCCCTTAAAGTGAATTTATTGCTTTTTGGATACCATAATCCATAATCCACAGTACCTTTTAGGTATCTAAGAATTATTTTTACTACAGCCACATGTGTTTCTTTTAGGGTTGATTGGAATCTGGCAACCAAACCTACATCCTGCATTACAATTGGTCTTGTAGTTGTCACATATAATAAACTACCAATCATTTACCTATACATAGTATGATATACTTCTAAATATTCATCATCCTTTCTCAATTTACAACCAGTGACCATAGGAGTACTAACAGGTTTGGATTCTTCCATTTTGAACTTTTTCAACATCTCTTTGATATACTTAGTTTGAGAGATGAAAATCCCTTTTTTTTATTTAGATACTTATAAACCTAGAAATAATGTTAGTTCTCCTAACATTGACATTTCAAATTCCTTCTTCATTTCTAAAGAGAAGTTTACACTCAGAATTTGTATATCACTTCCAAATATGATATCGTCTACATAGACTACAACAATAATCATATTTTTGTTTTCAAACTTTATGTATATATTAATGTCAGTGGCCCCTCTTCTGTATCTGCTACTTTAAGTAAATGTCAAGTCTTGAGAAGCATGCTCTTAGAGTTTGTTTAACACCATAGAGTGCCTTCTTAAGTTTGAAAGCATAATTTATATTTTCTGATAAGAAAAAACCTTCAGGCTGCTCAACATAGACTCCTTCAGGCAACTCAACATAGACTTGTTCTTCAAGTCCTCCATTAAAAAATGCATATTTTACATCCATTTGATACACTCTAAAGTTCTTATATCTTTCAAAAGCTAAAAACATCCTAATGGCTTCAAGTATTGCCACAGGTGCAAAAGTTTCTTCATAGTCAACACCTTCTACTTGAGCATATCCCTTGCATACTAATATGGCCTTGTTTCTTGTCACATGACCAATCTCATTGAACTTGTTTTTAAAAAATCATTTGGTTCCTATAACATTCATTCCCTTAGTTCTTGGGACAATTTCCTAAGTTTGGCTCTTCTCTATTTGATCAGGTTCATCATTCATAGCATTTATCCAATCCTCACTTTTGTAAGCTTCTTTAAATGTTTTGGGTTCTACTATCGAAAGTAGTGTTTGTTCTTCATCATAAAGTAATTTTCTTCTTGTCTTAACTCTTGAATATTTGTCACCAATTATTTGACTTTCAAGATGATTCTTCTAAACCCTCCTAGATGGTGTATTTGTGTCTGATCTTAGAGAGTCTTCATTCTCATTTTCATGTGATTCTTCTTTCTCTAATTTTTCTTTTTCTTCTTCAAAAACATCCTCTTCTTGTGAACTTTCTTTTTCTTTATCATCTATTTCTTCATCATCGGTTTCTTCAACATCCACACTTTCTTGGATTTGTATTCTTCTCAGTTTAGTATCATCAACAGTTACATTTGCACTTTCTATGATCTTGTACAACCTTAGATTATAACATCTGTATACCTTTTTAGTGGAAGAATACCCAAGAAATATGCCTTCATCCGTTCTAGAGTCAAACCTCCCTAGTTTATCATCATCTCTTTTTATGTAGCGTTTACTTCCAAATATTCTAAAATATTTAACTGAAGTTGGTCTTCCAAACCATAGCTCATAAGGAGTCTTGTCACTATTCACTCTAGGTTGTCCCCTGTTTTGTACATATACAGTTGTATATAATGCTTCTCTCCAATAGCCATCGGTCATTTTTGCTTCATTAAGCATAGTTTTGGTTGCTTCTTGGACTGTCATGTTCTTTCTCTCAACAACTCCATTTTGCTGAGGAGTTTTTTCTTCTAAAAACTGCCTCTTGATTCCATGAATTTCACAAAACTCATTGAATTCATTTGAGGTGAACTCTCCACCATTATCTGATCTTAGACATTTATTCTTGTGATTTGCTTCATTTTCAACAAGTGCTTTTAAGTCTTTGAACTTCATAAAGGCTTCTGATTTTTCTTTAAGAAATTCCACCCAAGTCATCCTTGTATAATCTTCGATTAATAACATAAAAGTAATATTGACCTTCAAAAGCTTTTACTCCTTGTTGGTCCACAAAGATCGGTGTGAATTATTTCTAATGGTTGAGAGTTTGTATGTTCTTTGACCTTGAAGCTTGTTTTTGTTTGCCTCCTATGAAGACGATGTCTACAAACATGATTTGGTGGTTTTATGATCTTTGGAAAATTCCTTACAGCTCCTTTCTTACTAAATTTTACAAGACTGTCAAAGTTCAAGTGCCCCATCCTTCTATGCCATAGCAAGCTTTCATCAATTTGACTCATATAACATTGTTCTTCATTTTCTATAATATACACATTGCTTAGAGTTCTCACAGTAGTCCCAACAAGTTTCCCTAAATCTTTTCTTTTGATTTCACACTTCTTGGAATCGAATATCCATATGTGTCATTGATCACATGTTTGGCTCACACTTAAAAGATTAGGTTTTAAGTTATTTACAAGCAAAAAATTTTCATGTTCCATCTTGTCTGTAAGAGCCATTGTACCATTCCCAATTATTTTAGAGGATATATTATTCCCAAAAGTGACTTTTCCTTTTTTATTCATTTTTAGGCTTATAAACTTATTTGGGTCTCATGTCATGTGTTTTGAGCATCCACTGTCCACATGCCATAGAGTTTTATTTTTTGTTGCACATAGAGCTATTGAACATTCCACATCATCATTATTATTCCAAACCTTCATTTCCTCATTTTCTTGAAATTTTGTGGTGTCATTCTCCAAAGGAATCACTAGTTTACAATTTCTAGCAATGTGTCCTTCATTACCACATTTGTAACATTATATACTATAACTTTGCAGAGGATAAAAAGAATTATAGTTTCTTCCTTTTGGATTGCTTTTAGTAACATTATTCTTATAGAAAGGAGATTGTGATGTAATGCCTTTCCCAATAGGAACCATTAGTTTACAATTTATGGCTATATGTCCAAAATTGTTACAGGAATAACAATTTCCCAAAAATAGTTGTTGATGTCTGCTTGGCACATTATCTATCCTGCTTTCGTTTTGAGGGAGAGAAAAAAAATTACTATATTCCTTTACAACTGGTCTCATAAGTGTATTAGCATAACTTCTTTTATTTATGAAGGGGGATTGTTCCATCTTCTTTCCATTGTCATAACCTAGTCCAGCTTTATTACTAGATGACCTTTGACAACTTAGGATGTCATCCAAAGTTTTTGAACTACTCTTAAACTTTGATTGAGAGGATTATTCATTTGTCTTCTTTCTAAGCTAGATCAATTTAGCTTCAAACTTTTCTAATTCTTACTCTCTTTTCTTGAGTTGTTGTTCTAGATTGTTTTCAACCTCTTTTAAGTCAGTAGTAATTATTTATGCATCATTGTTTTTCTCCTCAAATTCTATCATATGAATTTTTTATTTTTTGTACATCCTTTAATACTTCCCTAATTCTTCAAGAGAACTTACAAGTTCTACTTCAAGATCTACCACACCTTCTACTTCTTCAGAGATATTGTTCTATACTCTTATGAATAGGACTTCGGCATCTTCATCTTCACTAGATTCATTTGAGTAGTTATCATCCATGGAATAAAAGATCTTATTTTTTTTTTGTTTTTAAAAACCTATTTTTCTTATTTGAATCTTCGGGGAGCTCATCATCATCTTCTTGTTTGGGATAAGGGAATTTGAAAGAAAAGTGACAAATTTTCCCTTAGTTAAAACAATTTAAGGGTAATTTCTCTTTGTACTTACCAGTACCTCTCTTAAGATTTTTAACAAGAAGTGCTTCTTCATCATTATAGTCTTTTGATTGAATCTTTGTTTTATATTTCTTATCTACCTTAGATGCTTTAAAATTTTCTTCCTTCTTTTGAGAATTATCTTGCCCAAACCTCATTTCATAAGCTATGAGGATCCCATATAGTTCTTCCATGGTGAGTTTACCAAGATTTTCTCTATCTTATAGGGTGGAAATATTTGGATTGTAAATCATTGGAAGTGATCTTTTTCCTTTTTCAACTATTTCTTTTTCTTCTAATTTTGTTCCTAGCCCTTGAATTGCATTAATGATTTCATCAATTCTCTCAAAGTATTTTGAAATGTTTTCTTCTTCCTCCATTTTTAGACTTTCAAATTGAGTTTTAAAAGTATGGAGTTTAGCCCTTTGTACCTTGGAGTCTCCTTCATAGATGGTCTACAATTTGTCCCAGATCTCCTTTGTTGTTTTGCAATGCATCACTTTGGAAAATATTGTTTTTCCTAAACCAACCAAAATTGCATTAACAGCTTTAGCATTGTATCCAAATTTTTTTATTCCTTCAAGATCCGTGGGAGGAGATTCTGGATAAATATATTGTTTCTACATACATCCAAACATCTAGTCCAATAGGCATTATATTACTTCTCATCCTAATGCTCCATTACGCATAATATTCTTCATTGAATATTGGAACCTTGGAAGACGTTTTTACTTGTTGATCCATAGTGATAAAATATCTCTCTTCAAGTGTTTAAACTTTTAGTGAAGAGCCTACTCTGATACCAATTGTTGGAATATCAAGCAATACTGAGAGGGGGGTGAATCGGTATTAATCAATCTATTTGAATTTTTATCACCTAAAACAAAATAAACAGTAAAAACAAAATACACAATATTATCTAGGAATCCCAATTAGGAAAACCACCAACACTTTCTATTTCTACAAAATTATATTTACAAATGGTTTATGCCTGCTACAGACAAGGGTGTTACAACACCCTATTTACCAGCAACTACTAGAAGGAGGCTACGACCCCCTATTTCATCAGCTACTATTGAAAGGATGCTTCGACACCCTATCTATCAGCTACCAATGGAAGGAGGCTACGACCCCCACGCAGGCCTATTGAATGCCCTAGCGCCTCCCAACCACCCTTATATGATAATTCGATCTTCTACTTTTGTACACCTATGGATCTTCCAATTGAATGTACAAAGGCCCTTTTTGAAATTTTAAATCCTTTTTTATATACCCTAAAACGTATCTCTTCATCTAACATTCATGTATCTTCATTGTGACTTTTCACAAACAAAAACCAATTTGAAATTGCCTCTCTATTTTAAGTTGTGAAATTACCAGTGTGTAACATTCCTTTCCACAATTAAACTTCGTCGATTTTATTCCGCAAATTATCTTTCCGCAATGACCTTTCGGCAATTTACCTTATGCAATTAACTTTCTGTAAAGTGGTGCCTGCAACACTCATTTCCACAATTAACCTTCTACAATTAATATTCCGCAGTGATCTTTCTGCAATCGCCCTTTCTGCAATCTACAGGAACTCTTTCCTTCCACAATTGCGGGTCTTCTTTTCAACTTTTCTCAAAAATGCTTCTGCAATTCGTCTTCTGTAAAACTTCTTCCCCAATTGTAGATTGTGGGTCTGCCTTTCAACTTTTCTTGAAACTGCTTCTGCAATTCGTCTTTTGCAAAAACTTCTTCCGTAATTGTAGATTGTGGATATGCTTTTCATAAATTCTCAAACATGACTTCTACAAATCTCTTTCTCATCTTTAGCAAGGTTGCACCTTGGCATTGTGGAAAATATTCTAGACCATTGAAATATCTCTTTCTTATGATCTGGGTCGTCCAAGTCTTCACTTCATTGAAACTTAGCGTTATAATGCTTCTGACTCCACTTATCCATCTGTGTTATTTTGGCTCAATCGTTTTGGACTATTTCATCAATGTTTCCTTATGATCTTATGTTGACAACAATGCCAATTTAATCAATAGTTGGCACTTCAAGCCCAACTTGTTGATGACTTCCATCGATACAAAATTCTATATCCTACCTCCATTGATGATGATCATATAGCATATATCCTAGACTTTTACCTTTATTAAGAAGATAGGCTTCCTTTGTGTTGGTTCCTTCTCTTCATATCAGACCAGTTGCAACAACATATTTTGGGTCACCATATCCCCCCCTCCAACTTAGTCTATGTTGTCCTTTCTCATGTGATCATACCAACATTTGCATTAGCTCCCTGACTTTTGGTCTCGTCGAGTTGCGATATGTAAGTTATCTAGGCACTCATAGGCCTTGTGACCTAATTCTTGACACCTATAATAGATTATTTTGGGTTAGTATGCACACCTCCCTATTAAAGTTCCTCTTCGACCAAAAGTGCCCTAAATTCTTGGTTTATCACCTCCCCATTGATAGTCTGGTGTAGATTTTCCAGTACTGGCCTCTTCCTGGATTTCTTCCCAACTTTCCACCTTCTTCGACCCATCGATCTGTCCTCTAGTGGTAGCAAACTTTTGGCTTTGAGTGACTGAATTCCCTCTACCATTCGTAGTCTTCCTAGATATTTTATCCTCTACTTTCATGGCTAGGTAATAAGCATCTCTAACTATTCTAAACCTTGACAGGATCAACTCGTCTTGAATGGTGCATTTTAGGCCATTAACATGCCCCTTGACTGATTCTTCCCCCTCATCAGTCAACCCTGGCCTAATAGATTGTCGATAGAATTGTTCTATGAATTATTTAACAGTTAGCTCCTTCTGTCTCAAGTTTTACAATTCCATGAACAAAGAAATCATGTACTCGGTGGGAAGGAACTTATCCTTCAACTTGGTGTTAATGTTTTGAGCAGTAATGGAGATTCTTGAACTTTAAAACTTTTTATTAATGATATGTTGAGGACCTGTAATAATTCACATTTCAATCACACACAATAATACATCCACAACACAAGATGTACTGTGGGGGGAATCCTCATAATAGATAGGATGAAAAAACCCAACAATTCTTTAGAGTATAATTGATAGATTACAAAGAATGACTTTTACAACATAAGGAGATTGCCTGATAAGAGAGAATAAGGAACAAAAGAGAAGAGAGATCCACAGTTACAATTGTATGAACTTGACATATGCCTAGCATATTAATAACAAGCCATAATGACTGCCATGCAAACCCTAGTGAATGATTGCATGAGAATTAGCCACATATGCATTACAATTTCGAATTTCTTTTTTTGGAATAATCAAACCTTGCATTGAATATTCATCATTCACAACTAATGCGCCATACCTTCAATCATGGATATTAACTGATAGTTAAATGACATTGGAGTGAACCCAATCTATAACTTAATACTGATCACTTAGTTAGCATGCTAATATAAGTGTCATATTGCAATAACTCAAGTGTCGCATGCAACACACTTTCTTAATTGAAGTGTCATCCTTTGATTAACTTAAGTGTCTTCTCTTAGTATAACTAAAGTGTAAACACTTTAGTTAACTATTCCATCTTTCTTTAATCACATAGTTAATCATTATTAACTTAATCTTGTTGATTGATGAACACTGAGCTCTTATTTACTTAATTGAATGTTGATCATTAATAGTTCAACTGATGCTTTAACTAAAGCACTGATTGAGGCATTCATATTTAAATAAAGCTTTATAACTTAAGTTTACTTCGAAATCTCTTTCTCTCATAATTTATTTATTTCTTACCTCTCTATCTTAATGCATGGTCTACGTTTAATCATTTGTCATACCATATTATACTCAGAAGCATTGTCACACATATTGATGATCATATATATTACCCTAGACCATATAGTCATATGCTAAAGTAATTCACTCTAGAGGTGATCAGTCTCTATTTGAGACTTAATAGCTTTATCTGTCTCGAATGACCACGGTTAGTAATACATCACATAGTATAACCACTTTACCAAGTAAAGTATGCCACCTCAAAACAATGAAGATATTTGTAGGACTCAATATTACTCACAAGACTCGGGTTGATATTACTCACAAGCTCATCTCCATATCTTGGAGGTCCATCTCATAGGGTACCGTCGATGAGAATACTTGACTTGATATTACTCACAAGTCTATAGTCTTGATATTACTCACAAGACTTCAATACTAGCATCCCACCTCAATACATGAGGATATTTTTAGGACTTGATATTACTCACAAGTCTACTGACTTGATAGTACTCACAATTCTAAGAAAGAATCATGATGTCGTAATATCAACACTCCCTCTCAGCGAGCAAGGCATTCTCTACTTTACCAGGAATTTCCTACCACACCAAGCTTATCTGGAAGTAAATCAACTTCATCACTGAAATCGGCTTATCCACAAATTTGCAATCTTCTCATCAGTAGCTATGTACTAAAATTTCATTTTACATGACCATGACTCCGATGAAGTAAAACTTCATCTCAATGTGTTTTATCATAACACACATAGTTTTCGGAAAGCTTTAAAATTAACACCTAATAATTGTAGGATCAAGTCGTTCACCCTAGTAGGTAGCTTCACAAGCTACACTACTCCTCGTCATGTAGTACTATCCGCAATACACTTTGCTTAGTACGAGTTGAAAATACACCTTGCCTATGTAGTACTAGCCGCTCTTTATCTTTTGTAGTACTTGCTGCAACATATATAGCTTATCTTAGGCTAAGACAATAGTCGGATAGCTCAATAATAAAATAGGCCTTCCATGTATCAAATACAATAAATAACCTATCCTAATGTGCCTCAAAGGTACTCAAATATATGCTTACTAGTAAGCATAAAATACAATAGGTCTGCTCAAAGACCAACCGGCTAGTTACACATAGTAGCATCATCTAGATCCAATCTAGAATACAGTTTCTCTAAACTAGAAACTACGGATTTCACATCCATCATATACAACAACACACATCAAATGTGTAATATCATGCAGAAAGAAAGTCTCATCTTTTCTTTCACTTTTAAACATTTGTTGACTTCTTGAATCTTTTGCTATCTACAAAAGTTTCATGTGAGCTTGTCATTCTATGTGATGTTCTTCAAGGCTTAGTCACTTTCATAGTGATTCCATATTCTTCTCTTTATACTGCATCATCCTAACTACCTCTCCAAGAGGTTTAATTGATCTATGATAACTCAAACTATGACTCTTCTTAAGTACCAATAGTCATCGAGACTTTGACCATGTCTCTACTCATGTGGATTATCTCCACAAGGTATCATAGTTCCTAGTTTCCTGTGTCATTTACCATAAATAAATGGTGGGAATGTAATATGTTGCTTCCTGTGAAGACACATCAATACTCCCTCTTCAACTGGAGGATTTTTTTCTATACCAAGCTTGTCACAGACAAAGGCTTAGTGAGAATGTTGGCAATGTTCTCTCATATGTACTAAACACCACAAGAGATATAACTCACTCTTGTCTAATCAAGAGATATGACTCACTCTTGAAATTCACAAGAGATATTACTCACTATTGATGTCTATCCAAAAGAAACTATTCATGTTCCATTCACTACTAGCCATATGACCCAAGCTCCATGAGTGAATGTTTGCTCTATATTTCTTATTTGTAAATATGTATTGGAGGTGTTTCTCTTTTCTGTATCATGTCTCGAATATAACTGACTAAGAACCTCATAAGGCCTTACTACTTTACAGCATGCTCTATCTAGAGAAACATATGTGATCTTCCTTGATCAATGCACTAGTCAGAATCCATATATATTTGAAATTGTATTTCATTGACCGAAACATATTTGAGTCCACATACACTTATACCAAGTAGGTACCACAACACATGCTTTGTTGTACATGTCTATGTATGGACTGCAAAGCAGATAACATATCTTGGGACCTGTGGCTAACCAAATACATCTCAATTGGCTTGAGATCCTCCAAATATGAAATAAGAATTATAAACTTTCAGTTTTATCTTCATATGTGTGACCATGGATTTATAGTCCATCCTAAAACTCTTCAGCCTCTTGTATTGCACATTTTCCTTAACTGAGGAAGAGTATTTGTCCAGTGACTGCCACACCACTAATCATAATAATGATAACAAGATTCTTAACTACATTTCTTAGCTTCCTTCTGAATATGAGCATTATACATGTCTCATCTTAACAAAAGATACATCAATCAGTTTTATTGGTTCTTTAGGAGCTAGCAAAACTAGCTACTCCCTCCCACCATCAGGATGTGAGAATCGTAATCTAGGTCCTCCATCACGGAGACTCGTGCTCATCTATGTACAAACCTCTTCTTGAACCAATGTATGCAATCATTAATGAAGCATGTGGGGAACTTTCAAGAAATGACCACAATGTTATAGACTACATAACAGAGCATTGATTATACATTATACAGGAAATGGGAAATGATTATATGTGTTGGTAACTATAAACATCTAAGTAACTTGAGGGCTACACCTACGAATAGGTTTATATACTTGCAACCTAAGAATATCAATGCACTATGTGTTTGTAAAAGAATTGGCAATGACTACTTTATGAAAGGCAATCTAGTAGATTGTGCGTGCAAGTTGTCAAGATCGTTATGCATAGGAAAATATTGTAGAGGATTAAATATTATCCTTGATTTAGTTCCTTTAACTTTGTTTATACATCTAGACTCAATCTCAAAATTACTATATTTTGTATATGAAAAATGTACAGAGAAAATATACTATTAACAATCATTCAAAAATAAAGCTAATATATATAGTCACTCACGAATCTACAACAATTCAATATATAAGAAATATTGATTCATGTCCAACAACAATGTGTTACCACCTAAGTTGTACTTAGTGGTTTTTTATCAAGTGAGCCTGGTGAACCGGACAAGGATAACTTGTTCGGACTTCAGAAGACCTTCAGAAGTGCTTGTTGTACTATATCACATGCTCATACCACATGGGGAAGTTGTAATAAGATGTTCTAGCATGATAGTGTCCGTAAAAGACTCGGTCTCTTAGACTTTATTTGTCAATCCGATCAGCCCAAGGTGTTTTTTCCCTTGGTTATTATTGGTTGTTAAATAAACGACTGATAATTTCTGAGTTTTTCACTCAATACCTCCAAAGTTGGGATGGTCAGCTTGGCATTTAAGCCTAATGAGGTTACTAGAGTCTATGTGTTAATGTATAAACATGCTAGGCATTATTATTGAGTCATATGAACATGTCTAAGTCCCCCTAGGTTTTTAATTTTCTTTTATTTTTTATTTTATCAGTGCTATTTATTAAAATTTAATTTTTCCAAAACTTAGGCTATTTTTTAATAGTTTAATTGGAAAAATTAGTTTTGTAATAAAAGTGTGCTCAATAATCAGTTCCAGTCATGTAGGTGCTCATTGTCAAGCTAAGAGCACCCAGTAAACCTATAGACCCACTATTTCCAATTTTTGAGTGATTTTCTATCACTCAGGTCAGAAATCCCCAAAAAATCAATTATTGATTATTTTAATTGATAAATTGATGAATAATGGAGCAAATCCAAAATCCTAGATCAATGGATTCTCAACCGATTTGATTGAAATCAGTCTCATTGAAACCAGATTAACCAGAGATTGTAATTCCTTATCTGAAGGAGCGAATCGAGGCAGATCCAGAGTTGAACCTCAGCCTCCTTTATGGGGAATTGTGCCCTCTCTCTCTCCTCCACACGTGTGGGATCTTCTGGAATCTCTATGGTTGATGATTCAGTCAGTAGGTTGATGTGTCAGCTCAATCAACCATCTGATTGACAGTCAGACTCAGTGGAAGCTCAGTTTAGCTTCAGATCAGGCATTGATGGACTCTCCTCCAGCTGCAATTGTCTATCTCCTTGGGATTTGCACCCCCTCTGGGCTGGGGTTTCAGTTTTTTGTATAAATAAAGCTCAGGCTACCTCTTCCAAGCTAGTTAGAGTTGGATTGAGGATCTATTGCTATTGTAATACTGTGTAATATCTTTTGCTATTGGAATAAAGTGAAGCTTTGGAGGCCAAGATGGTGTAATGCTCTTATGTGTGTGGATTTAACATTGTTTTTTGTAGCTGTGTTGTTACCGGTGTCTTTCTCTCAATTTCTGCATCTGAATCCTGTCTGGCTTGATGATTCGGCTGAATCAATAGGAGTATAGCTAGGAAAGTAAGATTACTTGCTTTTCAATATCTCATAGCATATATGTTTACAGATTCAGATTATACATGTTTAAATAGGTTTATTTGCATGTAATCCCTCTCTGTTTTCATATATCTCTATTCATATCTCATAAGGTTTTTGTGCAGAATTGTTTGTTACTTTTCAAGTAGCAGGGGTTGGACAAACTGTGGATCTAGCTTGACTCCACTGGGCATCTAACCGTGTTGTGAAGGCGTTGTCCCTCGGGATTCCACTAACTTGTCTTTTTTGCAGATCCATTCCGGCAACAAGCACTCTTCTTTTCCTCTTCCTCCTTCAATTTTCATCAAAATCAGTCCGGTTACTTGTTTACAGCTTTAAAATTGTTTAGATCTATCAATTTCAGAATTCATTTTACATAGATCTTTCTGCCTTAAATCTCATAAAACTACATCTCATTCCTAAAGAAATTTTACAAGCATTCTAGATTTAGTTTTAGGGAAAAATTATCATTTTTAAGGCTGTGAAAGTAAATCTAAAGCTTGTTGAATGCATGGTTGTTTCCTTAGAATCTAAAAATTTATATTCAGCGATTTAAGTGCTTCATATTGGCTGCCCCAAAAGCAGGCCAAGATCCCAAGGAAAGCTTGCTTTCCTTGGTTCTTTTTCCGCTTCTTTAAAAACTAGTTTTAACTTAGAATTTTTGGGTAAAAAGTGTGTTCATCCAAAAGTAATTTTTGGCATATTTAATTGTGATAAGCTTGCTGGTTTTTAGTAGGTATAACATAAAAGAGGAGGAGGTGCTATCCGGAAAGCATTTTTGGACCATTCGAAACCCCCCAGCGGGTCTCCGTCTTCCCAAAGTTTCAAAATTTCGCAATTTGTAAACCTTGGGTCTCATTCCATATAAGGACCAAGTGGATCAGTTTCAGTTTGTTGATATTGTAATTGCTACTAATAAAAAGAAAAATCTCTTTCCAACCTATTCACCACCCCCCCTGGGAATTCGCGTTCATGTCATTTTTTACATTTTTCATCTTTTTTCAATCTAGTGTAGTTCTAATCTGCATGGGTAGTATACTTTGACTTATAATCATTGTCATATTCCATATCTAGTGGTTTCAAAGTAATTTTAATACTTACCCCACGAACCTCCTTTTGAGCCGAAAGGTGAAGAAAGGGTCGTGGTAGTCTAATTAGAAAATTGTGGTTTGTTTATTTGTTTATGCTTCATCTGCTATTTTTAATTGTTTTAACAATCATAATAAAATCAACCCCTCCTTGATTCCCCGATTGAGGTCCACTTGGACCGAAAGAGGTTCTTGGAGGGTTTTATTTTTTAATAAGAACACCTCTTTTAAAATTTACTAAAAATAACAAAGACTCCAGTGTGTATGCTCTGTACTTGGCTGCGGTTTGTTCGATCAATCAAGATGCATAAAAAGCACTTGAGTGACTAGATTAATTAGTCTTCACTTCCCAAATTGACAAACCATCAGGAGAAAATATAAGGACTTGAACGAACTATAAACGGTTGCAAAATACCCAAAGGAGTGGGAACAACTGGAAAGTGACCTCGAGGCGTCGATCTCTGTCACACTCTGACGAGTGCGTTACGAACAACAGTCTCCGAGACTCTGTTCCAGCCCACAAAGACCTTGCAGGTAGGCGTGAAAGTTCACTCTTGGACATACTCCAAGTACCCCTCGGGTATATCTGGAGTCCCCCTTTTCGCTTAATTTAATTCATTCACATTCCACATTAATTTAAAATCTACCAAGAGACATTTGCAGAACATTCTTTCAAGCGCATGCAAGCACATTATTTTCTCTGTTGACTCCATTTAAGGCACTAGTGATTTATTTGATCAATTCTTTCGATTATATATATATTGAGTTTCATTACTATGCTTATCTGCTCTAAATCTTGCATTTTGTTATCTTTTGTTTCCACTGGTTAATTTCAAAAAACTCATAAACAACTTAATCAATATAACACCATCACACTAAGTAATTAGCCTTAGTATTTTAATAGGGTCTACCCCCCTTGGCTTCGTTAGGAGTTAGACTGAACGGAGGAGTCAAGAACAAGGTGACAGCCTTGACTTGAGACTTGCCTCCAAGGACACACCGAGTAGCTTAAAGATTTATGCCACGTAACCTAGGTGTGTGAAAGGCAGCAACACTTTTTTGGCATCGTTGCCGGGGATAAATCTTTTTATTCTCGAAGTACGACTCTTGTTTTATTCCTTTTTGTTTTTGCTTTGTTTGATGAATGCTTGGAGTAGATCTTCAATTTTCATCTCGCGACTCCACTGACTTTTTTCAGTTTTTATTTTTACAAAGAAAAGCAAAAAATAATTTTTGTGAAAGATTTTTAAATGCTTATTTTTCTTTTTCACATGGTGGCTCCATTGAAGGGATAAAACCCTATTATCTCATAAACTTGTGAAGTTTTGTTGTGTGTAGATGAGCCCATGCGACATATTAAAACCTTTAAAGCTCATCACTTGACAGCTCCACCTATTCATTACAAGGTTTAATGGTTATATCAAATGTATATTATTAATTTTTGATATGGATGAATTAAGGAAGCAGTGTGGTGCCTAGATATCCGGACTTTTTCAGCCTATCGATTTTTCAAACATCATGGGTTTTCCTGACTGTTGTGATGGTGTGGGGAATGCATATAAATGGCTTCCAGTATTTCATGGAAATTATGGTGATTCAGCCATCTGGCATGTCAAATCTTTCCTTTAGTTGATGGCTGACTCCAATGTGCTTTATGAAGACAATATGATGGAAATGTTTGTTAGTACTCTTCAGGGTGAGGCCTTTTGTTGGTTCTATCAAGGCCTTCCTAATAAATGTATAACCTCATTTCCAAGCTTCCTTTGGATGTTTATAGAGCAGTGGCATGATGGTAGGGGTAGTATGAATGGTTTGAAAAAGTTCCTTGAAAATATATGTACCTTCTACCTATCTGGGATAGAGTATCACATGGAAACATATGATGGACCTTTTGCCATGATACAAAGTATTGAAGACTTGTAATCACTTCTTCAACATTTAAGTGAAGAGGAGATCCATGATACTCCCATCAAAGAGACTCGTAGTTATTTAAGAAAGGAAGTAATTAAGAGGCTTATTAAAGATTACGAGGTATCTCTCAATACATTGCAAGATTCTGAAGAGGGGAAAATCCATGACAATCATGTTGAAGGGCTTCACGAGGAGCCCATGATTGAACACATTGTTGAAGACTCTCCTCATGTCACCATAACTGAAAACATTGAAGATTTGAGGTTTTCTCAAGTTTGTTGCAGTGCTAATATTTTTCCAAAAATCCCTCATGAGGAAACCATTACAGAGATCGACACTTATGAAGAAATTTATGATGTGTATGATGACACTCCTCTATGTTCATCACTTAGGGACGAAGTTTTGGAAGATTTAACTTCTTGTAATATCTTTGAAACCAAAACTTTGAAGGATGATTATTATGAACAGGAGGATGGTAGTTATATCTTAGGATATGATACCAACAAGGAAGACATGGATAGGCAAGAGCATGATGCCATGGATGAAGAGCTCCCCAAATATGACATGGATGGGAGTGATGACTATTGGAATTTTATAGATAATCCAACTTGTGAAAATCTTATTGAAAATCCCATCCATGATATGTCCAACGAGGGGAGTGTCTATTCAAAAATTTGTGGAAGTCCAATATACGATACATCTATAGAAGGGAGCATCGATACCTGGGAAAATCTTAGTATGGAAGAAGAGCATTCAGAATTTTCACATAATCATTCAAAGTCATATCAGTAATGAAGACATTGAGAAGCAGTGTTGTGAAAAGTCAGATGTGATGTAGTCAGCGGAATATCAATTTCAGCCATCTTCTTCACATATAGAGGTTCCTTATGATTTGGAGCAGATTGGGGCTTATGTAACGAGTTATCATTTGATAAGCCCTGATGATTAATATGATGATGTAGTCAATCTGTCTCATCTTGTCAATTGGTATATTAGTCCTCTCCAGTCATGGATAGAAGCAGCATGCGCAAGCACGTGTCAGTTTGGGAAGCAATTTGATGAAGTATTATATTCTTATGAACTCCCATCCATCCTGCCCATTCTGGATCATCACGCAGGTTTGCATTTTCTGAATAAAGTATCCTTACTTTGGCTGGTAACCAAAGACAAGGAAAAAAATTTATGTTAATAAAATGCTGAAGTGGTTACATTGGATTTCTGATTACACTTAACCATTTTTATATCATGATTAGAATAGGAAAATAAGCTCCTTGAAAGAGAGCATTTTCTTTATGCATTTTTATTTTTGTACTTAGCTATAACAAAACTTTTCTTTCATTAGTTAGCTACATTTATTTTGGTTGAATAAATCAGCTTAATGGTTCATTTGGATTTTATATAAAGCTTGTGCTACTAAGGTTTTCTTGTCAAGTTGAGATGTTTTTCAGGGTATATAAACTAGGGATTCGGGTGTTCTCGTATCCTCTCCTTGCCATAAGACCAGATCGAACACACGTCCTGCAATTGGAGCCAGATGTTACCACCTAAGTTGTACTTAGTGGTTTTTTATCAAGTGAGCGTGGTGAACCGGACAAGGACAACGTGTTCTGACTTCAGAAGACCTTCAAAAGTGCTTCTGGAAAGTGCTTGTTGTACTATATCATATGTTCATACCCCATGGGAGAGTTGTAATAAGATGTTCTAGCATGATAGTGTCTATAAAAGACTCAGTCTCTTAGACTTTATTTGTCAATCTGATCACCCCATGGTGTTTTTTCCCTTGGTTATTATTACGGTTGTTGAATAAACCACTGATAATTTCTGAGTTTTTCACTCAATACCTCCAAAGTATGGGTGGTTGGCTTGGAATTTAGGCCTAATGAGGTTATTAAAGTCTATGTGTCAATGTATAAACATGCTAGGCATTATTGTCGAGTCATATGAACATGTCTAAGTCCCCCTTGCTTTTTAATTTTTTTTAATGTTTTAATTTTTTCAGTTTATTTATTAAAATTTAATTTTTCCAAAACTTAGGCTATTTTTTAGTAGTTTAATTGGAAAAATTAGTTTTGTAATAAAAGTGGGCTCAATAATCAGTTTCAGTCATGTAGGTGCTCATTTTCAAGCTAAGAGCACCCAGTAAACCTATAGACCCACTATTTCCAAGTTTTGAGTGAATTTCCATCACTTAGGTCAGAAAGCCCCAAAAAATCAATTATTGATTATTTTAATTGATAAATTGATGAATAATGGAGCAAATCCAAAATCCTAGATCAGCGGATTCTCAACCGATTTGATTGAAATCAGTCTCATCGGAACTAGATTAACCAGAGATTACAATTCCTTGGCTGAAGGAGCTAATCAGGGCATATCAGAGTTGAACCTCATCCTCCTTTATGGCGAATTGGGCCCTCTCTCTCTCTCCTCCACACGTGTGGGCTCTTCTGGAAGCTCTGTGGTTGATGATTCAGTCAGTAGGTTGATGTGTCAGCTCAATCAGCCCTCTGATTGACAGTGAGACTTAGTGGAATCTCAATTCAGCTTTAGATCAGGCATTGATGGACTCTCCTTCAGTTGCAGTTGTCTATCTCCTTGGGATTTGCACCCCCTCTGGGATAGGGTTTCATTTTTTTGTATAAATAAAGCTCAAGATACCTCTTCCTAGCTAGTTAGAGTTGGATTGAGGAGCTATTGTTGTTGTAATACTGTGTAATATCTTTTGCTATTGGAATAAAGTGAAGCTTTGGAGGCCAAGACGATGTAATGATCTTATGTTTGTGGATTTAACATTTTTTTTGCAGTTGTGTTGTTACCGATGTCTTTCTCTCAATTTATACATCTGAATCCTGTCTAGCTTAATGATTCGGCTGAATTAATAGGAGTATAAATAGGCAAGTAAGATTAATTTCTTTTTAATATCTCATAACATATATGTTTACAGATTCATATTATACATGTTTAAATAGGTTTATTTGCATGTAATCCCTCTCTATTTTCATATATCTCTATCCAAATCTCATAAGGTTTTTGTGCAGAATTGTTTGTTAGTTTTCAGGTGGCATGGGTTGGATGAACTGTGGATCTAGATTGACTCCATTGGGCATCCGACTGTGTTGTGAAGGCATTGTCCCTCGGCATTCCACTAACTTGTCTTTTTTGCAGATCCATTCCGGCAACAAGCGCTCTTCTTTTCCTCTTCCTCCTTCAATTTTCTTCAAAATCAGTCTGGTTACTTGTTTGTAGATTTAAAATTGTTTATATCTATCAATTTCAGAATTCATTTTAAATAGATCTTGCTGCCTTAAAGCTCCTAAATAAATTTTACAAGCATTCTAGATCTAGTTTTAGGGAAAATTTGTCATTTTTCAAGGCTGTGAAATATATCTAAAGCTTGTTGAATGCATGGTTGTTTCCTTAGAATCTAAAAATATATATTCATCAATTTAAGTGCTTCATATTGGCTGCCCCAAAAGTAGGCCAAGATCCCAAGGAAAGCTTGCTTTCCTTGGTTCTTTTTTTGCTTCTTTAAAAACTAGTTTTAACTTAGAATTTTTGGGTAAAAAGTGTGTTCATCCAAAAGTACTTTCAAAGTACTTTTGGGCATATTTAACTATGATAATCTTGTTGGGTTTTAGTAGGTATAACAGAAAATAGGAGGAGGTGCTATCCGGAAAGCGTTTTTGGACCATTCGAAACCCCCCAAGGGGTCTCCGTCTTCCCAAAGTTTCAACATTTCGCAATTTGTAAACCTTGGGTCTCATTCCGTATAAGGACCAAGTGGATCAGTTTCAGTTTGCTGATATTGTAATTGCTGCTAATAAAAAGAAAAATCTCTTTGAATAGGCTCTTTCGAGCCTATTCACCATCCCCCCTGGGAGGATTTGCGTCCGTGTCATTTTTTACATTTTTTTATCTTTTTTTCAATCTAGTGTAGTTCTAATCTACAGGGGTAGTATACTTTGACTTATAATCATTGTCATATTCCATATCTGGTGGTTTCAAAGTAATTTTAATACTTACCCCACGAGCCTCCTTTTGAGCCGAAAGGTGAAGAAAGGGTCGTGGTAGTCTAATTAGAAAATTGTGGTTTGTTTATTTGTTTGTGCTTCATCTTCTATCTTTAATTGTTTTAACAATAATAATAAAATCAACCCCTCCTTGATTCCCCTATTGAAGTCCACTTGGACCGAAAGAGGTTCCTAGAGGGATTTCTTTTTAATAAGAACACCTCTTTTAAAATTTACTAAAAATAACAAAGACTCCAGTGTGTATGCTCTGTACTTGGCTGTGGTTCGTCCGATCAGTCAAGATGCATCAAAATCACTTGAGTGACTAGATTAATTAGTTTTCACCTCCCAAATTGACAAACCATCAGGAGAAAATCCAACGCCTCGTACGAACTGTAAATGGTGGAAAAATACCCAAAGGAGTGGGAACAACTGGAAAGTGACCTCAAGGCGTCGATCTCTGTCACACCCTGACGGGTGCATTATGAACAACAGTCTCTAAGACTCTGTTCCATCCCACAAACACCTTGCGGAAAGCAGTGAAAGTTCACTTTTGGACATACTCCAAGTACCCCTCGGGTATATCTGGAGTCTCCATTTTCTCCTAATTTAATTCATTCACATTTCACATTAATTTAAAATCTACCAAGAGACATTTGCAAAAAATTCTTTCAAGTGCATGCAAGCACATTATTTTCTCTGTTGAATCCATTTAAGGCACTGGTGATTTATTTGATCAATTCTTTCGATTATATATATATTGAGTGGCATCACTGTGCTTATCTGCTTTAAATCTTGCATCTTGTTATATTTTGTTTCCACTGGTTAATTTCAAAAAACTCCTAAACAACTTAATCAATATAACACCATCACACTAAGTAATTAGCCTTAGTATTTTAATAGGGTCTACCCTGCTTGGCTTCGTTAGGAGTTAGCCTAAATGGAAGAGTCAAGAACAAGGTGACAGCCTTGACTAAAGACTTGCCCCCTAGGACACACCGAGTGGCTTGAAAATTTCTGCCACATAAACCAGGTGTGTGAAAGGCGAAAACACAATGAACACATATAAACAAGTATATAAATAGAACATAGTCGCATACCTCTTACAGTGAGCCATGTCTAGGGATTTGGGCTATGGAACACTTGTATGCTCTAGGAACAAAGACCATATGCAAACTGAAAATAAACTATATTATTCGTAATCCTAAATTGTTACAACGGTTGTGTATTGTCAACTATATATTAGCATTCAATGAGTGATTAAATTCAAACTATATATTATACACAATAACTAAAATTAAAACCACAGCAAAACCCTAAGATTTTGGAGAATGGCATCAAGTATAACTGGCAAAGTTAAATATTGTGCTCAATGCAGCTATATGGAATCAAAACATAAATGATACTAGTTTGATCATGTGGATTTATAAACAACATCAAACCTTTCTGTTAGGATTATTAATCCTCCCTTGTCCAAATTTGGTCATATGTCTAAATCGGGAGTCATGTCAAAATCGGGAGTCCATCCAGTCTATTTATAGTCATTAGCACCATTGGGTAAACTTGACCTAATTGGGGCACATGTTTCAGTTACCAAAGTGTGGGGAACACTAATTGAGGCTCACTGCCACTTATTGCACTTGATTGCATAAGTTTAGGAGTCTCCTAGATCAATCCCTACAATTTAGGAAGTAACTGGGAGTGCTGAAACCAACCAAGGTCAGTTCACTTCAGTTAATGACTAGTCAAGCCAAGTTAGGAGTTAGTTACATTCAGTTCTAGCCCTCTACATTCAGTTAGCGCTAGGTTTAATTGATTGCACACATGTGGGGCGCATTTCTCACCTACCACAGTCAGTTAACCATTATTTAATACTAAATGTAACACTTGGTTGTGTTTTAGAGCTCCGATGAACTCCAGTTATGATTTAGACAAGGATAGTTAACTACTGGGTCCTCCGATAGTGATTTAGACAATGTCTTGGTTACCTACAGTCAAGTAGAGTCTAATCAATTCGAACTTCCTCATGTGGATTCGAATTGCTTGTGGCTATTAAAGCCATTTTACATTATTGTAATTATTATCTGGATTACTTTTTTGATTAATGAAAGCATTCACAGCTGCAAGCCTTTTGCACTGTTTCATTCTTCAATTGCTGAGTAAATTGTGAGATCTTCTTTGTGAGTTGTGTATTTGTCTACAGATCTATATGCTCAAATTTAACATGGTATCAGAGCCTCGACGAACAAGGCACTTCTCCTCCTCGGATCTCCTACTGGATCATTTTTTTTGTTTTGCAGGTACAACTTCGAAATGAATTCATTAGTTCCTCTTCTCACCCGATCCTCAGACTATTTTGAATGGAAGGTGAAGATGAATATATGTCTGAGAAGACAAAAACTCTTTTCGGTGTCTATTGGATTCGGTAGAAATTCTTTTGAGAGTGATAATGACTGGCTAAAATCAAAGGATAAAGCTTTTGAAATAATGGAACTGGCTCTTTCTCCTAGCATGCGCTACCATAGTAGATCTATTAAAGATCCACAGGAACTCTAGGCAAGATTGGACAAAACCTTTGGAAGCACATGGAGCACATCCAACACCATAAGCATCATTGATTCAAAAGTCTTGACCTCTACTCTCTCTCATGAAGTTGTTCAAGATGAAGAAGAAGTAGAAGCTTCTACACAGTCAATTTGAATTGAAGACAGTCTCCATGCAGTGACTCCTTCTCCTGATGCTTCGGAAGTTCATGAGATCTCTGATATCTCATCTTCTCATATTGCTAAAACAGAAGAAGACATTCGAATCTTTGATATTGAAGAAAAATTCTGCTGCACTTCCATGCAAACATTCACCGGTGATTTTCCTTTAAATTCTGTGCAAAATTTACCAGTAATTGCCTCCGAAAGTGAAGAGAAATTTGATTTTTCTCCCTCTAATGTTGCTGCTGGTGTGAAAATATGTGATACCTTGGATATTTTGGAAGAAATATCAGATTACCAGAGTGATCCATTCGCTCCCCATGATCTAGTTTTTCCAGCAAATTCCTGCAGGATTGCATGCACCAAAATTCAGAATTTTAAAGAAGAAGAAAGTCGTGCATCCACCGTCTCGGTTAACCATTTATTTGAATCTGATATTAACCTTATTAGATCTTATATGATCTTATTTAGATATGATCTAATATTTCTTGGTTTAATATATCAAATTCAAGTACTGCTTGTAGCTGTTCTCATCAACGGTGTGAAGAAACAAATACCGCAAGTCTCCTACAAAACTACTGCTGGGGATTTGATTCCATTTCACAGTTTTGGATATTTTTTGAACCTATTTAGATATGATTTATTTTCTGATATAATATTATTTGGTTCATATTTTAAAATTAAAAAGCATTCAGTCATTCTTGTAGCTTCTCTCACCAAATCCGGTGTGAAAAATCAAGTACCGCACTTTCTCTTCAAAACTGCTGATGGAGGTTTGGTGTTAGTTTCCTCATATGAGGTTGCTGATATTTTATTATGTGATTCATTATATATTTCAGAAGCTATATAAAACTATGGAGCTCAAGCATTCGCTCTCAACAGTCCCAGTGCTTCTCTACCATTGATCACATGCTCATCTTCTCACAGAACTAGTAAAGAGGAAGATTTTATGCATCCACCTGGACACCTGCTCCTAACACTTGGGGCTGTTATTACCACTCATGGTTTGCTGTTCATGGCTGAAACATATTAGTTTCTTGAGTGTTCCTCACATTCTCTGAATTCTCAAGAACCTTTTCTCACTTTTCAGTTGGCTTCAGTTGCTCTACATGGGTCCAGTCTTCATCCGGCAGCTATCTATATTTCTGATTTAGTTGAGCATATCATTCTTCTTCCAAAGAGGAAGATTCCTCCAGACATAATGATGGAGAGGTTCACATTCCAGGCCCCAGGATACCTGTGCACAGAAGAACCAGATTGATCCTGATTCTACCTGCTTAATTAGAAGGGGGGTTTGTTTCCCATGTGGTTTTTCCCCAAGCACCTTATTTTTGAGCAGTTACTTTACTTTACTTGATGTAATGGGTGACCTATGGTCTTAGTTACCAAGGCCCACAGTTTGTCCAAGTTAGCATTCAGGGGGGGTGTTAGGATTATTAATCCTCCCTTGTCCAAATTTGGTCATATGTCTAAATCGAGAGTCATGTCTAAATCGGAAGTCCATCCAGTCTATTTATAGTCATTAGCACCATTGGGTAAACTTGACCTAATTGGGGCACATGTTTCAGTTACCAAAGTGTGGGGAACACTAATTGAGGCTCACTGCCACTTATTGCACTTGATTGCATAAGTTTAGGAGTCTCCTAGATCAATCCCTGCAATTTAGGAAGAAATTGGGAGTGCTGAAACCAACCAAGGTCATTTCACTTCAGTTAATGACTAGTCAAGCTAAGTTAGAAGTCAGTTACATTCAATTCTAGCCCTCTACATTCAATTAGCGCTAGGTTTAATTGATTGCACACATGTGGGCGCATTTCTCACCTACCACAGTCAGTTAACCATTATTTAATACTAAATGTAACACTTGGTTGTGTTTTAGAGCTCCGATGAACTCCGGTTATGATTTAGACAAGGACAGTTAACTACTGGGTCCTCCGATAGTGATTTATACAATGTCTTGGTTACCTACAGTCAACTAGAGTCTAATCAATTCGAACTTCCTCATGTGTATTCGAATTGCTTGTGGCTATTAAAGCCATTGTAGTTCATTGTAATTATCTAATTCATATTACTTTTTTGATTAATGAAAGCATTCACAGCTGCAAGCCTTTTGCACTGTTTCATTCTTCAATTGCTGAGTAAATTGTGAGATCTTCTTTGTGAGTTGTGTATTTGTCTACAGATCTATATGCTCAAATTTAACACTTTCTAGTCATAATCATTGATTCTTTGCGTAAGTGCCCTTGTGGAGTAGATTGATCATTTGTTGTGCTAATTGCATTGTTTACTCCCACACATTAAACTTCGCTTGATAGCATACCCTAAAACTTTAGTGCTTGATCTGTAGGTTTTATTAATAACACATTGCATAAATATAAAACAAAGTAATATCCAAACTTGAACTCAAATTCATTACATAATATCCAAAATCAGCCTAAAATACCTTAGAGTACTTATATCTCGGGCTTGAGGTTTTTGTAGGACTATAATGATCAAAATGAGGACCAAAATGAGCAAGTAAGTAGGAAAAACTAGTATCATTATGGGAGCTCTTCATTCCCTCTTGATAAAAATATTGCATGTCCTTATATAATTCATACTCCTCTTCAAGAACCCCTAAGAGTAAAGCAGTCTAGTTATAGGCAGAATGTCCAAACCCTAGTGTAAAAACAAAATGTTCTATCAATCTGAGGCCATTACAATATTTCTTGACTTTCATTCCACTTAAAAAGAACCTTGTACTATCGGGTGGAGCACAATATAAGAGGATAATGAAATCTAAGCCCCATCCACCTATGTCCATATCCTCTGAGTGAATTAATATGTAGAGCAACCCAAGATAATGCAAGCCTAAAATGAGCATATCTTGTATGGCTCCTGTTTCGCAAGGCATTTGGTAATTAGTGCCAGATGTCATGAGCATTTAAGAGTGCTTGCAAAGAGAAATAATGACTAATCTCTTGGTAATAAAAAATGGCTTTGTATGAGTTCAAATTCTAAAGGAACCTACTAGATCAACTAGTAGCATTTGAAAGTCATGGATGATGAACTTGGGTAAAGGATGTTCTTCTAAAACAATCAAGTCGATGTTGTACTCATCTTGAGCCTGGAACTCCCTATCATCTTTCTATTGCACAAGCCCAAAGATAAATGGGATAAAAGCCCTTAGTTGGATGTCCCCGACATACAGATTGGGGATCCAATGGATATGCTCTGGAAATAAAAAGTTGAAAAGATATAGCTCACATAATAAGTTATATTCATGATTGTTGTTATTGAAAAATATGCTAATAAACTATTGTGAAGTATCTAGTGTATAAAGCTTCTCTACTGCTAGTTTATGTAATCTGAAAATGATCCATCTGTCATGTAAATAAATAGCATGCATCCTGGAGAGAGCCCTATATTATGAAGTCTCCAATCCTAATCTCCAAGCCTCTTGAAGTTTGGCCTATGTATCTGCCAGTTTGTCTTTATACTTTTGTATTCTCAATTTCCATCTATTTTTTTGTTGAAGATACAATGTATACCATCATTCCTTCAACATGTTAATGACCTGTGAATGGCTTTCTCTATTTATGGTCCCATAATCAAACATTTCATCCTTGTTCCTCCAACTAGGTAAACCCGGATTCAGTTGCATGAAACATAAGTATTGACAAGGATATCATTGAAGATAGTGTTCGTAATGTGTTATGCTTCCCACATGATATCATATGTTGGAGTGACCATGGATAGTTTGGGTACTATCTATGTTTCAATTGCTTCCAAGAGTGTGCCCATCGGGGTTTTTTGTTTCCTTCTCAAACTTTGAAGTTTATGTTTAATGGGCCTATTCTCAACCTTAAGCCTTATGTTCTCTTTCATAAACTTGTGAAAGCTCATTTTACCAAAATGAAGAGACTTAGTGGTAAGGGGATTATCTTTCTTAGTTTTCTTGCTACTAGGAGCATTAGGCAACTTAGACCCTAGATCTTCCATTTCTTCATCCATACTCATAGGTGCTTCTGGTGTGTCTGGTGATAAGTACCCATACCTGGTAGGTCAACCAAATCTTTACGTTCAAATGACAAGATGATAACATGGCTAGATGATTCGCTAATCTCAAATCTGGTAACAATGGTATTTGTGGCCTCAATGTCATCCTGGCTCCTTGAATCAACATCTACACTCGTTGGGGACTCATATGAAGTAGTATACATTGTGAGAGGTGACCCTTGTCTTGATCTTGCAAATGTTTGTGCCCTCGAAGGTCTATTGTTGTGTTGATAAACTCTTGCGTGGGGTTTTCTTATGATTCCTCTTTTAAAGGTTTTTTATCCAATGCCCAATCTTTCCCCGTGAGACATAACCCTAAGCCTAGTTGGGTCCTTTTCTTACTTGCCTTGGAAATTTTTGTTAAATCTTTTAGTAATGGGGGTAAATTCACACTCTTCATTTTTCAAATGTAACATAATATTGTAGTGTTGAACAATATTATATCGTCATTCATGGAAGAAAAAATTTTGGATGATAAATGTGACCTTCCAAGAGGACACTGATAGACTCCTTTGAACTCATTTTCTCACATCGGGCCACATAAAGCATGTGCAAGGGGGTATTAATAGACTACCCCCAATTTTTTCTAGTAACTTTAGGTTCTTTGACCACCATTCCTCGCACAAAGACAATCTAGTGGCTTGACTTATGCTTTCCTCATCTACTATATTTGCCATGCTGCAAACTGTAGTTGTGTGGCCATTGGAAGACTGAACGAATTTCAATGCGATTGTTGAATCAATACCTTGGAATCGCTCAAAATGCACTAGCAATCCTGTCTTGGCAAATATGTCTAGGACCTCAAGATAGAGCCTTACTAGATCGGTGTTTCTGGGCTCAATTCAATTCATAGAGCCTCCCATTATTGTGTTCACTTTCCATTGGAGTTTTGGCATATGAGCCATAGGATCAAGTTTTGGATTGGGTTGAATGAAAAGGTTCAATGTAATGTATTCACTTCGAATGTCAATTGATAAAAGTCTCGGCATGATCAAAAGAGAGCAACCTCAATAATGATTTGGTTATGTATAAGATATAGGGGTCAACTCAATTCCATAGCTCGACAATCTGAGACTATAAGTGCTATCTGATTTGCATGTATATGAGGTATTGTGAGTTTGAGAGCTACAGGATTAGTTGCTCGCTATCATCTGTTTTAAATTTCCATCTCAACTGAATTTGCACAAGGTTTCATTTATTCTTCATACAATTACCTCATAGGATGTTATGTCCAGAACTCGTATATTACAATATATACCTTTGCTGAAGTGAAAAGTATTTCCTTGAAAACAATGGCAAGCCATATAAATAGCATTAATCTGACGGTTTATGAGTCATTGACTTGAGAAGATAAAGATTCGATATTCAAATAATAAGGTTTTGGAATGATTTCCAAGGTACTTCAAATTTATATGATAAATTTAAAGAACAAGTTTAGTCATTACCTGGCACTATAAACCTTTGTCGAACTGAGGTATCCTGCTTCTGGGGTGATGTGATGTTATTGGAAACTTTTAATTCTTTTTCATATCCCTGTCATAAATAGAGTTGGTTCTAGATGCATCTTTGTGATTTTTATAGCTGAAACGAATCCATTTTGCTACCTTTAGCCCTATTCGTACAAGTGTGACTTTGTTCTTTGCACTGGAGCAAAGTTGTGTTCATGGTAAACCTGACTTGAGATGGGTAAGTAGAAAAATACTTATGAAGTAAAGTGCAGGTATTTGTTTCCTTCGTTTTTTTGTTTCTTTTTCAAGTTTTTGCATGCTAAAAAACTGGTTTTCAAGCAAGAACTTGTCCAATTATTCCTCGTGAAAGGTTTTCACAGCTGATATTTTTTTACTTTTTAATTTTTGGTGGTACTAGTCAGGGATCTAGTTTTTCTAGCACCATCAAGTCCAATAGCGCATGTGACTAGGTTTTCAATTTTTTTCATATATATAACTAACAAACGATTCTTCAATATAAAAAGAAATTTTCAAGAGGAAGCAAGTGAACGCGAAGAGACCACCTTCCTTACAACCTCCACTTCAAACTAAATGACTAGATCTCTCAAGAGTTCCTCCTTTGATAGTGGTTATCAATATAACCACAACCAATAACCATTGACCAATAACCGTGTTCCTTCGTCATCAATAATGCATATTTTGATAGACCCATTGTAGACAGTATCTATCTCGTATGGTTCCATCCAACGAAACAAAGCTTCCCTTTAAAATCTTGATATCTTAAATCTAATAAGAGAATCTGGTCTCCTTCATGAAACTTACTCATTTTAATGAAGTTGTCGTGCTCTTTGTTGTTGAACCAAAGTGGTTTGTTCGACAACTTGACACAGTTAATCAAGTTCAATAATTTGGTTTAAACGATGTTATTGGGCTTCCATAAGATCCATGTTCACTTCTATTGTAGTTCATAAAGTTTGTATTCAAATTCAATCAAAAGAATAATGTGCTTACCATAGACAAGATCATATGGAGTAAATTGTGGTATTACACTAGGTTGTTCTATATGCCCAAAGAGCTTAGGAATCCTATCAGCCTAATCTTTTAAATAAAGCTGAACTGTCTTGGTGAGAATAGTCTCTAAAACTTTGTTGGTAAGCTCTACCTGACCATTGGATTGAGGGTGGTATAGTGTATACGTCTTATACCAGATTTGATATTGTTGGGTGATGGATTGGATGGGTTTGGAGGTGAATTGTGTACCTTGATCAACAACAATTTCTCTTGGTACACCAAATTGGACAAATATCTCTTCAAACAAAAAGTCAACTATTGCTTTCTTGGTTGATTTAGGAAGAGCCTTCTCCTCAACCCATTTAGTCACATAATCAATGCACAATAAAATGTAGACCTTTTGTCTCAATGGTGGATTGATGTGTCCAATGAAATCAAGGGCCCATTTCTCAAAAGGATTAACCAAAACTTATAGTTGCAACGACATCTCATCTGATTGGATAGGTTTTCCCATCCTCTGACAGATCACAACTTCTAACGAACTTTTTGGCATCTCTAAAGATGGTAAGCCAATAGTGTCTCAGATGTAACACCTTATGAGTAGTGTTATTTTCTGTGAAATGTCCTCCACATGGGTCATCATGACAGACCTTCAAAATATCAAATATTTCATCATCTCGAACACAACATCTAATGACATGATCTGGCACCGTTCAAAAGAGGTGGCCTTGGACCCAAGAATACCTTCTTCTTTTCCCTTGATCAAAGAGGGCGTGGAAGTTCTCCTGCAGATAAATAGTTAACAATATATGCAAACCACAATGTGTTAATAGATGGCACAAATAAATGTTCATTAAGAAAAACATCCTCTACCGGCTTTGTATCTTCTCTATGAGTCAATCGTCACAAAAATATGTGACAACATTCTCTTTCCCTGGTTTATCACAAATGGTAATATCAAGTTATTGAAGTAAGAGAAACCCTCAAGGATATCTCAATTTTAGTAATATAAAGTATGTATCCTTGTACTACCCTGCGAATGGAAGACATGGAAACAGACCTTTTCTATTCATGTGATCAAGCAAAATATATAGCTCATTAATCTTATGTGTTACCAGATCCAAAATCCATGTTTCCGCAGATTAGATCCCCTTGGAACACATTTCCAGATTAAAACTTCAGTTATATCAAGTATGTATCTATAATGTCCTCATCTGATTAGGCATTGAGGACCAAAACCGCTAACCTATTTGATTCCTATGGGTTCGAGCGGTTACTGACAGTTAGGGAATAATCTAAAGACTGATGCCATCTATAGATCATGTTATCACCATTAGGTCAATAAGGGCCACCAGAGCCAAAGGCCACCATCATGCATGCCATCTAAGCATTATTTCATGATGCATGCACTCATTTAAGTCTCCATGCGCATGCATGCAAGTCAACTGCAAATTAGAAAATAAAGTGACCTAATTAGGTCAAAGATTAGGGTTTTCGCAGTTGAAAGTTATAAAAGAAAGATAAAGTGAAAAGCGACTCACTTTTGATGATTATTATTTTGGAGCTCTTGAATAGCAGCACAACGTGCAGCACAACAGTTGGGGTTGGAGACGGCGTCTTCAACTAGCACGGTTTCGGCAGTGAGATATCTGTCCTAGTCTCATTCAATGTAAGCCATACAGGTTCACCATTTGCTCTTCCATTCATTCATAGTTATCAAGTATACTGCAGAGATTGTTGCAGGGATGCAGCTGTAAGGGGTTTTTAGCCAGAAATACCTAATCATTCGTTGGGTCTTCAGATCTCAGTAACTTCGAAACCCAGGCACCATTCTCATCATCAACATCTTACTCCAGTACCCGATGATTATCAGATATGATCGTGCTCATCCTAAGCAGTTATAAGCCATTTCGGGATTAGGGGGGCGTGAGAAACTGCACCTCTAGAACAATTCACTAGCGTGCCTAAAGACCTCATAACTTCCGCATGTGCCAGGCATTCTCTCCGGCATGAGAAGGCTATCAGTCCTGCAAATCAGGAGCTTCATCGGACACCTCCTTCACTGAAAACGTCACTATCACATACCCCAATTTTGTAAAATAATGTTAATTGTTTTAATTATATTCCTGAGACATTATGTTAAATTTAATGCTAAGTAGGAACTGATGACTCAGCAGAGTCAATAGAAGTGGAATGTAATTCAGAATATTTTATTATTAATAAATAAATTGTGGAGACAACAGCATGGGAGAGCTGTTAAAAAGAGGTTACTGGTCAAACTGGTGGATGGAACTAGGTGGAGGGAAAAAGACAAGTGGCAGCATCCTCAAACACTTCCTAAGTTGCAGGTGGCAACTTTCCTATATTTGGGGTCATGATCCCCCAAGAAAGTGGGATCAGAGCAGGTGGCTCATTAAATGACAACTAACCCAAAAAGACCTAGGAAATCTTTTAAAAGTACCCAATGAATAAAGCTGAGGCTGCTCAGATATTTTCCAGAGAGAATTCATTCAGGTGAATGATATTCAGGAATTTCATTGGGGAAAAAAGGGAAAAACAGTAAGGAATTTGTTTGAGAAGAATGCTGCAGTAACTTGGTTTATTACAGCTTGTTAGCTGGGAGAACTTACTGATAAGTTCTGGAATAATACTGAGTTTGAAAACTGGTATCTGACTATTGCTGCACCTAGTTCTAGCCAGGGAGACCAGAGCAAGCTCGGGGGTCCTGAGGAGTCGTTGTTTGAGCGCTCTCCAGGAGTTGGTAGGGAGGAACGGCCTCCCATTGTTGTTGTGGTCCAAAGCTTAAGCAAGTTCTAACACTTGACTATCTATGTTTTTAATAACTATGAATGGTTGAATGTTATGTTTGTAGTTATGATATAAAGATTTTACTGGTTTAGTGATGTAATGTTTTCTTAGTTATCAGCAATAGAATCTGTTGATGAAGAATAAATACCCACTGTGTTTTTCCACATCTGGGTTTACCAGACCGTACTCCAGCACAGGGGTAGAATTATAAAAAGATGTATGATGAGATTATAGAATAGTAGATTGTTTCTTTACTTATCATTAGGAGAAATATTGTTTTACTAATAGCAGTTTATGTTTATAGATCAAACTATTTCCCTCGTACAGTATTTCATTCTCAGTAATTCTATTATTTGTAAAAAGCAGATAGAAGAATATAATAGTTGGACTAAAGAAAAGATATACTAGATATATCTGTTGTTTAAACCTTATAATTGTTTTCTTCCAATTTTAAAGAATTTAACTTCTATATGCTGGAAAGACAACACTGATAGTAGGAGAAATTAAATATTGTTTAGACTCTACAGTTAAAACCTAGTTGTGTTAGTCTGTGTGTATGGTTAGTGATGTAATCATTTAATTACTTAATCTTCTTTTTATTTTTGACTGAGCTCAAATAGTTTACAGAGCTATTATCCTATTTTTCTTAGATGGTAAATGAATGCTACTATATATATATATATATATATATATATATATATGAGATAAATCTTAAGTAGTATTATATGATTTTTAGATGTATATATATATACAGATATCAAAACTACATAGATAAATTAAATAAATCACAGAATGTTATAAAATAAATTAAATAATAATCATGGAAACATAGGTACTCTCAGGAGAGATAATACCTTTATTGTATTAACAACAATAAATTTTTATTACATACACTATAGGAGTATTACCATTATGGAACTTCAAGTAATGTATTTATTACATTAAATACAAACTGAAACCATTTATACTTTCTGTACTGTGAGGTAAATAAACAGTACTGAAAAACATTAAATACAATAAAGTAAGAATGTAAAGACCCTGCATAAGCTGAAGGGTATAAACTATAAGTTAACACTTACAAATTTCCTAATAAATAGTAAGTCAAGGTTCAAACCGAGTATAGAATCCTTGACAGTAAATTCATAAAAGAAATACTAAAAGTAAAAAGAAAAAATAAGTGCATAATCTACAGTAAGCATTTAACGAAGAGCTCGACTTCGAGCTTAACTATAATGTATAAAGCATAACTGGAAACTCTTATAAATTTAGAAATGCAGTGTAAGTAATAATAAGTATTGAGATTACATTAACAACAGGTTGATTTGTAAGCAGAGAACAAGTCATTATTTCCATTTTTAACATGTAAAAGAACCTAAACAAAGCTAGCAGTAAAGGTAGGGTAACTTTACACAGTAATATTATAATCTATTTTGTTGAAACAGAATTTTCAATATAAAAACCTGTAACCAAAGTTACACTGTCAATGACTTTTTGAATGTCATTTAAAACCTTCAGATTTTATAATCTACAAAGTATAACTATTATAACAATTTATTCAAATAATTAACCCAGTATATTATTAAAATGTAGTAAAAACCCTACCAGCAAATGCCATGAATAAATTACAGAGAGTAAATCAAGTACTTATCAAATTCACAGGAATCGAAGGTATTGAAGACAGATAGGCTTATTAAGCCAAGTTTTAAATAGTAATGGTTTCAAAACTATACATTAACATAATATTAACTTAAGAAAAGTAGCATGGACAGTGCATAGCTCCAAGTTCAGGGTAAACCCTGACAAAATTAAAAGTATGTACTGAGGGTGGAGTTTTATCTCCTTGGCACCTCACAGCTACCAACATCATTTACAAAATAAGGCTTACATCCTGTACAACAGTTATATATATATATATGCATGCGTTACACAGTATTCAAACAAAAACCCAAAACCCACAGTCTCGGCTTCAGCCAGGATCCCTTGATAAACAAAGAAGTCGAAACTCTTTTAACAGCGTTCAGGTCTGCTAACTGAACCAAAGTAACCACGAGGGTTACACACCATGAAGCCAAACCCATGACTGCCCTGAAGGACCAGCAAGGAGGAGAACGCCATGGGTAAAAACCAGGCTTACCGGGAGTAGTAGCGTTTGAAATCTCGCACCTTCCACGCCACGAGGAGAAGACCAACCCTGTAACAAAAGATAAACTAAATATTAAAACCTTACCAAACTGTTGTTTGCTTAAGTTTTTTATCTGAAAAAGAAATTGAAGGAAAACCCTGTAACTTACCTTAACGCCTGATAGAAATATGGCCACTGAAGAATAGCAATACAACCACGAGCAGGAGGAAGGGTAAACCCTTCATTTGTCGCAGATAAGAATGAGCTCGCTGGAGCAAAAGGGTACCTATCATGATGGAGGACGTGTTACGGTATCAAGTCGAGGCGACCACTTACACAGTGACAAGTTCGGCAATGGATGCCAATGGAGAAACCCTAAGTAAATCAACACTATTCAGCATTCAACAGCAAGCTATTCGACACAGTAACCTTCCACATTATGCAGTAGATGAGCCCACGAGGAGCTGAACCAGCATATGGACTGCTAGCAGACAACGCAAACAGCAGAGCGGACAAGGAGGTTATCGCAAAGCGGCCAGAGGCCCGAAGGCAGGGGAAGAATAACGATTAGGGTTGAGTCAAACCCTTTTAAAAAAAACCAGTGCATGGTGGAGACGAGCCCACATAACCCCTTTAATTATTGACATGCAGTGGGTAGGAACATTATAGTTCCGTGACAAGATTTACCAATGATTTCACAAACAAAATCATATTGCAGGGATTCCATAAGGTTCGATATACCATAGTCAATCACCTGCATTATACAATCCACCATATAATCATTAGAATAATGTTTATAAAACATTGTAACACAAAATTGGTTCATCGTTGGTATCATATTTTATGTATGAAGAGTTGTAATGTTTGTTAATGAGATTTAAGAGCGAGGAGTAATAATAGTTACCATAGCATAGTTTGTTTATAAACCTATTGTTTTTCTATATTATCTATTGCCTTAATTCACCAATGAAGGTAAGGGAATAATAATATATAAAAGCCTATAGCATTATAAAAATCAAATTAAGTGATCCAGTAATCATGTGCATGGTTTTACCCTTGACCTTATGGTCACCTATAGCTTGTATAATAACAATCCTTCTAATAGTCAAACAAAAATTATTATGTGACAATTAGTCTTTTGTCAATCACAAGCTCAAAGATTACTAAAGATATTATAAGTCAGTATCTGATAGGTAGCTTGGGTAAATAAGCATTCTTGGCTTGATAGTATAGTTATGAATATCGTAAATGCTATTCGAGTATAATAAATATGAGAATGTTCTGTAAGTTTACCATCAAATCTTTGACTTTGGAATAAAAATAATATTCTAATCTATACAGATTTGTAAATACTAAAGGAAGACTTTAAAAGTTACTTGTATCAAGTAGTAAACCTTTTAATTCTTGATGAAATAAAAATATAAGTTTGGTACTTAAACCTCCTTATCATTTCACAATCGCAAATGCAAATCTAATCATGGCATGATGCAGTAGTTATGAATATGTAAAATTATATCTTTGATGTTGTAATCCTACCATGCTTGCTGCTAGTAAAGAAATATCTATTGCATTTTACACTTGCATTTAGTATGAACATCCAACGGTATCATACTCCGTAGAAATGTTAAATCTTGCTTTCTTGACGGAGAAATAGTTGCCATCTCTACTAGTAAAATTCAATTCTCTATTAGTAAGATCTTAAAAGGAATCATAGTTAAAGCTTTACATTTATAAGCCTGATAAATCTGATTAGCATGTATATACTTTTACTGCATTAATTTTGTACAGTGAATCGTTATTGAATACTTTAGAGATGGTTAACAGCGACCCGAAAATCTTACCTGTATATCTATAAGAGAAGGAAAACTGCTGCGTTAGCTCGGAAGCTAAGTAAGCCCAATATTTCATGACAATCCCACCTTGTGGTCGTAAACAGAAATCAAATCAGTTTTTGAAAAGAAACTATTCTAGAAAGATAAGCATAGTCAAAATATCTTTTAGATATGAATCTAATAACATTGAACTAATCAAACAGTTAATGACTGTATTTAATGAAAATATATGCATTTAAAAAAAAAAAATTTGAAAAATTTGGGGTTTTGACAGTCACCCTTAGTTGATCTGGGGTTTGTGCTGCTGGGGTTTCACCAGAAGTAGAAGATATCAGTTCATCTCCGATTCAACTCTTGATGCATGCATACTCTCTTAGGAGCAGACCAGCTAGCTTATCAGTGGTAAGTGTTCATTCTATCCTACAAACCCTAACCCTAATTTTTTGTATAAAATAGGGATTTTTGCATGGTAGTTTGCATGCTCGGTTGTATCAGCGTATTTGCTTAGAATTAGAAAATATCGGGATTTGGGATACTACAGTGGTGTCAGATTTATGTTCTTGTCCGACTGTGGGCTTAAGAAATGAGACATAGATGAATACAGAAGGAGACCCTTTTGTAACCTATAGGAGAAGAAAGAGTAGATACACAGGGGAATTTGAGGATATCCAACTAGAGGATATCAGCTCGAACATGGAACAAACAGGTATATACTCTGATGACGGAAAAGGAACGGGAGAAGAGGAGGACAGGATAGAGTTTCGCAACTTAGTATCTGCATTGCAATACTTAGCCAAAGGGGAAAAAGATGTACTCAATGCAATCAACAGATTATCTACGAAACCAGAAATAGGTATCAACAGTACACCTCCCTCACTAGTAGATCGAGGATCTACAAGCAGCAGTGGAAATTTTTGCTTACACTAATATACAGAATACACCACACATATATAGCAAACCTTCCAACATGCCTACCATGCCTCACTTCTTGGGAGATACAGTAGGTGGTCCAGTCATGCAGGTAGAACCTAGTGAACCTTTTGGGGCTTATTTGCAGGAATATAGAGACTTAGAGGATGAGTTTCATGCCGTCGTGTCTTTTTCGGATTTCTGCAACATGAAGAGGAGGAACAGGCCCAAGAATTTCAACAAGGGATTCAATCACAACTATGAGTTGGAGAAGACCTTGGGCAGGTTGACCATCCCAAATTTTGATGGGACTCTTGGAGGTTCAGCAAGGATATGGGTTCAAAAGTTGGATACATATTTCCAACTCAATCCCATGACAGAGATAGATTCCATTAAATTGGCTACACTCCGCTTGGACGGAGAGGCTCATGAGTGATGGTACCACAGATTGGTGACATTGGGTCACAACACCATACACTTTTGCGGTGAGTTCACTCAGAAGCTCATGGAGCGGTTTGATAGGAGGGATTCAAAGATAAATTTCAGGGAGTTGGCTCAACTCAAACAAACAGGTAGTGCAGAAGCCTTCATATCAGAATTCTAGAGGATAGCGGTCATGGTAACAGATGTGTTAGAGAGCAAGTTGACTATGTTATTCACTGAGGCCCTAACAGAGCCACTACGGAGATGGGTGAAATCTTACAAACCCCTCACTCTGCAGGATGCCATTAGCAGAGCCAGAGATCTACAGGATTTAGTCCCCAAGAACAGGTTCCCACTCAAAACCAACTTTCCTGTTAGGGACAAGGACAAGAAACCTTTCCAATAGGATGTTCCCAAGAAAACATGGTTAGACAAGGACACTAGGAAATACTTGAGGAGGAAGAAACTATGTTTCACTTGTCAGGAACCATGGGTACCAGGATACAAGTGTGCAGGGAAGGAGAAGGATCACTACATCGAGGTATATTCAGACAGTGATGAGGATGACTATGAGAAGGAAGCCATAGAATAACTACAGGAAACTGAGGAAGAATCACACCAGGGTGATACACCATAGGGAGTCATTGCTACATTATCTGGATTACCAAGATTCCATACTCTCAGGATCAGATGAGTAGTCCAGGGTCACAGAGTAGGAGTATTGATTGATGGGGGAGCAACCCACAATTTCATTGACTCCGCTTGGGTAGCCAAGAGAGGTATTCAGACCGAGAAGTTCGAAGGATTCACTGTAGCAATAGTCGAGAACTCCAGCATGGAGTGCAACTACTGGATTCCAAAATTGAATGTCACCTTAGGTAACTATCAGATGACAAATTCCTTCTATGTAGTAGGTGCATCGGATACTCATGTAGTATTGGGTGTTTAGTAGCTTTATTCCATAGGGAAATACACTACAGACTACAAGGCAATGGAAATGGAGTTCCACGGGCCAGATGACAGACGGGTAATTTTGAGGGGCATGAACACTTATCCCCCAAAACCGGTCTCGTCACAGAGAATAGAGGCAGTCCTCCGACATGATGATATAGAATGGGCTGCAGAATGTTTCGTCACCTTTAGGAAACCCCCAGAAACCAGCACATGACACCCAAGTGACATTCAGGCCTTGCTACAGAAGCATGAAAAGGTTTTTTTGGACCTTCCATCAGGTAGATCGCTAGACCGAGGCTTTGAACACATTATTGAGCTAGAGGAGGGGACACAAGCAGTCATCACCACTCCTTACCGGCATCCCAAAAAATACAAGGATGAGATTGAGAAAACAATTAAAGAATTACTAGAGCTTGGATATATTCGGCCTAGTTCTAGCCCCTTCGCATCCTCAGTAGTATTGGTCAAGAAAAAGGATGGTACACTGTGAATGTGCATCGACTATCGAGCACTCAACAAAAAGACCATTAATAATAGGTATCTCATCCCTAGAATTGATGAACTCATGGATGAACTTCGGGGAGCCAAATATTTTTCCAAGATTGATCTTCGCTCGGGGTACCATCAGATCAGAGTAAGGGACTAAGACATCTCCAAAACAGCTTTTCGTTGTCACTATGGTCACTATGAGTTTTTGGTCATGCCCTTCAGACTTACCAATGCTCCAGCCACTTTCCAGTCATGCATGAACCATACCTTCAGAGTTCAGCTATGTAAGTTTTTGCTAGTATTCTTTGATGACATCGTGATTTACAGCAAAACATGGGAAGAGCATCTGAAACACCTAGATGAAATAATGAGCATTCTAGAAGAACACTCGCTTTATGTGACGATGTCCAAGTGTGAATTTGGCATGAAGGAAATGTTGTACTTAGGGCACATAATCAATGAGGAAGGAGTACACGTTGACATGGAGAAAATATGAGCTATTAGAGATTGCCCCACGCCAAAAACAGTCCCAGAATTGAGAGGTTTCTTAGGACTGTGCACCTATTATCGATGATACGCTAAGGGATTCTCCCAATTCGCAGCACCCCTCACAGATCTCACAAAGAAGGGAGCATTCACCTGGACATGCTTAGCACAAAAAACTTTCGAGAAGATGAAAGTTATTATGAGTTCTATTGTCCGCCGATTGCACACCAGCAGCAGAAATCTTCTAAAAGTTGTCTCCTCACTTGAGAAAGTGGGAGAGGTGTGACCTTGGGGGCAAGCACAGAGCTAGGTACTGTCACTTACTCCTAGCTCCTCCATTTAGGCTAACTCCTAATGAAGCCAAGGGGGGTAGTCCCTAACAAATAGTTTGCTATGGCTCAATGTTTAAGTTAATTTTTAGATGTTTCGGATGCGGATGGGTGTTGTTTAGGAGTTATTGTGATTTAAGATGATTAATGTGATGAATTTAACACAAGACAAAGCAATCCACGTTGCTATCACCGAAATTGAAAGATAGACAAATATTTAAGAGCTTCACGAAATAGATAAAGCATTCATAGATATGATTTATAATCAAACATTCGATGGACAAATGGCCCAAATTATTAGCAGTGCGTAAAAGATAGGACTAGTGCCTATGGAGTCAACTTATCAGAGATGCTTCGAGTGTAAACATGATGTGAATCCCAAAATATGCCAGTGAATGTTAGGTTTTGCAAGTGCTCTTGGTAAGTTTTAAGAGTTTTTACTTGTGATCTTGCTTATGGTCGTTGGATGTCCTACCCAGTAATACCTTCAGTGGCTCCGTTCGAAGACATGACAGACCTGTCTGAGGTCAAAGGTAAGTGTTCAATAACTTAACTACCAGTGCCCAGATTGGGTAGCCTGGTGCCCACACTTGGAATTTGCCCACATGCCTCGATATTTATCGAACAACGCTGATGCGTTGTTTATGAGGAAATGTTTTAGTTACGTTCCTCTCGTGGGGTTTAGAGATCCAATTCAATTTCTGGGTATTCTAATCTAAGGTCGGTCAGAGCATACTCCGACAAGGAGGGAAGGGGGTTAATTAATTAAAGGGGTGTGAGTTGTGAATTTTATTAAGTTAATTAATTAAAACTCTCCGACAGAGAGCGCTCTTGACCTCGTCTTATGACAGTGGTTCAAGAGACTTAGCTAATCTAAATGAAACTAATGCAGGGGTTATGCAAACCTAAGATGCTCTCCGATAAAGTGTGCTCTTGACTTGTGTTTCTGCAAGTTCAAGAGTCTTACTTATGAGGATTAATTGATTAAACAAGCACAATATGAAATTTGTTGATTTGACTCTTTGACAGAGAGCACTCTTGATCCACCTTATGGTGTGATTCAAGAGATTTAAGCAGTTGATTTCAAAAAGATAAACAATTAACTTGAGTAATCCACTTGGAAATGATGAATTAACAATTAGTGATCTAAGCATGAGATGTAAATGAATGATGAAAACTAGCACTAATCAAAGCAAACACACAACACAAGCCTCCCCAAATGGGGGAGGATGAAAGTGGGGACTTAAAAACCCCACTCAAACAGAGATCTTTTATTAAAATTTATACAATGTGTCTTACAAATAAAAGTAAAATAACTCTACAAATATTGTAACCTGTAAAAAGGTGAGTGCCTTGTATTTTTACTTCTGAGATCTTTTATTAAACTTTGAAAAGGGAAAATGAAAGAAGTTTGAAGAGAGTAAAAAGAACAAAAAGGAAAGAGGGTTGAAACAATAGAAGGTGAGAGAAGGAAGGCAAACAAACTAAGCGAAAATCAAAACCAAAGAAAGGGGAGAATAGGGTAGCCAATTAAGAAGCTAAGGGATGAATAAAATTGAAGAAAACGGGGCAGAAAAAGAAGAAATAAGTGGCTATCATAAAAAATGCAAAACGGGACAGTGAAAGAGGAAATAAGTGGCTGTCATAAAAAAGGCAAAACAGGACAACGAACAAAAAGTAAAAGAAATGGCCAAAAACAAGGTTAAAGGAAGCCCAAAAATTTGGGCAAAAAAGAGGCAAAAATGGGAAGAAAGCTAGGGCACACTAGGGCTGTCCAAAAAGAGAAAAAATGGTGGTAAAAAAGGTACTAACAATGCAGCGATGAAGAAGAGGTAAAATAAACAAAGAAAAGAGATTAAGAAGAGGGACAATGGGAAGTTTTTTGCAGCTTAATTTCTTATTTTTTTACAAGTTTTTTCACTTAACCTATCATGGAGAGAGAAAAAACCAGTGAGCTATTTACCTGCAAAATGATGGGTTAAACAATAGAATATACTACAAAAATACACCTAGCATTTGAGCGAAATATATGAACCTTGTGTTGTTTCAAATACCAACTAGATCTAAGAGAAATAACACTTCCTAGACCTAGAAATGGAAGCAAATAGATGCAAACAATTTACTTTATAAATCAAGATACTACTTGCAACATAAAGTAAAATAATGAGAAAATTTGACTTTAGGGTGAATGGAGAAGATGAACCACTTGGATCTTGAATCCTTGAAATCACTTTGGATCCCAATGCCATGCAGCTGCTAGGTACATAAGCTTTGCTCTAAGAAGAGTAGATGCAACTTAGCTTAGCCTCTTACTTGGTACGATGAAGTGATCTGCAAAACAATCTTATATTCTTGGCAACATGGGGGTTAAAACATGTATTATTTACAAAGCATGAAATACAATTGAATAAAACAATGCTCTTTGAGGGTTTTGAAAGTAAATGAAATAAACAAGTAACTTGAAGCTACAAATACCTATTCCTACGTACTTATAGAAGCCCTCTAAAGCATGTATTAATACCCACTCATTATCGAAAGTAAAGAAACTAGAACAATTTCACCTCATTAGCAGGAACATATGCACCCAGGATCCACACAGCATGAGCCTCCAAAGTCTTTTTTTATTAAAAAATAAGTTGCATAAGAGCAACAAGCATTACAATATTTTACCAGAGGTTCTTTACATCAACCATCCACCCTGATAGAGCTAAAAGAGCCTCTATTTATACAATGAGAGAGTGTTAAAACCCTAAAACCCTAACCAGCCTGGCCACCAAACAGAGGTCCAAACCTAAATCGGAGAACCGAGAGTGAGGGGAGGCCTCCACCCAGGAAAGGCACCCCCACTCCAACCCTAAACACTAAAATCCACCCACAGATGAGCCCACACATGTGGAAGGCACCCTCAGGAGAGAGAGAGGGGCGTGAGCTGCTGAAGGAGGCACCCTACTGCATGGAAAAGATGCCTACTAGGTCTGGAAACCTACTTTGTTAGGTCTAGGAAGCCTACTGATGGTGTAAGCTTCAGTCTTCACCTCAATCAAATAATCGAACCAATGAGAGCTCTCCATCTCATCTTTAGCTGGAGATGACATGTCTGATAAATGATAATAAATTAATTGCTCTCTTAATGATGACTGAAGCTGAGTTATGATAACTCCAATCATCATAAGTGCTCCATGAGATGTCATTTAGCCTTTTATTTTACTCAATTTGGATTAATTTGGAGAGTTTTATTTTTCTCCAAAATAATCATTTTTTTAAATAAAAATTCATTTCTTTACTCAAAACTGACTTTTTTGAGAAAAAAGGTATTATTTGTCCGATTGTTGATCTGAAAGTTGGTTCTGATTGGCTCGCTGATCAAGAATGATTTTTTGCTTAAGGTTAGATCCATCAATCACTAAATTCGGAGTCTGAATGACTGACTTACGACGAACGGGTTTTTTCCATTTAGTTTATGGAAAAATTAACCCAAAAAACTTAGGAAAAGTAATAAAAAATTAAAAATTAATTTTTCACTGTTCGAAAGAGATTTTTTCAAAAAAAAATTATGTGTCCAGATGACTTAGGACATGACCGTTATCTATCTAAATAATGTCTAGTAGGCTTATAACACTCAGTTGGGCTCTAATAACCCCCCAAGAACCAGAATTCAACATCGGGCATTCCAGCTTTGGAGGAAGCGAGAGAAAACCTCGTCAATTATACTCAGCTAAAGGCAAAGCATAATTGTCAGGGGCAAAAAACTCCCTGAATACCCTATTTGAGATTCTACGTCTCAGGAGACCGAATCACTCAAAAATATCCTACTAGCACATTTTATTACAAACCCTACGAGGCCATGGTCAAAATTATTCAAATAAAAAAGTGACTAGCCAATATTGGCTAGACAAGCAGACGGATCAACTGATACACTAGAATCATACTTTGAACAAGTCTGTCAACTAGCGGCTCCTCAGGTAACCCAACTATCGTACAAAAAGTTGGATAACATCTGGCTCCAACTGTGAGACGTGTGCTCAATCTAGTCTCTTATGCAAGGAGAGCATACGAGAACACCAGAATCTCTGGTTTCCACATCCTATAAAAACATCTCAACTTGACAAGAAAAACCTCAGTAGCACAAGTGTTATGAAAAAGAGCCAATGATCCAAAAGTTGCTTTATTCAAAGAAATGACAAAACTCAACTGAAAAATTTATTAATTCCTAAAAATAAAAATGCTAAGATAAACGCTCACTTTAAGGAGCCTATTTTCCTACTCTAAGCATGATACAAAAAGGTTAGCTGTAATCATAAATCTAGTGTAGCCACCTAAGCATTTTATAAATATAAAAAGGTTTTGCCTTGTCTTTGGTTACCAGCCAAAGTAAGGACACAATTTCCAGAAAATGCAAACCTGCATGATGATCCAGAATGGGCGGGTTGGATGGGGAATCATAGGCATGAATAATGTCGTCAAACTTGTTCCAAAACTGGTAGGTGCTCACACATGTTGCTTCTATCCATGACTGGATAGTGCTGATATACAAATTGAGATGATGCGGTAGCTCGACTACTCCATCATGTTGATCATTAAGGATTATTAAATAATAACTCGTTGTATAAGCCCCAAGCTACTCCAAAACATAAGGAATATCTATGTGTGAAGACAATGGCTGAGAAAAAACTTCAACTAGTTGTATCCCATCTGATTCTTCACAGCACTGCTTTTTCAAATCCTTATTATCGATACTCAGATATAATCCCGACTGATCATATGAACACTCTGACTGCTCCTCTTTAAAACTTTCATAAGTCTCAGAATAACAACTCCCTTTGCTGGACACATCATAAATGAGATTCTCAAAAATATTTTCAAAAGTATCATGGGTTGGATTTTCAATAAAAGTCCAATAACTATCATCGCCATCTATGTCGGATATGAGATATGCCTCATCACTGGTATCAAGCCCCTAGCTACACTCCTCATTCTACTCAAAACAATCTTCTTCAAAAAGCTGGGTTTCAAAGATATCACAAGGTACTAAACTTTCCAAATATTTGTCATCTGGTGGAGTGCACGGAGGAAGTCTCAAAGTTATCATCCGTCTCAGATGTAAGGGATTCTTCCTCATTTGTAACACATCCTTGGCTATATCCCTCCTCATGATCATAGTCATCTTCTTCAGAAAAAAGGTCACAAGGTAGTAAACCTTCCAAACTATCATCATTATGCTCATTAGTAGGATTAGTGCTAAGGTTTTTAGTGAGGTTATACAATTGTTGATTATAATCTTCGACCTGACCCCGAGTTTATGTGGTGACAGGATGGAGTTGTCCAACTGTGTTAATGTACTCAAGATCTCTTGAATATTGTTTTGCCTCTCTCCAACTTTCTCCGGAAATATCATTCACGTCATCTACATAGTTTATGTACTCATGATCGCTTGATGATGCTTTAGGACCACAACCCTCTGGAAAACCATGCTCCTGAATATAGCATGCATAATAGCAGGAAGATTCTTCATGAAGGTCTTCACATGCCCTACAAAATGGCGTGTAAGTTTCAACCACATTAGTGACCTCTAGTTGATGAGGAGGCCTCTGCTCATGGTTGGGATTCTTTCTCTGCCATGTTGGCTTGGTAAGAATAGTCCTAGGAGCAGGCTGAGTTTGAGTTCTTTCCATTGTTATTACCCTATTCTAAATTTCCTTTAACTGTGCTAAATGTTTATGTTCTGCCTCCTCCATATTCTTCTTCATCTCCCTTTTCATATCGATCATCTGTTTTTCATAGGCATCCTTCATAGCTGATAAAGGATCCTTGTCTTTGGGATCACTAATTTTCAAAGGGGTGGAAGACCTTGAATAGCCATGGAGGTTAGACTCACCAGATGACTACATATTCTTATCAATTTTGACAGCCAAACCCTGAGCTAGAAGTAAAGTAGTCGGCTCCTTACCTCTAATTTGGTATTGGATTTTACCACTCAAAGCTTCGATGTAATAGTCCAAAACAGAAACTGCCAGAGGAGAGTAAGTGGCAGGGATGGAATTTGCTAATTCAGTGAACCTGTTGTTGAATTCATCCATTGTTTCAGTTCCGGACTTTTTTATGCTGGTCAAATCCACTACTAGATGTCTAGGCTCCTTTCTGCTACCAAACTTCCCAAAGAAAGCAGCCTTGAAGTCTACTAAGGTGGCGAAAGAATTTTCCGGAAAATTATCGTACCAGTTGCCATCCTTGCCATCCAAAGACAAGGCAAACAAGGTCATGTAAACATCTTCATGCCTATCAGTACCCCTGACATGGGCACCACAATGTCTGGTGAAATTTCTGATATGCTGCTCAGCAGAGAGGGAGGCATCAGTGCCATTATATGTCGTAAGCTTGTCGATAGCCTTGTCAAGGATATCATGAGGATGACCTGCTATCTGAGCAAAGTTAAGTTGAGTAAAAAACCCACCCATTGGATTAAGAAAACAGTTATTATTTTGCAAATTTCTAAGTTTTCTGGAAATAAAAGATGGATGTCTAAAACAGACTTAGATCCAAGTTTTGCAAGGATCCTGCAAGAACATAGTTTGTTTAATCTCCTCCTTAAGACCTTTTCAGGGTCGGGGATGAAATCAACCAAACCTACAGAGTTTCTTCTAGTAGAATACCTTGAGGTGTTAACAGACAGTGGAGTCGCCAGGTTGACTTAAGTCTAATTTCAGAGAGTGATTGGACTAAACATCTACCAAAAAGGATAAAGAGGTAAAAAACTAAAAGAAACAAAGGTCGTCCAAGAACAAAAAGATTTGTCCCCGGCAACGGCGCTAAAAGATGTTGTCCGCCGATTGCACACCAGCAACAGAAATCTTCTGAAATTTGTCTCCTCACTTGAGAAAGTGGGAGAGGTGTGACCTTGGAGGCAAGCATAGAGCTAGGTACTGTCACCTACTCATAGCTCCTCCATTTAGGCTAAATCCTAACGAAGCCAATGAGGGTAGTCCCTAACAAAGAGTTTTCTATGGCTCAATGTTTAAGTTAATTTTTAGATGTTTCAGATGCGGATGGGTGTTGTTTAGGAGTTGTTGTGATTTAAGATGATTAATGTGATGAATTTAACACAAGACAAAGCAACATACGTTGCTATCACCGAAATTCAAAGATGGACAAATATTTGAGAGCTTCACGAAATAGATAAAGCATTCACAGATATGATTTATAATCAAACATTTGATGGACAAATGGCCCAGATTATCAGCAGTGTGTAAAAGATGGGACCAGTGCCTATGGATTCAACTTATCAGAGATGCTTCGAGTGTAAATATGATGTGAATCCCAAAAGATGCCAGTGAATTTTAGGTTTTACAAGTACTTTTGGTAAGTTTTAAGAGTTTTTACTTGTGATCTTTGCTTATGGTAGCTGGATGTCCTAACCGGTAATACCTTCAATGGCTCCGTTCGAAGACATGATAGAGCTGTCTGGGGTCAAAGGTAAGTGTTCAATAACTTAACTACCATTGCCGAGATTGGGTATCCCGACGCCCACATGCCTCGGTATTTATCGAACAACGTCAATGCGTTGGGTGCATTGGTTATGGGGAAAAGTTTTAGTTACGTTCCTCTTGTGGGTTTAGAGATCCAATGTCATTTCTGGGTATTCCAATCTAAGATCGGTCAGAGCATGCTCTGGAAAGGAGGGAAGGGGGTTAAGTAATTAAAGGGGTGTGAATTGCAAATTTTATTAAATTAATTAATTAAAACTCTTCGACAGAGAGCGCTCTTGACCTCATCTTATGACAGTGGTTCAAGAGACTTAGCTAATCTAGATGAAACTAATGCAGGGGTTATGCAAACCTAAGATGCTCTCCGATAGAGAGTGCTCTTGACTTGTGTTTCTAGAAGTTCAAAAGTCTTACTTATGAGGATTAATTGGTTAAACAAGCACAAGATGAAATTTGTTGATTTGACTCTCCGACAGAGAGCACTACTGATCCACCTTATGGTGTGATTCAAGAGATTTAAATAGTTGATTTCAAAAAGATAAACAATTAAATTGAGCAATCCACTTAGAAATGATGAATTAACAAATAGTGATCTAAGCATGAGATGTAAATGAATGATGAAAACTAGCACTAATCAAAGCAAATACACAACACAAGCCTCCCCAAATGGGGGAGGATGAGAGTGGGGACTTAAAAACCCCACTCAAACAGAGATCTTTTATTAAACTTTATACAATGTGCTTTAAGGATTTTGATCATTGAAATGACTTTTCAAATAAAGGTAAAATAACTCTACAAATATTGTAACCTGTAAAAAGGAGAGTGCCTTGTATTTTTACTTTTGAGATCTTTTATTAAACTTTGAAAAGGGAAAAGGGAAGAAGTTTGAAGAGAGTAAAAAGAACAAAAAGGAAAGAGGGCTGAAACAATAGAAGGTGAGAGAAGGAAGGAAAACAAACTAAGCAAGAATCAAAACTAAAGAAATGAGAGAATATGTCACATCCCCATCCCTCCGACCGGCGAAGAGGACGCGACCATGGCGTTAACCATCCGGGCTGGCAGCCCCATGAACATGTGAATTCATAAAATACCAAAACAGAATGTTGAAGACAAGATGCATGGAAGTAGAACATGCACAAATGCAATGGTTTATCATACACAGCGGAAACAACATAGATTCATACAAGCATTCATTCAGCATGTTCATCATAATCATTAACAATAAATATGATTGCGGAAGTAAAATGGACAAGATCACTTATCTTATGAAGAACTCATTCCGCAACCAGCTACGTCGCTGCAACGTTCCACCCAACCATAGGCCAGTGTGCTCATCAATCTCTCAACAACACTGCCACCCCCGAGTTGGGCATGATTCTCCAAGGAATAAGGGAACAAGCAGGCTTACACCTAGCCAAGGATACACAAAACACAGCCAAGCCAACACAGTTGGGTTTATCAGGCCATTAAGGAGTTGGGAAAGGCTAAATGCTAAGCTGGTGAGCTCATTACGGAGCTAAGAACACCTACACCAAAACTAGCATGGCTTCTAAGACACCCACACACACCCAACACAAGGAATCAGTCCCTCAGGCCCTGCATTTCCTTCCAGTGCTATTCAGGGGTTGTGGAGAAGAAAGCCAGCCCTCTATCTCTGTCTGTGTGGTTTCCAACACCAGGTTTATCAAGCAAACCAAACCCCCATCCCTGCTCCCAACACACTTCGAAGACCAACCATTGCACGCAAGCAATTAATCAGCAATTACAGCTTAACAGGGAAAAACGACTCCTGAGTCGTTCTTGGCCCTATCATGGCCAAAACGACTCCCAAACGAATTACAACAATCCCCAAATGTAACAACAGACACAGCTCATGACATGGGAAAACAACAGTCCCAAAAAAAACGTATCAACGTACACTCCCAACAAATGTGGGGGAAACAACTCGTTTTACACAATCGAAGCCATTGGGAGAAAAATGTATACAGACCACACTGGGGAAGAAACTACAGTCTCCCCGCTTGTGCGAGAGAGAAACAACAACGCAGGACCCACAAATCATCCCGTGAGGAAAGGATATGGCCATACCATCCACAAATCCGTAGAGGAAAACAGCGTGAGTAAACCATGAAAATCCTGGGCATGAGAATGAACAAGAATTCCCTGCGTGAGGATAACAGCTTCGCCTATGTGCGTGGGTGAACAGACAACAGCAAGAGTGTGTGAGTGTTTTTGCACTGTCATGGAAAAGAGTGGAAATCCCTGGAGTTTTTTCTTCCTTTTTCCCAACGTGAGGTTCATTGCTGGTGGAGTGTGCGGGTGGGAAAGGACTGACAATCCTGCCACCCACACTCCCAAAACAATAACTGCCTCAACTAACAGCAGCAATTATTAATTGTGGTGGTTGAATGAAACAAGGAAAGATGACACATGGCTTTTTCCCTCATTGGCCAAGGTTTGACATTTCCCCCACCCTTATCCTTGTGAAAATCATGTCCCTTCTCAATTTAGTTGCCGCGATTGTAGCTGGTCGGGTTATTTAATTAAAGATGCATATTTACATGATGTTAAACTCAATATGTATGCCGCATGCCCCGATATACCATCGGTGACAATTTAAATCCCAAAACATAGCATAACCAATCAAGGGTGGGGCCTTGGCCTTTAGCTCCGCACCATGATCATTTACAATATATACATCATATACATCTAATGCAACGGGGTCAAAACCGGGGTGTTACAGAATAGGGCAGCCAACTAAGAAGCTAAAAGATGAACAAAATTGAAGAAAACGGGGTAGCGAAAGAGGAAATAAGTGGCTTTCATAAAAAATGCAAAACGGGGCAGCGAAAGAGGAAATAAGTGGCTGTCATAAAAAAAGCAAAACGGGACAGCGAACAAAAAGTAAAATAAATGGCCAAAAACAAGGTTAAAGGAAGCCCAAAAATTTGGGCAAAAAAGAGGCAAAAAGGGGAAGAAAGCCAGGGCACACTAGGGCTGTCCAAAAAGAGAAAAATGGATGGTAAAAAAGGTACTAACAGGGAAGCGATGAAGAAGTAAAATAAACAAAGCAAAGCGACCAATAGAAAAGGGATTAAGAAGAGGGACAATGGGAAGTTTTTTGCAGCTTAGTTTTTTGCAAGTTTTCCCGCTTAACTTGTCATGGAGAGAGAAAAAACCAGTGAACTATTCACCTGCAAAATGATGGGTTAACAATAGAATACACTACTAAAATACACCTAGCATTTGAGCGAAATATATGAACTTTGTGCTGCTTCAAATACCAACTAGATCTAAGAGAAAGAACACTTCCTAGACCTAGAAATGGAAGCAAGTAGATGCAAAAGATTTACTTTATAAATCAAGATACTACTTGCAACATAAAATAAAATAATGAGAAAATTTGACTTTAGGGTGAATGGAGAAGATGAACCACTTGGATCTTGAATCCCTGAAATCACTTTGGATCCCAATGGCATGCAGCTACTAGGTACATATGCTTTGCTCCAAGAAGAGTAGATGCAACTTAGCTCAACCTCTTACTTGGTACAATGAAGTCATCTGCAAAACAATCTTATACACTTGGCAACATGGAGGTTAAAACATGTATTATTTAATAATCAAATCTCAAAAGCATGAAATACAGCTGAATAAAAAAATGCTCTTTGAGGGTTTTGAAAGTAAATGAAATAAGTAGGTAACTTGAAGCTACAAATACCTATTCCTACCTGCTTATAGAAGCCCTCTAAAGCATGTATCAATACCCACACATTATCAAAAGTAAAGAAACTAGAACAATTTCACCTCATTAGCAGGAACATATGCACCCAAGATCCACACAACCTGAGCCTCCAAAGCCTTTCTTTATTACAAAATAGGTTACATAAGAGCAACAAGAATTACAATATTTTACCAGGGGTTCTTTACATCAATCATCCACCCTGATAGAGCTAAAAAAACCTCTATTTATACAATGAGAAAGTGCTAAAACCCTAAAACCAAACCTCAAACCCTAACCAGCTTGGCCACCAAACAGAGGTCCAAACCTAAATCGGAGAATCAGGAGTGAGGGGAGGCCTCCACCCATGCAAGGCGCCCCCACTCCAACCCTAAACACTAAAATCCACCCACAGATGAGCCCACATGTGTGGAAGGTGCCCTCAGGAGAGAGAGGGGCGTGAGCTGCTGAAGGAGGCACCCTACTGCATCGGAAAGTTGTCTGCTAGGTATGGAAAGCTACTTTGTTAGGTCTGGGAAGCCTACTGATGGTGTAAGCTTCAGTCTTCACCTCGATCAAATCACCAGACCAATGAAAGCTCTCCATCTCATCTTTAGCTGGAGATGACATGTCTGATAACTGATAAGAAATTAATTGTTCTCTTAATGATGACTAAAGCTGAGTTATGATAACTATAATCATCATAAGTGCTCCATGAGATGTCATTTATCCTTTTATTTTACTGAATTTGAATTAATTTGGAGAGTTTTATTTTTCTCCAAAATAATCATTTTTTTAAATAAAAAATCATTTCTTTACTCAAAACTGACTTTTTTGAGAAAAAAGGCATTATGTGTCTGATTGTTGATCTGAAAGTTGGTTCTGACTGGTTGGCTGATCAAGAATGATTTTTCACTTAAGGTTAGAGCCACCAATCACTGAATTCGGAGTTCGGATGACCGACTTACCACGAACGAGTTTTTCTCATTTAATTTATGGAAAAATTAACCCAAAAAACTTAGGAAAAGTAATAAAAAATTAGAAAATTAAAAAATAATTTTTCACTGTTCAAAAAAGATTTTTTCGAAATTTTTTTGTGTCCAGATGACTTAGGACATGACTATGATCTATCAAAATAATTTCTAGTAGGCTTATAACACTCAATTGGGCTCTAATAACCCCCCAAGGCCCAGAATTCAACATCAGGCATTCCAGCTTTGGAGGAAGAGAGAGAAAGCCTCGTCAATTATACTCGGCTGAAGGCAAAGCATAATTGTCAGGGACAAAAAACTCCTTGGAATACCCTATTTGAGATTCTACGTCTCAGGAGACCGAACCACTCAAAAATATCTTACTAGCACATTTTATTACAAACCCCGTGGGGCCATGGTCAAAATTATTCAAATAAAAAAGTGACTAGCCAATATTGGCTAGACAAGCAGACGAATCAATTAATACACTGGAATTAGAATTTGAACAAGCCTATCAACTGGCGGCTCCTCAGGTAACCCAACTATGGTACAAAAAGTTGGATAACAAGTTCCTGTCTAGTTTTAGCATTACCAGACTTCTCACAACCCTTTGTATTAGAATGTGATGCCTCATGGGAAGGGTTAGGAGCAGTATTGATGCAAAATCATCACCCTATTGCATTTGAGAGCCGTAAATTGAAAAACTACGAGCGCTACTACTGCATATATGACAAAGAGATGCTAGCCATCTTACATGCTCTCACTAAATTCAGACAGTACCTAGTGGGCAGTAAGTTCAAAATCAAAACAGATCATAGTAGCCTCAAGTATTTCTTGGAGCAGAAGGAACTGAATGAACGTCAGCAGAAATGGGTCAGCAAAGTACAAGCCTACAATTTCGAGATCGAGTATGTAAAAGGTAATAAGAATAATTTAGTAGCTGATGCATTATCCAGGCGTCCCGCCTCACTATCTCTCGGGAGTATATCCACATATTGAAGGGCACTTCTCTTAGTTGAATACTCCAAAAATAAATTCGCTTGTGAATTATTGGAAGGACAAATTCATGATGACAGCTACAGTATTGTTGATAACATCATCTATTACAAGAACAGGATATACCTCGTCCCAGAATCCACGTTGAGGAAAAAGATCATTCAGGCAACGCATGACTCTCCATTATCAGGACATCAGGGTTTCTTGAAGACCTATAGATAGATCTGAGAGAGGTTCTCATGGAAGGGCCTCAAGGGGGAAGTTATGCAACACATACGAAAATGTAGCATCTATCAACAGAACAAGATTGAGAACATCCATCCAATAGGGTTGCTTCAGCCACTACCAATTCCATAACAGAAGTGAGAAAGCGTCTCTATGGACTTCATTACAGGGTTTCCCAAGGTCCAAGGGCAAGATTGTTTATATGTAGTAGTTGACAAACTGACCAAGTTTGCACATTTATTTTCTATATCATCAGATTACTCTGCAGCTCGAGTAGCTGAGTTATTCTTTAGGGAGGTATTCAAGCTACATGGGTTACCTAAGACCATTGTCAGTGATCGGGATAGCAGATTCACAGGTGCCTTCTGGCAGGAACTATTCAAATTAGTGGGGACTGAACTGGCTACCAGCACGAGTTATCATCCCCAGAGCGATGGACAAACTGAAATAGTCAACAAGTGGATTGAAGGATATTTGAGGAACTACGTAACAAGGCAGCAGCAAACCTGGATCAAATGGCTACACTTAGGGGAGTATTGCTACAATACTACCTATCACATGTCTATTAGGATGACTCATTTTAAGGCATTATATGGCTACGAGGCCTTGGACTATGCAGATTTGGCATTTGGAGACAGTAGGGCTCCTAAGGCAAAGGATTGGATACAGGACAATCAAGGTATTTTTAAAATCTTGAAGGAAAACTTACAGACAGCCCATAATCAACAAAAGTTATATGCAGACAAACACAGGATTGAGCGAAGCCCAAAATCCAACCTTACAGACAGTCTTTGCTTAAGAAGAAAGGAGCAGAAAAGTTAAACCTTGCTTCTATGGACCCTACAGAATAATCAAGAAGGTGGGAGAGGTGGCATATGAACTAGAACTACCACAGGAAAGTAAAATTCACAATGTGTTCCATGTGTCCAACCTGAAAAAGACCCTTGGGCAACACATTGCTCCATCAACAAAATTACCTCCTTTAGATGATGAAGGACTGATGATACTGATTCCTGAACGGATCATACAGACTAGAGAAAGGAAACTCAGGAACATGGTAATTAGGGAATACTTGGTTCAGTGGAAGGAACTACCACCAGAGGATGCCACATGGGAAGGTGAACAGGTATTACAGCATCCTAGTTTGCACTTGCTTGAGGACAAGCAATCTCAAGCAGAGAGGACCGTAATGTCCTCATCTGATTAAGCATTGAGGACCAAAACCGCTAACCTATGTGATTCATGTGGGTTCGAGCGGTTGCTGACAGTTAGGAAATCATCTAAAGACTGATGCCATCTATAGAAAATCTAGGGCATCATCATGTTATCACCATTAGGTCAAGAAGGGCCACCAGGGCCAAAGGCCACCATCATGCATGCCATCTAAGCATTATTTAATGATGCATGCACTCATTTAAGTCTCTATGCACATGCATGCAAATCAACTGCAAATTAGAAAAAAAAGTGACCTAATTAGGTCAAAGATTAGGGTTTTCGCAGTTGAAAGTTATAAAAGGAAAATAAAGTGAAAGGACACTCACTTTTGATTATCATTATTTTGGAGCTCTTGAATAGCAACATAGCAGTTGGGGTTGGAGACGACGTCTTCAGCTAGCGAGGTTTTGGCCGTGAGATATTTGCCCTAGTCTCATTCAGGGCAAGCCATACAGGTTCACCATTTGCTCTTCCATTCATTCATAGTTATCCAGTATACTGCAGAGATTGTTGCAGGGGCACGTGTACAGCCGTAAGAGGTTTTCAACCAGAAATCCCTAATCATTCGCTGGGTCTTCAGTTCTTAGTTTAACTTCAAAACCCAAGCACAATTCTTATCATTGGCATCTTACTCCAGTACCCGATGATTATCAGATCCGATCGTGCTCATCCTGAGCAGTTATCAGCCATTTCGGGATCAGGGGGGCGTGAGCAGCTGCACCTCTAAAACAATTCGCTAGCCTGCCTAAAGACCTCAGAACTTCCGCATGTGCCAGGAATTCTCTCCGGCATGGGAAGGCTATCAGTCCTGCAAATCAGTAGCGCCATCCAACACCTCCTTCACTGAAAACGTCACCCTTAGCTGATCTGGGGTTCGTGCTGCCGGGGTTTCACCAGAAGCAGAAGATATCAGTTCATCTCTGATTCAGCTCTTGATGCATGCATACTCTCTCAGGAGCAGACCAGCCAGCTTATCAGTGGTAAGTGTTCATTCCATCCTACAAACCCTAACCCTAATTTTTGCTATAAAATAGGGATTTTTGCATGCCCGGTTGTATCAGCGTATTTGCTTAGAATTAGAAAACATCGGGATTTGGGATATTATAGTATCCTTGTACTACCCTATGAATGAAAGACATGGAATCAAACCTTTTCTATTGACATGATGAAGAAAAATATATAGCTCATTAATCTTCTCTGTTACCAGATCCAAGATCCATGCTTCCGCAGATTGGATCCACTTGGAACACATTTCCAGTTTAAAATTTCAGTAATATCAAGAGTATCCATCCTTGTACTATCCTGCAAAGAAATACATGGAAGCAAACCTTTCTATTGACATGATGAAGCAAAATATATATCTCATTAATCATCTATGTTACCAGATCCAATATCCATGTTTTCGAAGATTGAAAGCACTTGGAACACATTTCCAGTTTGGATGCACCAAGCGTTCTGCTCAAAATATATTTCCACCTTGACAGAAACATCAAGCTAGCCACCAGTCCAAAAAAAACCTATTTTCTATATAAACAGAAAAATAAAAACATGAAATAAAAAGTAAAAATAGAAAGAACAAATGTGGGATCCCAAAGCCCTAACATTTTCCTGTAAAATAGTCACTTCCCACATTGTAAGACACAAATTTGAGTTTTTAATGGTAATCTGCATCCTTGAGTTTGTGAAGAGCAATTTAGAGTGATCACTGATATATATTTTGAGATCTAAATTTTCTATGTTTCTGGTTCATGTTTTTCTAACTATATGTGTGTATGCGCACGCACGTGCACATTCCATGTATCTGGATATGTTTTCATTCAACATAGTTAATCTTCATATCATATTGGAAAATTAAGCAAAATATATAGTTAATTAAACTTGATATTGTATTGAACTGCATGAAATGTGATGGTCATCGTATCTGTTCGCACAAAGGATATTGTTGGTTTTTATTATAAATTTTCATCCTGAAGTGCTATAGTATAATAAACGCTTCACATGATATATTTGGCCACCTTCAAATTTGATCACTGTATATGATAAATGACTGCACCTTCTATAACGTTCCTATCATATAGATAACTCAGCTGATGTTGTCCCCAACAAGCTGACACTGCACAGGGTAATTACTGCTGTCTCCAGTAGAGTCCCGTGACGCTATCATATTGAAAGTAGGCCATTTTGTCAGAGATTCCTTTTACCATCTGATTGAAGCCTTGCACAGGGTGGATAGCCACTTATGTTCAGATCAATTTTGGCATTCGATCCTCCTTATCATTGGCAATGAATCTTTTTAATTTGAGCAAGGAAAAGAACAGGTGTTTGAAAAGGTGCCTCGTGGAATAACAATTCATATGCCATTTTATTGTTTGCATGCTACAAATGCCTACCAGAACTCTATCAATCTTTTATTTTTGCATATATTTGCTAGAAATTTCCTCAAATTCTATCTTTCTCGGAACACAAAGCACATAGAACTGTGACAATGAGGCTTTAGTATCCAATTCTTTGCCAGAAGAGCGAGTTACTAGATTCAAATTCATTATAACATATGAACTTTATTGATCTGAATTTGTTATGATTCAAGAACACCATCACTGTCCACTTGAGACAAATACAAAGAAAAGAAGGCAAATAATGAGATCCTCTATAATCATCACCTGCAACATTGCATAAAACATTTATCCATATGTGCAGAGAGAAGTTCAATAAATAAATATTCGGCGGCAGCATATGGAAGGAGTAGTAAATTATTTACGTTCTTAAATACGCAATCACTCTGATCCAGTAAAACCAATATTCTCATGGAAGTATTCACTAACTCAATCTTAATAGAAATCTCACACATTTCCACAGTGCTAGTAAACTTGCAAAAACTCTGTACCATAATCATCTGTTCAAAGCCCTCCTCCCATTTTGATGGTTTTGTCGTATGCATCCCACCCTGCAATACGGTATTGGCGGGCCGCCATAACTTGGTCCTTTGCTTTGATAATACCACGACCAACAATTAATACATCACTACCCCTTTCACCAATAACCTGCCCCAAAGCATAAAGATGAAATCTTATTAGCTTACTAAATCTAGTTCTTGACTTGAGCAATCAAGTCCCTGTCAACATAGATGACAGATTAAGTTCTTTGATATTTTCTTGATTCCTGTTTGGAAAACATTTACATGAAAACAAGACAATGATGATGTATGTAATCATAATAAAACAGCAAAAGCAAAGGATAAAACCACATCGATTTAGAATGTAATATGACAACAATTAGAAACCCGACAGTTTCATTCTTATTGGCATTTTGATCATAGACCAGATTTGGAAGATAACCACCCCAAGCAAGAACAGATAAGTTAATAATAGCCATCTCAATTTTTTGCAATGCTCAAGAAACCTAAGATAAATGCATTAGATGTTCAAGAAAGCACTTAGCTTTCTATATGACCATTGTACTATCTTCTAAAACACAGAATAAATAACAGCAACAACAAATTAAACATTAAGGAGAGGTGTTAGAATCTATTATTTATTGTTTTCTTTAACTGATAAGAGAACCACCCTGAGCAGAAAATGCTCTCTGAAGTCGCCTAGGGTTTCAGTATAACAACCCAAGAAGTCAACACTTGGAAAAACACACGGTCTTCCATCTGATCCCTCATCGGCACCTTTGATCCTCTCAGTCTTCACTGTGAATGCCGCTGTGGGAGTGAAGCCAATTGCCTCTGTTGCCCATAGATATTATTTCCGTTAAATCTCAGGCTAAACAATGGCTAATGGGCACACTGCTACTGGCCATTGAGCTCCCTCTTCTCCTCAAAAGAGGAAGATGCAAGGGTTTCATCAGAAGGTCCTCCTCAAGTGTTAATCAGGGTTATCCAAGCAAGAATGCCTCTCCTCCTAAGAGGTGTCATTTAAGGTCGTGGTCAAAGTCAGTAGCCGTCAACTCCACCATTCCTCCCAGGCAAGAAAATTCATACTAGAAAAGTCAGATTCTAGTCCAGTTTCTACGAGCCTCGACAAAGGAAATCTGTGACAATATCAAAGCTTTCAAAGAAGATGTCTTGATCTGTTGTTTCAACAGGCTCTGGCCAAACTATGATATCCTTGTGGAATAATGACAACTGGCCAGCAAATTTTTCAGTAAGATTTTCTGCCAAGGGTTTTTAATAGTTCATTTTGAAAAGATTGAAGATAGAAAGAAAGTAATGGAATTCCGGAATTCAACCCAGCTTCCATGATTTTCCTCAACCCCTATCTGTGTAAGAGTTCCAAATCTTCACATTCACTTCTAGGAAAAAGGATGTTGGGAAGAAAATTAGCAACTCCCTGGGCAAGTTTATCAGATTTGAAAGAAGCAAGGAATAAGAGACTTTTTCACAATGCAAGTTCGTTCTTGAATGTGATGGAATTGATGGTCTCCACCATTGGACTACAAAATACAGAATTTTGGTGCAGATTCTGCCAAAAAATGGGCCATTTAAATGGCGACATGCCCAAAATTGATTCAGAAAAAAGACAACAAAATTAACCTTCAATGCAATCCCTCTTAGGTGAAAAAAAAATCCCGTAGAAGGTAATGGAGACGGTTTCCAAATGGTCTACAGAAGAAAGAAGAGAATGCCTGGTTGGGGCAGAAGTCAATCTGATGTTGGGAGTTAAAATATTGCATCAGAAAATTCTTCAGATGACAAAGACAAAAAACAGAAGAAACTTGAAACATTAAAAAAACATTAGCAATCCTCAACAAGAGCATTCCAAAGTTAGGGAGGAAGAATCAAAAGAGAACAATATGACATTAGCTGATATAATGCGACAAAAGACTTCATTCGTCAAATTCTCAATACCCAAAAAAGCATACCAAAAAATGCAACAAAAAAGGAGCACGGATAAAAAGAACCATATGCTTTACTGCTCTGAGAAAGAGTTTTTCTTAGTATTTTCTGCCCACAGAAATAGCTGGGGCAGGTTGTAAATTTGCAGCTTACAGTATAGATTTTGTTTCTGTGGAACCTTCATATATGTATTATAAACATTGATCTGGATGGAGGAGTATGGATGGAAATAGAGATCTGCAGATGGACAAGGATCAGCAGTTAGTGGACTACTCAGAGGACTCCCTCTCCAAGGATCAGGTCTTCAGCTCTTTTCCTAGCATTGCTATAGCTACTCTAGTTTGTAGAATCTACCAGTCCCTGGAGTGTAGTTTGGTGCCTATCTCAGATCCTTTACAACTTATGAGAAGTGGGTTGAATGATGAGGGGGATACTCGAGCTCCCACTTTGTCATCAGTTGCTCCCTGTCAAGATCCTGTCAGCATCCAGTCAGTATGAAGGAGGGCATTTGTACTTCAAATCCCATGGACTTTACTCCACCTGTGGCCACACTTACTACCTAGGATGTTTTGGAATCCAATCCAGTAGTCATCTCATAGCCCAGATGTATAGCCCTGTGGAAGCCTTCAGCGCCTCCTAGCTCTGGTCCAGTCGATTATATTGCTGGTTTGAATGGTGATGGTCCTGCTAGTCTAAGTCACATGGTTAAGATTCAAGTTTGAGTTCAGCAATGATGAAATTCAGTTCACGTTCAAATTTATTGATGAGATTCAGATCAGAGTTGCCATTAGATTCATCCATATACATATTTCCAGATTTTTAATATATATATATATATATAATATTTTTTTAACTGAAATTTTTTTCTTCCATTTAAAAACACGGTTAATGAATAAAAATGTTGATCTTTTAAGTTTGTCTTGAGATTCAAATTTGCCTTGAAATTCGTCTTAAAATTCACCTTGAAATTCACCTTTAAAATTTTCCTTTGAAATTCAGCAAACTCCAACGAATTTCAATTTCTTTTTGAGATTCAAAAAATTTTGAACCTCATGAATAAAATTTGCCAAATCTTGTGACTTAGCTACCGGTTAATGTTTGAAGGGCGGTGTTCTGAGGAATAGTGAACTGCCTGGTTCAAAAAACTGCCGAAAGGTTCTGAAATCTCGCGGTGGTGAGGTGTCCATAGTTGTTGGGGAGGATCTTCAAGTGGATCAAATTTTGTATCTCTCTAGTAAGACCTTATAGTTGGTAAATTCCTCAGCCACAGGATTGGAGTGGAGCTCTTGTGAAGTTGGATCTTGGAATATTGGGTTCCCATTCTCAGCTATAGCCCTCCATTTCACCTATTAGCACATGGATGGTAGTGTTTCTTACTACACTCAGGGGAAGATATGAAAAGATTTTAAAAGGCTCATGGTTTTTGGACAACTCACTAATGTCTCTGAAACCCTGGCATCGCCTCTTCAACGCGAAGGAAGAATGTTGGGTTGTACCCTAAAATGGGTAAAATTGCGTAATCTTTCTATGGAGTACTGGTTGGAATCTGGTTTGAGTGTGATTGGGAGTCTACTAGGGTAAACCTTAGTCATAGATTATAGCTTTTTGACCAACAACTCTCGGTATATGGTTAGGGTCCTTGTGGAGAATGATGTCAATCAGAGGCTTTATGAATCTGTAGAACTGGTCCAGAAAGATGGAAGACATACACAGCTTTTAGACTATCTGAATATCCCTTTCCAATGTTCTAGATGTCATCTTTATGGTCATAACTTCCAAGACTGCTCTAAGCCAATGGCTTGGCGAAGGAAGTTGGACTCCACATTAGCTCAAGTGAGAGAGGTAGTTTCTACTTCGGAACCTATCAAATATTTGGAAGTTTCTGGGAAAATTATGAGTGCGGCTTGTGGTCTAGCTAATGCTGGCGGTAACACCCCCAATACTCATTCTGTACAAGCTAGTATTCTCATAAGGGAATATAAATCCATGTTGAGTATGGACGTGCAATCAAAAGGGGGCACAAATTTGAAGGTTGAGGGGAAAGAAGACACTCTGGAGTCTGAACAACTCTCCTCTTGTGAATCTTGTCTCTCTGAAGTACATGGCTCTGGTGGCCCAGTTCTCAATTGTTTGGGTAAGTTGAACACTACACTTTTAAATTGTTCTAAATTTCTAATACTTCAAATTTGGTTGATTTGGGGAATTGGAACTGGTTTTGCAAATGATTTGACTGGTATGAAGCAGAGAAAGAAGGGTAAAAATGTGGTTCTTAGCGGGGTTGGGTTTCTGCCTAGCTTGTCCTCTTGTCACCGGGGCACGGTGAACTTGGCCAATGACTTGGACCACTCCACTTTGGGAGTTTCTTTAGCCTTGGCGAATTCCAGGGTTGATCTTAATTCCACAAAGCCTTGGGGGTATGGTCACTATATTGTGTCCTGTGAAAGGGCTCTCAATTTTTGGATACTTCACTTTCGGGTGGTTTGAACCTTGGGCCCTTCTTTTGTAGGCAGAAAGTTTTCCATTAAGAAGGGGACAACAAACACCTATTAAAGAGGTTAAACACCAGCAGTTATATACTGGGGTCCTTAAAGTGGGACATGACCCTGTCTTGGTTTCCTATTCTCTCCATTAAGATGAGGAGGTTGGGGAGCCAAGACAAAAAATTGATCCTTAAAATGCTGGTTGAATTTGACCAGCTTGACATTGTGATGCTACAAGAATCTATGGAGAGGGGATACTGCTTGATTCCTAATTTGAAGAAGATCTTGCTTGGTTGGGACTTTCTTGTTGTTGACTCTTTAGGCTTCTAAGTTATCAGGGAGTATTTTAATAAATTGGAATCAGAACATTACTCTTACTGATACTCTTGCTATCCTCTCAAATATCTATATAGAGGTCTTTAGAAAGAGCTTGGGTATGACTTTTACCCTACTCAACATCTATGGTCCCTATGAGGGTAAGCAAGAATTCTAAGATAATTTGCTTACTCTCCATTATTTGAAGATTCATGATTTAATATTGGGCGGGGATCTAAATTTTACCTTAAGCTACAGAGAAGTTTGGGGGGGATATTTGCTAGGGTTGATAGATTTGTTGAGTTCTTTCTTAATAGTTTTGAGTTGGGTGATCTTGTAGACTTGGAGCCATTAAAACTAGACCGACCTGGAGAAACAATAGGTATGGGGTTGATGGTGTCTCCGAGAGGTTGGATAGATTTCAAGTTCATGATTCTCTATTTCATAAAGTTTTCAAATGCAGGTCTTGGATTTGTCTGAACAGATGCTCTGAGCACTTTCCTATCTTTCTAGAATTTGGATAGAGCTAAATTAAGTAGGGTTCCCCAAGTTTAATCTAGGCTGGGTGGTGGATGATGAATTTCAAGTGTTGGTTAACTTTAACTAGAGATCTTATGATCCTGCTTAAGAGGATACAGCTTGTGAACAGTTCATCTTAGCACTTAAAGTTGTAAAGGAAAGGGTGGTTGACTGGGCAAGAACGAGGTACAGGATGAGGAACTCAACTTCTTGAGGTGAAAGGTGAGTTGGAGGTTTTGATGGTGAGTATAGAAGTGAGATGCTTGGAGAGTGACTTATCGTTGAAGATGAAGGATTTGGAACAAATGAGGGATAAACTATTGTTGGACAAGGAGATGGATTGGTAGATAAAGAGCAAAGCCACATGGTTGGAGTTAAGGAACCAAAATAACCACAAAAAAAAAACACTCATTTGCCAGTCATAGAAAGAATATCAATGGAATTTGGGAGTTGAAGGATCATGAAGGCCAATGGGTTCAAGGCTTTGCGGACTTGGTTACTCTTAGGTCTATAAATAACTTGTTGGGACAAAATTGGAGGAAACCCTAAAGGTGATTTCTTAGAGGAGGATAATGAAGATATGTTTAGGCTCGTAACAAAGGACAAACTATTCTTCAGACATTCAGAAAGGACTGGAGCTCGTGCCCTGATGGTTCTTTGGTGAATTTTATATTGCACTTCTTTACCTCTTCGGAAAGGATCTTTTGAGGGAAATATAGGAGGTAAGAACTTAGAAGTACAGGAAGAATACCGAGAAGTTTAAATGCGACCTTTATAGCATTAAACCCTAAGGTGGACTGTCCGAAATCATTTGATGGTTATAGGCCAATATCACTATACAATTCTTTATATAAGATCATTTCAAACTTGATTGCAATCAAATTGAAGCCTCTTTTGTTTGCTTTCATCTATGCAGAGCAATTTGACTTTCTGGAAGGGAGACAAATACATGAAGATATTTGGACAACACAAGGACTCCATATCATAAAGTATACGCATTCTCCTGCTATGGTGGTCAAACTGGATCTTTTAAAGGCTTTGATCCAGCCTCCTAGTTGTATCTACAATTACTACTCCTTTACATTGGGTTTGACTGCCTATGGTTAGATGGATTATGTCTTGAGTCACCACTACTTCATTTGCAGTTCTCATTAATGGTTCTGCCTCACATTTTTTCAAGCCTTCACATGGAATTAGGCAGAAGTGTCTTTTGTCCCCTTACCTATTCTTCTTCGTCGCTGAAGGACTAAGCAGGTCTCTCATGATGCCTGGCAGGAGAGACATTTGCAAGGCATGCGAGTCGATACAGGTGCAGCACTATATCATCTACTATTTGTGGATGATGTACTTTTATTCTGCATTGATAGTGAAAGGGAAGGGCAATAGTTGCAAGGGATTATCCAGACTTATAATAAGGCTAAAGGCATGGAGATCGACGAGTCTAAATCTGCACTATACACTTTAGGTATAGTGCAGGTTGGTAGAGGTGTAGCACTACCTCATCTACTATTCGTGGATGATGTACTCTTATTCTGCATTGATACTAAAAGGGAAGGGAAATATTTGCAAGGGATTCTCCAGACCTATAATAAGGCTACAGGCATGGAGACCAATGCACCCAACTCTGCACTATACACTTCAAGGATGGACGACGATCTCACTCAAGATTTTGAGAGATTATTTCTCTTTCAACATTTGGATTTGATGGATGGCATGAAGTTCCTTGGCTTCACACTTAAGGATGGCAGTCTAATTGGTTGTGGCTAGTGTCAAGCATCAAAAAAAAATTCATTTTGGTGCCTTAGGTGGCTCTCATGTGGTGGGAGATCGGTGTGAATTAAATCAGTCCTCAATGCTAAGCCAACGTACAGGCATACCTCGGCACATATACCTAAAGGAATACTTGAGAGGATTAGAAAACTTTGTTTAAATTTCCTCTGGCTTGGGAAGTGGGATACTAAGGGCACTCGTTGGGTTAAGTGGTGGCAGATGGTTGCTCCCAAACACTTGGAATGTTTGGGCTTAAAGCAAATTCATCTTTTCAACCAATCCTTAATAGCCAAATCATTGTGGAATATATTTACTAAGGATAGTCTTTGGTGCAGAATTCTTGTACAAAAATACATTTCCCCGAGAACAATAATAGACTGGACAAGGAAAGAAGATAAGAATGTGCAAAATATTTTGATCAGCCAAGGCATTAGCCTTTCCTATTATGGTACAATATTTGGACTTGAAATTCAGTGATGGCACTCAAATCCAAGTCAAGGTCGATGCAATTATGGATTGTTATAGGAATATCTCTCTTTCGGGTGCTCTTGTCCTTTATTTACAACAGGTTAAAAAAGACACCCTCAATTTCATCAATAAGCCAAGAGGTACTACTATGTGGAATCAAAGATGATTGAATTTGATATTTTTCAAGTGTTGATCCTGTTAACAGTATTTCAACAATTTATGTTGAATATTAACTAAAACACACTGAACTTTAATAGTTTATGCAGCGAAAAATCTCAGGAAATCATCACACCATTTGACACTTTGATTTACCCAGGAAACCCCAGTCCTTCGTGAAAAAACCAGCAATGATTGTCTTTTCTTATTGTAGGATTTGATTTTAACAACAATACATTAATCGTTCGGATACACCTTCCAAATCTGGACAAAGACACAAGAAAAGTGCTCCAAATCCTATCTGCAAAACTAGAAAGACAATCCTTCAACCCATCCTAGATCTAGGCAACTCACTACAAGAGGAAAATCGTCTCTTGCAATGATGTGATCGCTATAGAAGATCCAGTCTTCTCCTATGTATGTGATCATACACTAAGGCTCCTTTTATAATCGCACTCATGCAAATACCATGGACCAATATCATGGGCCAACTAGAACATTTACATGAGGTGTTATAAATTCACCTTTAAAATACATGTCTAGAAATCACTTGGCTCCTTCTATGTTGCTAGACATCCCTCCAACATAGAAGTACCTGCCGAGCTACAAAAACTAACACTCCATCTTAGCGAGGGAGATACGAGACACTTCCTCCGTGATCAACCTGGTCCCTTGCTGCTGCAACTACTCCCTCTTAACCAGAAGACCCTGCTCCCTCTTAATTGGAAGATCTTGTTGCTAACTCTGCTGAACTTTGATCTGGATCCATGTGCTCCTCCTCCATCAGTGTCATCTCATACCATGTAGGCCTACTAAGATGAGCCTCACACTCCCTCTTAGTCAATGATCCAAACTCCAAACTCCCTCTGGAACTCTGCTCCAAACTCCCTTTGAAGCTGACTATTGGCTATCCCAACAACTTATATAATTTTCCCTCCCTGATGCCAATAATCATTGCATCCTGGATACCTACTCTCTTATCACAAATGAACACTGCTCCATCCTGGAATGCAATGCATAGCCCTCATCCTCCAGAACAAAAACTGAGAGCACACTAACTCTCATTTCAGGGACATACAATACTCTTGCTAACCTGAAAGCATAATCTGAATCCAACTAGAAAGTGACTGCACCTACACTTTTTACTGCTAACCTAATGTGGGCTCCACATCTCACGTTGCAAGTAGAGTCTACCTCTGAAACATCTTGAAGCATTGAACCTTCTCTAGGAATGGGGCATGTAGCTCCACTATCAATATACCATCCATGGCTTGCCACACATCCAAGCAGAACAATGAGAGAAAACTCATCATCAAACTTGGTAGTGAACTCATCCTTTCCTTCTTTTGTTGTTGCTTCCATCTGCTTCTTCTTCTTCTTCCCTTTGTTACCTTTCTTCCTAGTAGGAAACTGGCTAGAATAATAGCCAAACTCCTCAACAAGCAAAACATTGGATCTTGCTCATATCCTTCTTTTTTATGCCACTAGAAGGTCCTTCTCCCTGCTTCCCTTTGCCCTTGAATTTGGAGGCCAATGCACGATTTTACTCTTCTTCCACATCTGCGTCTTGTTTCTGAAATCCTCTCTAGATTTCCTCCTAAGTGAAGTCATCCCAAAACTTGCTCCAATCCAAGAGATTTTCTCAGCAAAACACACATGTGACAAAGACTTCCCAGTCTTTGGTGAAGCCCTTCAAGGCTATGCGCACCATCTTTGGGTCTAGGATGTTGTCCCCAACTGCATGCAACTCATCCTTCACCTGCATGAAGCCAGGTGAGATAGGCAGCCATTGTTTCTCCTTTGGCCATCCTAATGCTATGGAGTTTGTCTCGTAAGGCCATCTTTATATTTTCATTCTTGGGCTCAAAGAGGCTTCTCAAAGTATGCCACATCTCCTTGAAAGTATCCTTCTCACCAAGGTGTCAAATCAAGTGGTCCTTTACTCCATCAAGGAGTAACCTCTACGCCTTGAACTCATTCAACTCACGAGTTTTCTTTTCCTTGGCATCTGTTGGTATTGCCACTAGATTTTTTGCATTCACCAGGTGCCATAACCTATTCTCCTTAAGAATGGCACCCATCCTTATCTTCCATTGAACAAAGTTGAAGACCCCCTCCAACCTGTCCTCGTATCTCAAGATTGGAGGCCATTTTTACAAATTCTGCAGCTCTTTTGCTCTTACTATAGTTGTTAGCATGAAAAAATTACCCATCATGCTATTCCCTAGTTACATCATCTCATTCCTATTTTTTCCTACATCATACCTTCACTTAACCAAAAAACCCAAGGTCTAAGACCAAATTTAGCCCCTAATTATTATTTCCTCTTCAAAATAAGGAAATGTGGCATAATTCCCTACAAAAAGAAAGAAACTCCCCAAAATATGGGAAAATGCCCAAAATGCAAAAAAGAAAATTAAAAAAGGGGAGAAAATGTTCAAAAGAGTCAAAAAAGAGGGAAAACCCTAAATTTCCACACAAAACCAAGGGCCAATACCAAGGTCTGCCTAAAACCATGAGCAAGAAACCTAGGGCAATTATTCCTATAAATAAGTGGCGAAGGCCCCCATTTTTACACATTCATTTTACTTGTTACCTTGTCATCACTTTGCCAAAATTCCACCAGAAACCCTTGAAGCCCCCATTTGACTTCTAGTTTCACCTATTGTTGAGTTTTGGTTGCCTTGTGGACCATTGTGTGGAAAACAACCCGAAGCTGCTTCGAGACCAAGACTTGATACTTCAGCCATCTACAAGGGTCCCTTGTTCACTCTATTGAGGTAACACCTCCACCATTTGTACACTTTGTTTTTTTATGAAATAAAATCAAAAATATTCTTTCCCTACTCTCTTATGTGTGAAAGAATGGAAAAATGCTAGTTTAGTTTTTGCTTTCTATATATTTGCATCATGTAGCTTAGTTCATATTTACTGTTATTTATTGTTCTTTACTGCATATTTGCATCAACCATTTTTGGATTGCTACTAAGGTTCCCCTAAATCTTAGTAGGTGCCATTTGTTGATTTTTGTACCTAGGAAAGTGTTCCCCTAGGTGACTTTGGCCTTAGTCACTTAAAAGGGGAAATAAAGTGACCCTTGCATTAAATGACTCAAGTTAATCATTTAATGAGACTTTAGAGATTAAAGTCTAAGTTTGATAAATTTAAGTAGGTGAGAGAAATTACTTTTTATGAGAAATTAAATGGAGCATTTATTCTCATCCCTAGATCTAATCTAATCTAATCTCAGCCATTGGATTAGATGGCTCTTCACTTACCTAGGGCTTAATCAAAAAGCAAGGGAAAAGGCAAATCACATTCATTCTTGAGAGAGGAGTGAAGAAGAGAGAGAGCTGAAGAGAGAGGAACAATTTTCAAGGCACCCAGCTGAAGTGATTTCCAGTCGTCACGAATATCGAGAAGGCAGCAAAATCCAGACATGGTTTTCGAGGTGAGAAGGCTAGCACAATTTTTGAGGCTGCTGCATTAATTTTTGCCTATCCATATAGGTCATATTGTACGATTCTGTATAGCACTAAAATCAAGGCACAAGTACAGCACAAAAATCGAGGTGGTACGTACTACACATAAATCGAGGAAGGGATTTTTGGGCACTGGAATCGAGACAACCATACAGCACAGAAATCGAGACATTTATTGCAAGTCATACAACAGTTGTCGTACAGTCTGTATTGTGGCACGTTTTTCGATGCAACCTTCAGTAAATTTTTTGAGTTGGGTATTTACTGTTCAACACGAAAAACAAGACAGAGATTTCTCTTCTGGGTTGAGATAAGTTGGTTTTGAAATTTCCAATTTCTTTGCTATAAAAGAAATTTTTTCCTGAAAAATAAAATCTCTCTTTAACTGGTTTTCCCCTTGTGGGTTTTTCTAGGGCCATTGGCCAAAAATTTCTGAGTACTGTGTGTTGAATGGTGTGCATTTATTTACTTTCTATCCATGAAAAGATTGAAGTTACAGTAGTGTTTTTAAGTCTGAAATTTATGATTATTTCTAGCCTTTTATATTTCTAGGTATGGCAATAAACTGAGACCTTTTTTTAACTTCTAAACCAAAGGTTGAAACTTGTGAAAAACTTACATGGTACCAGAGCTGAGTGGGGTAGAAAACTAAGTTTTGCAAACAGAAAAGTCATTTCCAGAATTCATAAAAAACTCTTGTGACAGTAGCACCATTTTGTTGAAACTTGTTCTTTAAGAAAAATGTCTTCCGTCGAACTGAGAATGGAGGATAGGCTAGATGGGGCAAGGAACTTTGTCCCATGGAAGGCCCGAATATTATTTTGTTGGAGGAGAATGAGTTGTGGGAGGAGGTAGTCAGAACTACTACAACTAATCCCCTTGTAATTCCCGCTTCTACCGATGCGGTAGCTTTTGCTGCCTTCAACAAGAAGGATATTAAGGCTAGGAGGATTATCCTAGATGTTGTTAAAGACCATGTGATTCCCCACATTTTAGGGAAAGATCGAGCACATGAGATGTGAACTATTTTGACCAGATTGTTTCAAAGTTCTAATGAGAATAGGAAGATGGTTCAGAGGGAGAAGCTAAAGAGTATAAAGATGGTCAAAGGAGAGGTTTGTATGGCTTATCTTACTAGGATCTCTCAGGTGAGAGATGAGCTTGTTGCAGTTGGGGTGGTTGTTACTTGTCCTGAGCTAGTGCGCACAGCCTTGAATGGGGAGACACAACCTTGGGCTGTGTTTGTACAGGATTTGGTGGCTAGGGAGAACTTAGCTTCATGGGACAAGGTCTGTGATGATTTTGTTGAAGAGGAGACTTGGAGGGGTCTTTTGCAGTGCAGTGCTTCTACTAGTAGAGAGGATGAGGATGTGGCCTTAACAGCGAAGGGGAAGAAAAAGAACAAAAAGGGTCCTAAGAAGGGTGGGGCCAAGCAGCAGGATCGGCAGAAGAAGGATCTGAGCATTGTAAAGTGCTTTGCTTGTCATAAGATGGGACATTATGTTGGACAGTGTCCAAACAAGAAGAAGAAGAAGAAGAAGAAGCAGACAACAGCTTCAACTGAGGTCAATGACTTTGCAGCGAGATTTCAGAGTGAGTTTTCTCTGTGCACTGGGCATATTGATAGAGAGAGAGAGCATCTATTATCACCAGTGCGAATGTTGATAAAGAGATGGAGTTCACCTTGGTGACAAACCATTCCTACAATGCATCTGCTTCCAACACTTGGTATATAGATAGCAGAGCCTCGAGCCACATCATAGGTGCTCGTGAGATGTTCTCCCAGCTTTCACAGACAGAGAGAGATGTGGAGGTGGTGTTTGGAGATGACTCAACAGTCAAAGCTATTGGGTGTGGGACCATTACCTTTCAGAGGGAGTCCATGAGTCCCATGGTGTTGAGATATGTATTGTATATACCTGGGCTGAAGAAGAACCTAGTGTCAGTTTCCATGATTGAGGATCAGAGTCTTGGAGTGTCGATGACTTTGCAGCAACATTTCAAAGTGAGTTTTCTCTATGGACTGGGCATATTGATAGAGAGAGAGCATCTATTATCACCAGTGCGGATGTTGATAAAGTGAGGGAGTTTACCTTGGTGATAGATCATTCCTACAGTGCATCTGCTTCCAGCACTTGGTATATAGATAGTGGAGCCTCGAGCCACATGACAGGTGCTTGTGAGATGTTCTCCAAGATTTCACAGACGAAGACGGATGTGGAGGTGGTGTTGGGAGATGACTCATCAGTCAAAGTTGTTGGACATGGGACCATTACCTTTCAAAGGGATTCCATGGGTCCCATGGTGTTGAGAGATGTATTGTATGTACCTAGGCTAAAGAAGAACCTAGTGTCAGTTTCCATGATTGAGGATCGAGGTCTTGGGGTGTCCTTCCTAGATGGACATGTGCATAGGTTTCCCAAGAATGCAGGACCATCTACTTCAATTGCCATTGGAGTTAGATGTGGGAAACTGTATAGGTTCTTATTTCAGCCCCAGCATGCCTTGGCACATAGCAGCGGCAGTGAGCTTTGTGAGCTTTGGCATAGGAGGATGGCTCACTTGCATCATCCTACTTTGGGGTTGTTGAGACATATGGTTACAGGTTTATCGTAGTTTAGCATGGGGCAAAGTGATGTGTGCATGGGGTGTGCTTTGGGAAAGTACACCAAGACTACTTTTCCGAGCAACGATAGTAGGTCAGCAAGGACTCTTGAATTGATACATTTAGATTTGTGTGAACCGATGTCTTATGTTTCCTTGAGAGGATACGAGTATTATGTGACATTCATTGATGACCAATCCAGGAAGACCTGGATCTACTTTGTGAAGAGCAAGAAGTCCGAGGAAGTCTTGCAAAGGTTCCAAGAGTTCAAAGCTCTTATGGAGAACCAAATAGGGAGGAATATCCGAGTTCTCGGATTGGATAACGAGGGTGAGAATACCTGCAAAGAGTTTGATGGATATTGCAGACAGGAGGGTATCAAAAGTCAATTGACAATTCCTTCTACTCTAGAGCATAATGGAGTAGCAGAGAGGAAGAACAGGTCTATTGTTGGAGCAGCCAGAGCTATGTTACATGACCAATCTCTTCCTTTCTTTCTCTAGGTTGAGGCTTACAGCACAGTTTTGTATCTTCAAAACAGGAGTCCCCATTGTGCCATGGGGAACATGACACCTGAGGAGTGTTTTTCAAGTAAGAAGCCTGAAGTAAGCCATTTTCGGTATTTGGTAGTTTGACTTACTCTCATGTTCCTTCTAAGAGGACAAAGTTGGAGCCCACTGTAGAGAAGGGCATCTTTGTGGGCTATGATGAGACTTCGAAGGCCTTATGTATTCACCTTCCTTCTCAGAGGAAAGTTGTTGTGAAAAGGGATGTGAAGTTTGAGGAGGAGTGGGCCTTCAGGAAGTCAAGAAGATCAGAGCAGGGAGAGCAACAAGTTCATGCACCTCAGGTAGTTGCATAAGTACCATCAGCGCAACAGACAGGATCACATGCTTCTGGATTTACTAGACCACGCAGTCACAGGTTCTCCAGTTTCAATGGTTCATCCAGTAGGGACTTCAAGGCCAGGTTTTGGGTCTCAGATTATAGGTTCACCATACAGGGGATCAGGATCAAGATCACAGAGTTCACCAACTATTGGTTCACAGGTTACTGGGGTTTCCACCTCTGGTAGATCTTCAGATGATGACCGACTAGTGTGGGAGCAACCTCCAAGGAAGAAGGCACCTAAGTGGCTTGGAGATACCTTGAAGGAAGCTCAGGAGTTTGGGATACCCAGAAAGCCAGTGGGGTCTATTCAGATGCTTGACAGATTGGGCATGCTTTTGATGGCTAGTTTACGTGATTCAGAGCCTTTTACTTTTGAGGAAGCCTCCCAGCATCATGTTTGGCGAGATGCCAAGATGGATGAGTACCAATCCATCATGAAGAACGACGTGTGGGAGATAGTTCCGAGACCTGAGGAGAAGTTAGTGGTGGCTTTACAAGCTAAAGCATGCAGCAGATGGGAGTGTGGAGAAGTACAAGGCCAAATTTGTAGCGAAGGGGTTTTCATAGGTTGAGGGTATTGATTATGATGAGACCTTTGCGCCAGTTGCTCGGTATACTTCAATCAAGGCATTGATTTCTATTGCAGCGAAAATGGGTTGGAAGATCCAACAGATGGATGTGAAGACCGCATTTCTCAATGGAATCATACAGGAGGAGATTAATGTTGAGCAGCCTTAGGGCTTTGAGATTCATGAGAGAGAGTCTCATGTTTGCAGGCTAAAGAAAGCCTTGTATGGGCTAAAGCAAGCTCCTAGAGCTTGGTACTTCATGATCGATTCTTACTTGCAGAGGATGGGGTTTCAAAAGAGTGAAGTAAATCTGAATCTCTACTTCATCGTGGTTGGAGATGATCTGCTTATTCTTCTGTTATATGTTGATGACTTGTTTATTGCAAGGGGAGAGAGACCCATTGCTGCTTGCAAAAAGGATCTTGCTTCTGAGTATGAGATGACAGATATTGGGTTGATGCATTATTTTCTGGGATTGGCAGGAGCCTAGACATATTTTCCTGGGGCAAGGAAAGTATGCAGTTAGTATTCTGAGGAGATTTAGGATGGAGGATTGCAGGTCGATGTCGACACCAATGATCACCAACTGGAAAAAGCTTCATGCTTATGAGGGAGAGTTGGTGGATCCTACATTATACCATTAGCTCATTGGTTCATTGATGTATCTGGTCAACTCTCGGCCAGATTTGTGTTTTGCAGTGAACACTCTTAGCCATTTCATGGTTGAGCCTATGAGTGTGCACTGGGTAGCTGCAAAACATGTTTTGCGCTACCTAGCAGGGACAGTGGATTATGGTCTGGATTACAAAAGGTCGGATGTGATCAGATTGGTTGGTTATATAGACTCAGATTGGGCGGGTAATGTGGCAGACCGAAAGAGCACTTCCAGATGTTGTTTTAGTTTGGGCTCGGCAGTAGTGTCGTGGTTCAGTCGGAAGCAGAATTCTTTTGCTTAAGTTCTGTTGAGGCCGAGTATATGGCAGCCAGTCAGGCTAGCTGCGAGGCATTGTGGCTTCGCAAGTTGCTGGTGAATTTATTTGGTCGGGAGCTGAGGCCTACGGTGATCTACTATGACAATCAAAGTTGCATCCAGCTCTCTAAGAATCCAGCATTTCATGACCAAGAAAAACATATTGAGATCAGGTATCATTTCATCCGACATTATGTTTAGAGAGGAGCAATATCTTTACAGTACATTTCCACTGATGAGCAGGTTGCAGACATTCTAACGAAATCTTTGGGGAGGTGTAAGTTTGTCTTCTTCATAGACAAGTTGGGAGTGGTGCAGAACAACTTCCTTGGTAAGAGGAAGTGTTGATTTTTGTACCTAAAAAAGTGTTCCCCTAGGTGACTTTATCCATAGTCACTTAAAAGGGGAAATAAAGTGACCCTTGCATTAAATGACTTAACTTAAGCATTTAATGAGACTTTAGAGATTAAAGTCTAAGTTTGATTAATTTAAGTGGGTGAGGGAAATTAATTTTTATGAGAAATTAAATGGAGCATTTATTCTCATCCCGAGATCTAATTTAATCTCAACCATTGGATTAGATGGCTCTTCACCTACCTAGGGTTTAATCAAAAAGCAAGGGAAAAGGCAAATCACATTCATTCTTGAGAGAGGAGTGAAGAAGAGAGAGAGCGGAAGAGAGGCACAATTTTCGAGGCACCCAGCTGAAGCGATTTCCAATGTGCACAAATATCGAGAAGGGCAGCAAAATCTAGGCACAGTTTTTGAGGTGAGAAGGCTAGCACGATCTTCGAGACAGCAGCATTAATTGTTGCCTTTCCATACAGGCCGTAATGTATTGTTCCATACAGCATAGAAATCGAGGCACACGTACAACACAAAAATTGAGGTGGGTACATACCGCACAGAAATCGAGGGAGGGAATTTTGGGCACTGAAATCGAGTCAGTCGTACAACACAGAAATCGAGGCATTTATTGCAGGTCGTACAGTAGTTGTCGTATAGTCCGTACTGTGGCACATTTTTCAAGGCAGCCTTCAGTAAATTTTTTGAGTTGGGTATTTACTATTCGGCACGAAAACAAGACAAAAATTTCTCTTCTGGGTTGAGATAAGTTGGTTTTGAAATTTCTGAGTTTTTGTTGTAAAAGAAATTATTTTTTGAAAAATAAAATCTCTCTCTCTAACTGGTTTTCCCCTTGTGGATTTTCCCAGGGCCATTGGCCAAAAATTTCTGAGTGCTGTGTGTTGAATGGTGTGTATTTATTTACTTTCTATCCATGAAAAGATTGAAGTTACAGTAGTGTTTTTAAGTCTGAAATTTATGATTATTTCCAGGCTTTTATATTTCTGGGTTTGGCAATAAAATAAGACATTTGTTTTAACTTCTAAACTGGAGGCTGAAACTTGTGAAAAGCTTACACCATTTTGCATAAGCTAGTGTGAATAACCAAACTACAGTAGTCCTTTATTGCAGAAAATCAAAAGTTATTGGTTTCCTAACAACTTTCAGCTTGCTCGCAATCTAAATGACTACCCTACACAAGCAATTTTCTAGCAGATGCTTTGCAACTCGCGTCACCCACTTTCTAACAGCTCCAAAATTACAACGGTTGGTTATCAACAACTAGCTTCTTCCACGCTGGTAGCTAGCCCTTTTTTGGCAGCTGACTGTGCACCTATGAACTACCTTTTTCGACTGCTCCCCGTCTTTACGCCCGAGCCATTTTGCAGTCTATTATTTGACTACCACCACGCCCATGCTCTTCACCTTTGACCACCTTCTGGGCACCCACCAACCCAACACTCGTCTCCCATCGATTCTACGCTTCTTGATAGCAACGTTCTTTGTCTCGTAGCTCCGCAGTTTTGTGCTTCCTTGGCCTGGGATTTCCCACTCAGTCGATGCAGAATTTCTTTGCCCGACCCACTCATGTGCATCGTGTCCCAACCAAACTTCACATGTGGCAGCCTCCTTCTACACTATGTTCCCAACACTCTTCCTTCCGTCGTGATTGTTTGTAACAGTGGTTTCTACAGCCCTGGTTTTTGTGGCCCTAACTCCCTGCTTCTATGTCGACGAGCTGCCACACCTACAGATTGTTTCTTAAACAGCCCTTTTTTGAAGCCTGTAGTCACCACAACCTACCCTACACAGCTGCGATCATTTAGATCGAGCCACACACTATCTATTGTTGAGGTTGCTTCTGCAGGACCAAACCTCTGCATTCAGTGTGCAACTTAAGTTCGTCGCCCTATGTACCCCAAGCCCAATCCCCAGCTTCCACGATCTTGTTGGCCAAAACTTAGTCAACTCCCAATGACCACCTACACCATCGCATGTCCATACGATTGTGACACTCTCCCTCTCTGCACGTTGCCAAAGATTTCACGCCCCCGATCACCCACACATAACTCTTGGATCACTCAACTAGTTGCTTGCTGATCACGATTGCTACCGCAGCTGCAAACCAATGTGATTTTTTTCCCAAAGCTTCAAAATGGCTCTGATACCATGTTATTTTTCAAGTTCAGATCCGGTTAACAATATTTCAACAATTTACGCTAAATTATTATCTGAAACACACTAAACTTACAGTTTATGCAACGAAAAAAACTCAAGAAATCATCACACCATTTGACACTATGATTTACCTTGGAAATCCCAGTCCTTCGGGGAAAACCAGCAATGATTGTCTTTTTCTTATTGCAGGATTTGATTTCAACAGTAGTACATTAATCCTTCGGATACAACTTCCAGATCTAGACAAAGACACACAAGAAAAGTGCTCCAAATCCTCTGCAAAACTAGATAGACAATCTCTATACCCACCCTAGATCTAGACAACTCACTACAAGAGGAAATCTATCTCTTGCAATGATGTTGATCACCATAGAAGATCTCATTTTCTCCTATGACTATGATCATACACTAAGGCTCCTTTGTTAATCTCACATTCATGCAAATACCACCGACCAATACCATGGGCACTCCCATACGATGGGCCAACTAGAACATTTACATGAGGCGTTATAAATTCACCTCTGAAATACATCTCTAGATATCACTTGGTTCCTTCTATGTTGCTAGACACCCCTGACATAGAAGTACATGTCGAGCTACAAACACTAACAGATTTCAAGAGATCTGGGCCTTTTTGGTGATTTTGCACAGGCTTGGGTTTTGTTCATTGCTGAGCTACAAAAGGTGCATATCAGATTGAGTGAGGAACCAAATGAACTCATTTGGGCCTTGAATAAATCTGATGGGATATACACTACAACACTTGATTTACTGCAGTTTTTACTAGAAGAGAAGATGCTATTCATTGGTGGTGGTCTGCATTGTGGAAGGTTAGGTTTCCTAATAAAGCAAATTGCACTTGTGGCTGGCTCTCTCAGATAAGGTCTTGACCTGAGATCTTTTACAAAGATGAGGAAGGTTGGGCCCTGCTGCTTCATACTCTGTATGGAAGCCAAGGAGACAAATTTACATCTATTCTTACATTGCTCATTTCCAGATCAGGTTTGAAATGTAGAGGCAGCACTTGCACTTTCACATTTATGGCAGGGTACTTTTCTTCCAGACTGCTTTGAAGCTTGGTTCACTAGAAAGGAGTTGGCGAATATTCGGACAGTGCCATATACAGTCCTTTGGGGGATTTGGTTTGAGAGGAATACTACCCTATTTGAGTACAAACACATGCCAACATTCCAGGTCTTTGCACAATCTTTGGCTTTACTTTCTTTTTATGAGACGGTTTGAAAGTACAAGGCTCCAAAAGGGGTAGCTGATCTACAACTAGATAAATTAGTTCCTTGGGGTCATTTTCGATAGAGCCTGTCAAGGACAGGAAAGGCTGTATAACATTGGATTCACTTTGCATTTTTTAGATGTACATTATTTGCATTTAAGGACTAATATGGGTAGAGGTACAAACAATATTGGGGAATTCAAGGCCCTCTATTTTCTTATTAAGTTAAATGTGGCTCAGGGACTTGGGCCAGTTCAGATATGTGGGGACTCCTAGTTATCAATTGGGTGTCCAATCAGTCTCAGATATTATATATATCTCTTCTTGGCATTGTTGGTCATCTAAAACAGATCTCTGGACATTTTCAACAGATTACCTACTCCCATGTTTTTAGGGAACATAACCAGGGAGCTGATAAGCTATCAAAGGAAGGATTTATACTTGAAGAAAAACAATTCTGTTAATGTGAATTCCAAGATGGGATCCTACTCAACTTTAGACAATCTGTCTTACAGGACTTCTGAGTTTTACTTACTGTTGGAATTGTAAATTCTGTTAATCTGAATTCCAAGATGGGATCCTACTCAACTTTAGACAATCTGTCTTACAGGATTTCTGATTTTTACTTACTGTTGGAATTGTAATATGTCAGTACAGTACTTGCTGATTTTCTTTTTTGCATATATCTTCAGTATGATGATAGTTAGAAGAATCTTTTTGTATATACCATGTGCACTGGGATAGAAAAATTTAGCTTAGTTAATTGGACTGATGATAGACCGACATAGATCCATCTTAAAGGTGGCTCTACCAAGCACCGAGAGGGATCAAATCTTTTGAGGTTCAAACCCTTTTTTTAAGTGCAAATGCAAAGGAGTAGGAAGCAATATTGTTGACTTCAATGCAGCATTCAAAATAGGTCTAGCATGATAATAAATAACACCATGAAGAATATGAATAATAACAAAGTGATACAATGCAAATAATTATCTATGTCAATAAGAAGTTGAATAGTAACACATAAAGAATGTTTAGTCATTAAGAAGTTGTATAGTAATGAAGTGAAATGATAAAGATACCAAATAACATATATATTACAGAGTAAGTAATCTTAATCTTTTTTCTTAAATACATGTTCATTTAATTATTTAAAACTTTATATTAAAACATTAATTATAATTCATAATTCAGTTAATTATAATTCCTTTAATTAAAATTCATTTAATCATTTATAAAAGTTTATATTATAATTAATGTTATATTTTAATTAATTTACAAAAAATAATAAAAATATAACATCAATTATAACATACCAGCGTAGATCCAAATCCTAGGCTCTATCAAGCGCCGAGATGGATCAAATCTCTTGAGGTGCAAACCTCGTCTTAGGTGTCCATTGATTTGATTCAAACCAAAAGACACATCTTTCTATTTAAGGTCCACATATAATATTTTTATTATTAATATTTAATATTATGTATGGCCCATATAATATTTTTTATTATTTTTTATTTTGTTAGGAACGAACATTGCATCATTTCCCCACACATGGTTTTAAAACCATAAGCAAGGCCCTCCTACAACCATGGGTTGTTTAGGAGGCCTTGCACATGATCTTAAAACCATTTTCAAGGCCCTCCTAAACCATGTACAATAAAACCATTATTTGTTTAGGAGGCCTTCCACATGGTTTAAAAACCATGTGCAAAGCCTCCTAAACCATGTACAATAAAACCATGGGTCGTTTAGAATGCCTTACACATGATTTTATTTTGTATATTGGTATATTTTTGGGTGTCTGTTCTAAGCTTCATATTTTTATTTTTAAATAGTTAACTTTTGAGTTCTTCCTCTACTTTTCCTTTTAAAAAATTGAACACTTTTCCATGATGTTTTTGTTTGGACTAAACTGTAGAGCTTAACTTGAAAGATATATGATGCAACATGATTAGATGAAATATTTCTTCTGTTGCCATTATCATTATTTTTTATAACAAAAACAAATTCTTTTCCAAAGAAAAAATGGTACTTTCTATTCAAGTAGAATGGAAAATACAATTATTATATGCTTTATGCACAGTCAACAAGTCCCTACAACAGGGTACCATAAAATTCCACAAACTTTCATCACTAATGCTCTGCCAAAAAAAGATATCCATCTACTGATTGTGCCCAGAGGCGCATTCTATAGCCCAGTAGGGAGCGGATGTGTAACTCCTTCTGTGCTTATAATCGGCTCAAAAAAAAAAAATCAGGACATAATAAAAATATGTCGGCTTATAAGAGAAATAATTTTTGAGTATATATATACTAAAATAAACAAAAACATTTATCAAATTAATCAAAGAATTCTTTCAAAAAGAATGGTGTCCTTTGATTCGAATTTAACGAAGCATTGAAAGAACCATAGAGTTTTAGCGATTAGTGTATGGGTTTTTGCGAAGATAAAGAACCTTCTTTGGAAAAGAATTTGTTTCTGTTATAAAAAATAATGATAACGGCAACAGAATAAATAGTTCATCTAAACATGTTGCATCATATATCTTTCAAGTCAAGCTCTACAATTTAGTCCAAACAAAAACAACATGGAAACGTGTTCAATTTTTTAAAAGGAAAAGTAGAGGAAGAACTCAAAAGTTAACTATTTAAAAATAAAAATATGAATCTTAGAACAGACAACCAAAAATATACCAATATACAAAATAAAATCATGTGCAAGGCATTATAAACAACCCATGGTTTTATTGTACATGGTTTAGGAGGCTTTGCACATGGTTTTTAAACCATGGGCAAAGCCTCCTAAACAATCCATGGTTTTATTGTACGTGGTTTAGGAGGGCCTTGCAAATGGTTTTAAGACCATGTGCAAGGCCTCCTAAACAACCCATGGTTGTAGGAGGGCCTTGCATATGGTTTTAAAACCATGTGTGGGGAAATGATGCAATGTTCGTTCCTAACAAAATTAAAATAATAAAAAATATTATATGGGCCATACATAATATTAAATATAATAATAAAAATATTATATGTGGACCTTAAATAGAAAGATGTGTCTTTTGGTTTGAATCAAATCAATGGACACCTAAGAAGAGGTTTGCACCTCGAGAGATTTGATCCATCTCGACGCTTGATAGAGCCTAGGATCTGGATCTACGCTGGTATATTATAATTGATGTTATATTTTTATTATTTTTTGTAAATTAATTAAAATATAACATTAATTATGATATAAACTTTTATAAATGATTAAATGAATTTTAATTAAAGGAATTATAATTAATGTTTTAATATAAAGTTTTAAATAATTAAATGAACATGTATTTAAGAAGAAAGATTACGATTACTTACTCTGTAATATATATGTTATTTGGTATCTTTATCATTTCACTTCATTATTATACAACTTCTTAATGACTAAACATTCTTTATGTGTTACTATTCAACTTCTTATTGACATAGATAATTATTTGCATTGTATCACTTTGTTATTATTCATATTCTTCATGGTGTTATTTATTATCATGCTAGACCTATTTTGAATGGTGCATTGAAGTCAACAATATTGCTTCCTACTCCTTTGCATTTGCACTTTAAAAAAGGGTTTGCACCTCAAAAGATTTGATCCCTCTCGGTGCTTGGTAGAGCCACCTTTAAGATGGATCTATGTTGGTCTATCATCAGTCCAATTAATTGAGCTAAAGTTTTCTAGCCCAGTGCACGGGGCATATACAAAAAGATTCTTCTAACTATCATCATACTGAAGATATATGCAAAAAAGAAAATCAGCAAGTACTGTACTGACATATTACATTTCCAACAGTAAGTAAAACTCAGAAGTCCTGTAAGATAGATTGTCTAAAGTTGAGTAGGATGCCATCTTGGAATTCAGATTATAAGCACAGAAGGAGTTACACATCCGCCCCCTACTGGGCTGCAGAATGTGCCTCTAGGCGCAATCAGTAGATGGATATCTTTTTTTGGCAGAGCATTAGTGATTAAAGTTTGTGGACTTTTATGGTACCCTGTTGTAGGGACTTGCTGACTGTGCATAAAGCATCTAATAATTGTATTTTCCATTCTACTTGAATAGAAAGTACCATTTTTTCTTTGGAAAAGAATTTGTTTATGTTATAAAAAATAATGATAACGGCAACAGAAGAAATAGTTCATCTAAGCATGTTGCATCATATATCTTTCAAGTCAAGCTCTACAGTTTAGTCCAAACAAAAACAACATGGAAAAGTGTTCAATTTTTTAAAAGGAAAAGTAGAGGAAGAACTCAAAAGTTAACTATTTAAAAATAAAAATATGAAGCTTAGAACAGACAGCCAAAAATATACCAACATACAATGATTTAATACCAGATCTATTAAACAGAACCAAACTTGACACATCAAGAAAGTCAAAATGAAGCAAGGAAAGAAGCCTTACTGAAGCAGGAGTGTTTTACTGCTGACCCAGAGCATCTCCTCCACTGCTCAACTGTACTCCTGGTGTCATGTGTATCAACGCAGGATTTCCTAGTCCCTCTGGCCAAGATGACGGATTAATGGATATGAAACCAATTACAAAATCAGGATGGTGAGAGGCAATCTTTACTACAGCGGATGTATATTCACCCTTGGCAAGAGTTCCAGCAGAGCTCATTTCAGCAAGTAGCAGTAAACCCCTTCCATGCGGTAGGCCCTTGACAATGTCAACACTCGAGTCAATTCTAAAATACCAATGCCTTAGCCAATTAAAAACATGATGCTAAAAACATGTGAAATAAAAATAAAAATAAAAACTTTACCTTCAGTTTCAACCCTTCCACTATGCCCGGACCAAGAATGCATTAGAGGAATTTTGGGGTCTAAAATGGGCCTCCTAAGGAAAATAATAAAATAATAGTTAAAATAGTAAAATAATAGTTAAAATTATAAAATAATATTGATTAATTTTGGAGGAAGAAAGAAAAAAACTACTTTTCGTGTTTGTATTTTCGACATATCTCCCTGTGTTTTTACTCAAATTTCGATCAAGAGATCTCATTGGATGCGGAATTTGATTCCGCATCCAATGAGTACCCACACTGCATACTTTTGATGGACCCTGCTACCCCAAAAACAAGAAATACCTGAAAAACGTGATGATGATGTCATCGTCATATTTTTTCAGGTATTTCTTGTTTTTGGGGTAGCGGGGTCCGTCAAAAGTATGCAGTGTGGGTACTCGTTGGATGCAGAATCAAATTCTACATCCAATGAGCTCTCTCGATCGAAATTTGAGTAAAAAAACAGGGAGATATGTCGAAAATACGAACAAAAAAAGTAGTTTTTTTTAATGACAAATATGTCAATTCAACCATTATGGTTGACTTATTTTATTGAAATTCTATTGGTTCTTGAATTCCAACTCACAAAAACTTATTTTGGCACGTTTTCTTATAAGGCCCATTTTAGACCCCAAATTTCCTCTAATGAGATGTGCATTTACAATATCCGCCGACTACAATTTTGAAAATTCCTCTGCATAGATTGAAACCATTTTAATGTTTTCCCAGTGTAACAGAGAATTATCCAGTACCAGTCAACTCTCCATGAAAACCTAACCAGCCTTACGTATGACCCATGAAAGAAACATGTTAATTATGTGTTTCAACACAGCAATTACTTACCCTTCATATTGCATGGTCACTGTATTTCCAATGTCAGCAAACTTCCTATCTTCAAGACTTAAGAAATCGTGCTTGTCTGCAATCTTCATTTATGAAAAGTTAAGTCAGATAATGTGCCAAACTACAAATATCCAGTTGAATATCAATTTGCTTTACAAAATCATATATTTTATGTGAATTGCTATGCAAAAGATGTATTATAAATTGGTTTCCCTATCCCTTCCTTATCATGTCACCAGATTTCATTTAAAACACTCTTGTAACAGAATATATTTTAATAGTTGTTTAGTTTGTCCACTAGTCTGTGGTCTAGTGCTTGAGACAGGGCATCACCACATTGATGACCCAGTCTCCAAACCCCTGGCAGGAATAGAGCCCTGAAACAAAGTATGCACAAAAAACACTGCACCACAAAGATAAACGTTCAAACCTTAGACTGATGACAAACACTAGCGAAATCAAAGAAGGAATGCCCAGAAGACAAACATGCAATGCCAGTGAACTCATAGAAGGTGTTGGAATGATGGTGTAATCTTTGCATACAACCATGGCCTCACTTTGCAATCATCATTGTTGTATACTGGTGTGTTTCTAGGGTTTTCCTCAACGCTCATTTATTTTATTCCTAAGTGGTTAAGAGCTATGTCATAGGGTTCGCCAAACCTGAACCTCCAGGTTCAGAATTTGGCGAACCTTAAAAATAATTGAAAAATTCGTTTAGGTTCGGAAAACCTGATGGCCGAACCTCATATCGAACCTGAAGGCGAACCAGTTCGGCCATCAGGTTCGCCAAACTTCTTAAAAATGCCCTAACGCGAATGGTCCGGGCATACTTTGGCATGGGTTTAATCGTTTACGACAAGGTTGTTTCACCTCCTCGGCTGATAAGCTTGAACGTCTTCCCCAAAACGCACTCTGGTGACACAGAATACACACTCAAAGTCTCAAGCTACAAGCACCCTGCAAGTTGCGATACTGAGCCAAAGCTCTAGCAGTTGCGTGCTAGACACGACCCTTTGGTCGACTATTGAGAGATTGATTGGATTTGGAGGCATTTGCAGTGTCCTTTGGAGCATTGACCGTCGGGCCTCAAGTATTCATCTCGAGCAGTGAGCAATGAGTCACAACTGGTGGTCTTCCAGTCGCTGTTTAATCTTTGATCTTTAAAATTCATTGTTGTTTATTTTTAAAAAAATTATGTTATAGTTCATACATATATATATATATATAATTCGTTTTTGTTTATTTTTAAAATTTACTATCATTAAAATTCCTTCTTGTTTCTTTTTTTTTTTTAAATTAAGTTTAATTCATAATATATAATTTTTTTTTTAAAGGTGGTTCACCATGAAAGCCCTGTTTACACCATGGCTACGTCCACACGGGAAAATATCTCTTATACTCGCTTAGCAAGTATACATGAATGGGCAACAACCACACCCAAGAGGGCCAATCATGATAAGGGCAACAACCACACCCGAGAGGGCCAATCATGATAAACATCTCACCAGACTAATATTTCATTACATACAAGGGCTCCCAAGGAGCAAATGCCCCCAACGTGATTCGAACCCAGGTGAGGAGCGCAATAACCAAATCTTTCAACCACCCGAGCTACGCCCCATAGACAATTCATAACATATAATATATATACACACTATTACTATATTACGAATTAAAACATAAAATATGTAAAAATAAAGAACAATGAACCTTTAAATATTATTGTTATAATATATATATTAATTTTTTTGAAAAATGTATATAGACGAACCTATGTCAAAAACCCCATCCGAACCTCATCGAAAATTCGAACCCCAATCGAACCTAAAGGTCGCCAAACCCGAACCTTGTGACATAGGTTAAGATTCAAGACCCACCTAGTAATTATGTCGGCCGATAACTCCTCTTGGAAAGGGAACTCTACCTCTTTAGTTGTGTATAAATACGCAAACATCAGACTCAATTGTAACATCAACTTGAAACATTGCTCTCTTATACCAACATAGATCCATCTAAAACCCGGATCTATTAAGCACCGAGAGGAATCCTATTTCTTGAGGTGTAATTTTATAAAGTCTGATATCTGATCCCTCTCTTGCTTTATAGATCTTGGCTTATGTTTTAATTTTTTATTTTATAAACTTACATGAGTTTTTTAAATTACGTTTTATAATTTTTTATTTTATGAGCCGACATGGATTTTTTTAAATTACTTTTCATAAATTTTTTATTTGATAAGCCAACATGAAGTTTTTTAATTAGTTTTTATTTTTGGCAATGTAACGTTACATTACCTTATGTGACAACATCTCCCCCATACTGGGTTGTAGAGCACCTCGCTCCTCTCAGTGCAACAAGTGACTCATTCTTTTAGCCTATGGGCACCATATCTAACATTGCACTCTCTTTCATGGTGTGATCTACTATTCAAGGAATTTCCTTCAAGTATTGTGCCCTAGTATTCTTGGGTTATTTCTCTTTAAAATCACTCTCTCATTTCGTCTACTGCACACTAGTGCAAATTTATCTTTTTCCCTAGTGCTGGATCATCATCTCTTTGTGCAAATTTAGGGTTTGCAAGTTGGTTCTATTCGATCCTCTCTCTTATGGATCTCAATAATGGTATCAAAGAGGGTGTGAACCTCCCTTGCTCTATTCAGCAGGGTTTTCCAGGGTTTTTCTAAGGCATAATGATAAAACTTCTTCGACAAGCAACACATTCCTCAGAATTTTTTTAATTAATTTTTATTTTTGGCACTGTAACGTTACGTTACCTTATGTGACAACATCTCCCCCATACTGGGCTGTAGAGCCCTCGCTCCTCTCAGTGCAACAAGTGACTCATTCTTTTAGCCTATGGGCACCATATCTAACATTGCATTCTCTTTCATGGTGTGATCTACTATTCAAGGAATTTCTTTCAAGTATTGTACCCTAGTATTCTTGGGTTATTTCTCTTTAAAAGCGCTCTCTCATTTCGTCTACTGCACACTAGTGCATATTTATCTTTTTCCCTAGTGCTGGCTTATCATCTCTTTGTACAAATTTAGGGTTTGCAAGTTGGTTCCATTCGATCCTCTCTCTTATGGATCTCAATAATGGTATCAGAGAGGGTGTGAAACTCCCTTACTCTATTCAGCAGGGTTTTCTAGGGTTTTTCTAAGGCATAATGATAAAACTTCTTCGACAGGCAGCACATTCCTCATCCTTTATTTTTACAGCTGAATTATATTGCAGATTTTTTGGAAGGGGCTGATTTATGGTGTTTTATTCCAGAAAAGACAGATTTTACGATGATTTTTCCAGAAGAGGATGTTTTTGAACTTTTCTTTATAGGCCATTTGAACTAGGTCAATGTGCCTATGATAACTACTAAACGATGCATGTTGTTTCCTTCCCACATGACTGTCGTTAGCCATAGATTTGCACAGGTCTAGACATAACTCCATTTACTCAACAATCAGCTGTACTAAGCATGACTTATCCTTCTGTGAAATAAAATGTGAGTTTAAACAAGCCAGTGCATGTCAAAATCATTAGTTTTACTGTTGTTAACAGGATGCAAGCTCTGAGTGGAAAAAGCATTGTTTGTAATCTGCACCAGCCATAAGAACTGGTGCTCCCATTCCTGAACTGCCTCTTGCCCAGAGCATTTGGAAAATATAAAAACTAAAACCTGAGATCTACGTATGCATGCGCTGTTATGTAATNGCAACAGCCATAAGAACTGGTGCTCCCATTCCTGAACTGCCTCTTGCCCAGAGCATTTGGAAAATATAAAAACTAAAACCTGAGATCTACGTATGCATGCGCTGTTATGTAATTTCTTCTGGGCGTCATCTTTGTATGTGCTATTTAATTAAATCTCATGCTCATGCTTTCTTCTAGTGTGCCCTTCATCAACTGCCAGTTTGTATGTATGAGTCTCATGCATGACTTTATGATTATAGACGTATGTTTATCCTCTTGTCCACGTGGTGTTTTAACTAGCCAATAGATTCATGGGTCAAAAAATAGTGTTGCAGCCTACGTTTACTTAAAATACATTCTGATCTGTGTGTCATGTCCCTTTTTATAATGAACTCATGCTTTTTGCTACTTTAGCAAGCCCTTAACTCGTTCTTTTTGCTTCTTTTTAGCACACTCCTCCAGACAACTCTTCTCTCGAGATACATTCACTTTTACCATCCACAATTGAATTAAAGGCCTCTGTGTATTTTGTAAGTCTGATCAGCAGTAAAGCTCCTTGACAGGCTTTGGAATCTATGGCCTCGCCATAGGAAGAAAGTTCCTTCACCACACTAACCCTTTGGCTATTTATTTGGGCTTAAGTCTAGCAAGATTTCCCTGATATGCTGCACTAAAATCTGATTAAATTTCTTTACTATCCGGGGAAACACCAAATCAATCAGCTAAGCTATGGTACACCGCCTGACTGCAGAAAAAGTCTTCGTCATAAGCAAGTGCATCTAGGATGTTTTTGTTTGTAATAATATCCTCTTGTCTGTGATTAACAATCCCTATATAGCCAAGTCGAAGGGAAACAACATTTGTAAAAAGGAAGTTACAAGCAACAGTTCCCCTGTCCATAATATCCAGCTTTGATATCTATTAAGGTAGATAAATGTGACAAAGTTCCAGGCAGCTCTCAATGACAAATGCTACTGTGAATAATTTCCTTCTGCATTGTCCATTCCCTTGTACTTTCCGAATTTTAATTTTGTTGCTATGGCTTGAATATATTGACTTGTATCAATGAGAATGTATGGTTACATGGAAATGTCCTCCCTGTCACTATCAACATGCAATTCGTAAATTTTATTCAAATTACAATTGACTCTAGAATTATAGCCATAAAGTGAGTGCTTTCCATCATCCTAACTATGCTTGTAATATCAATCTAAATGGCACCCAATTCTTTTATCCAGCCTGTATGTATTGGGCATAAATCAGGTTGTCCATCTGCAATAGCCTTTTGTGAGATTGAGTAAAACCATCCATTCTTCCAATTGAACTCTTTCAATGCAGTTGGAAAATGAGCAACAATTCATGAATACGAACAAAGCCTCTCTTCTAAACCGTTATCAAAAGCAACATTCTTTTCAACAGCAGCAGCTGATGCAAGTTCCTTTATCAAGTTGATGACCTCTCTGAATGCAGTATTGTGTAAAGCTGGTCTTTTACTGATGAATTGTATGGGGTATCTGTGCTAACACTTTTAAAGCTCAAACTAGAATGTGTGATGCAAGCCCAAAAAAACAATGCTAGCCCAGTGTTACCCATTGTCACCTTATTAACCACCTCTCTAAACTTTAGGTTGGCTCTTCTCCAACTCAAGGGGGGAATTCCCTAGGATATGATTACTAGGCTATGGGAGTGAAGGACCAAGGTAATGTGAAGAGTTATCCTTGGTAAAATGTTAGGTCTTTTTTGTAGTATAGATAAGTAAAAGGGGTGATGGGAGGACCATGAAGACTAGTGCCAATCCCCAGGGCAAAGGAGTCAAAGGAGCCTAGTTCAAGATGCAGTATTGTGTAAAGCTAGTCTTTCACTCATGAATTGTATGGGGTAAATCTGTGTTAACACTTTTACAGCTCAAACTAGCATGTGTGATTCAAGCCCAAAAGAACCATGCTAGCCCGGTGTTACCCATTGTCACCTTATTAACTACCTCTCTAAACTTTAGGTTGGCTCTTCTCCAACTCAAGGGGGGATTCCCTAGGATATGATTGCTAGGCTATGGCAGTGAAGAATCAAGGTAATGCGAAGAGTTAGCCTTAGCAAAATGTTAGGTCTTTTTTGTAGTATAGATAAGTAAAAGGGGTGATGGGAGGACCATGAAGACTAGTGCCAATCCCCAGGGCAAAGGAGTCAAAGGAGGCTAGTTCAAGAAAGGGGCGAATCCATGAGGGCTTAGGGAAATTAGGACTGCATGGACATGCCACAAATAAACCCTAACATCCTGCCAAATATCTGTAAGAAGTCACTAGGAGGTCCCAAGAATGGTTTCCACATAAAAACAATGCTAACTAGGGTATGGGTAATGCAATGAAGTATTAGAAAGCAACACCTCTTCAACAATGATAGAGGCAATAGTGATGCATTCATGCATAAATCAACAAAGGGAAATTAGAGGAAACAATTCTCACATAAAACCCTTCGAATAGGACAAAACTATGTTCTTCTTTGACCCTAATTAACAAGTTCTAGGTTATTCTACAATCCATTAGCAACATTTAGAAATAGGAACAAGAATGCCACACTTTGAATGGAGAAAAAAACCCTTACACTTCAAGTTGCACCATGAAAGATATGTCTATTAGGCTCCAAAAGAGAAAGCTCACAAAATGCACACATGCAAAACGAAGGATAGAACAAACCCTTATATATCTTTAAGCCCCTCTTCCTTCTATGATAAAATAATCATTAAACCCTAGATATAGCCTAGGATGTAGTAAACAAATAAAAATACCCCAACAAATGCTAACAAACTCTAACAGCATCCATGAAATATGGCGGTCAAAGCCGCGAGTACAATATCTAAGAGAAGAAAGCCCTAAGAAGAGAGTGCATACATCAAATGAGGGTGAATGATGACAAGTAGATGTTGATGTATTTGTAACTTCAGAATGTATTCACTTGTATATCTTATATTGTATTTCATTGTACCCCGATGTTCCTATTGAGAGGATCATTAATATAATAAAGTCATGTAAATTCATAAAGGTTAACCCTCCTTTGTAAGTTGGGGCAATAGTCCCCACAGTTGAGGGGTACTAAGGTTATTAGACTCTCCTAGTGAGGTCGGCCCTGGTAAGTAATTGTCAAGTGGAAAACTAGTATAAATGGAGAGTGAGACTCTCATTAGAGAGAATTTGAGGTCAAAAATGGGCCTCAAAAGGACCAAAATGTACTATAAAAACCAACCAATTACATTCTAGTAGATGACATCATCCCCCATGGTTGAGGTGGCATTGCATGAGTTAAGAATGCTTATTTGTCACATTTTCTATGGTTGATGAAAATCCATAGTTAACCAAGGTAGTGGTACAAGTATTTTTAAGTCATAAAGTGAAGTACTCACAATAAAAGTCATTTCACACTTTCTCATAAAATAATATTATTGTTATTTTCAAGTAAAGTACTCACAATTCACTTTCTCATAAAATAATATTATTGTCATTTTCAAGTAAAGTACTCATAATTCATAAAAATGTCTTTTCACATTTATTTATAAAATAATATATTGTTATTTTCATGTTTTTTTAATTTTAAATTATATATTCACTCAATTGTATTTAATATCATAATGTCAAACTTATATATATATATATATATAATCTTGTACTTTTAAAATAAATTAAATTCATGAATGATATTTATATGAAAAATATATGTTAGTTATGTATATAAATTAAATTCATTTTTGTTTAATTTTATTTACAAGTTCAAGACAAATAAATGTTAAAGGACAATAAATTTTTGGGAATTTACAATGAATCTTAGTCACATCATTCTAGAGTTATTTTATTAATTTTATTAATTTTTCAATTGAGAAAAGTAACTCAACCATGGTTATTTATATTGTGCATAAAAAGTAGTGTAGGAGGTGAGTTGTCATATATACCTATCCCATAAAACCCCTAACTCATAATATTTTAATATATCTTATATTTTTGTAGTACATCTCTTAGGAGGCCCATTTTTGACCTCAAATTCTCTCTAATGCTATTTCACACACACACTCACTCAACTGTAGCGCATGAGTGAGAGAAGAGGAGCTTGCACAAGTGAGAGAGAGAACAGATGTCAGAGATCATCTTTGTGTTTTTGGGTTTTACTTTTTCTATTAGTGCTCATTCTATCTCTGAGGAAGTTGCGGGGTTTTCTCCTTTATAGTTTCCCCGAGGAAAACTCTTTGTCTCTTGTCTCTTGTGATTATTGTTGTGCATGTTATTCTCTCAGATAATATCCTAGATCATATTGATTAAATGATAAAAATCTAACATGGTATCAGAGCTAACCTGAGAAGAAGACACCATGCAGCTGCAGAAGCTAGGGCTTCTTATTTTTTTGGTCTCTCTCCACAGATCATCAGCAAAAGGAGGCTCGGCTAACTCTCCATTGAAGGGTGCATCTTTCTGTCAAAGCAGAATTTGATTCTAGGCATTTTCAGGTTTTTTACCTGTCACTACTGTGGAAAATTAGGGATTTTCACATAAGAGGAATTTTTTAGTGATCCCAAAATAGGACTTCCCTCCTCCTCAAAATCAAAACTTAGAGATCAAGATCGAAATTTTTGGTTGGGTAAAACTCCGGGAAAGTCAAACCCTAATTTCACCCCAGACCAAAAAACCCTAAAAGACAAAAAACTAGTCATTTTGGTGCATTCGCTATATCTCGAGATTGGAGAAGGCTCAGGATGTACCCTGTGTAAAAATTTTCAGCCTCAGATTCGCTATATTCTGGGAGATATGACTCCTCCAAATTAGGGGTCTAGCCTCTCCTTGGATTCATCCCTAAACAGGACACCTACGGAAAATTGCTATATCTCGAGATACGAAGGTCCAAATGAAATTTCACAAGTTGTTCCAAATAGAGAACGGACTGTACTTTCTATGGTAAAAGTTTCAGACCCCGAAGCTGAAACAGTGACACATGGCAGGTTGTACAAGTTCGCTATGTTGAATAGTCCTTAAATAAGTCATCTTGGGAAAACTCTCATAAATCCCAATTTGTGAAACCAATGTTGCTCAAACCTACGGTGTTGGAAAGAGGACAGACGAAGCTACCTCAGTGCGAAGTTTCTAACATAGAGGAGCATTACTTTCAGATATATTGCAAAACAATATCAGCCAATTCTGCAGAAAAAATTGAAGAAAACTAGGGCATCAGATATTTTGCAGTTTTGATCATAGCTATGGGAAAATGAGTATGCTGCTCAACTCACCTTGAGGAGGTGCATCTTTCTACCCAATCAGATTTGAAAGATTCCAAGTTTTCAAAACTAGGGTTTCTTTAAAAAACCCTAGATCAGCTAGATCCAGAACCAAGACGGGCACCTCAAATCGGTAAGATCTAATCTTTTGCTATTTACATTTGAGGTTCTCTTTTCAAAATGACTAATCACACCAGCTTGATGACAAACTTGGTGAAGCTGATAACTTCCAAGCATGGAAGTATAGGATCTCACTAGTTCTTAAAGAAAATGAATTGGACACCTACATAAGTGGAGAGGTTCCAGTTCCAGAGGGAGATGAGGCTAAAATCCTTACACAAGAAGAACTTGGTCAAGGCCAAGAGGATTATTGTTGATTCTATCAAGGATCAGCTTATACCACAAGTGTCTTTCCTAAAGACACCTAAAGAGATGTTTGATTCCTTGAACAAGCTATTTGAAGGGAAGAATATAAATCAGAAGAAGTATAGGAACTCCATGATTCTTTGAAGAAATTGACTTGGATCAGTTCTAAGAGCCAGAGGGAGATGTGGCAAAGGCTAGAGCCAAGAGAATCATTGCAGATTCTATTAAAGACAATCTCTCATGTGTCATCCCTGAAGACACCAAAAGGAAGTGATTACTTTCAGCAGACTCTGGGAAGAGTGCACACAAGAAAAAGGTTGACTCATAATAAGAGAAGAGAAGATGGGAGCAACTGAAGATCAAGCGCTCACGATTCAAAAAAGATCCCTCAAACGATGAGGAATATGAAGAACTCAATTCTTGAAGAACCTCTTATCCATCTTAGCATTTGGATAAGAAATGATGCTGTTATTAATGAAAAAGATGATGAAGCTGAAAGGAGGAGGTCTACCCACGAAACAAATAAAGATAAGTGTTCAATTGTCATTTCATGATATTGTATGGTTATGCATTTGTTTATATTCAGTTGATGTGGTATGCATGATAGAATGTTTGTGTTAATGACAGTATACTACTAATATGCATGTGATGGGTAAGTAGCCCATGGTGCTATACAATTCTCCATTCCTACTTATCTATAATGAAACCTCTTTGCTGACATATTGGATTAGTGCACAATCTCAATGATGTCATGGTAGAGATGGAAGGCATCTAGAAAGTTTCGTAAGATATTGATGAATGTTGTATTGGCTAAAATAGTTACATGATTATATATTTATGTATAAGAATTTTCCATTATGAATATGCTTTATGAAATGTTTCTAACCATATAACTAATGCATTTGACTTGTAGGAAAGATCGCGTACAATCGCCTACAAGAAAAGACAGATGAGACTTGTTCCAAAGAAGAAGTGACGACAGTTCAAAAAATAATCCAAAATGAAGAATAGTATGACGAGACTTTAAGAGGCCTCAGACACACTCTACTTATGTGACACTATTGAGCGACATCATCGATGCAAAGCCTTCCAGCTATGAAGAAGTATCCAAGAAGAAAGGGAAGGAGAGTGAATGAGACCTAAAGGGAATGATGTATAGGATGCGGTATCGAGACCTAAAGGGAAGTCCGTAGTGTCTTCCATATGGATCTACAAGATCCAGCATGCAGTAGATGGAAACATCGTGGGACACAAGGAAGGATTCGTAGCATGAGGCTTCTCACGGAAAGAAGGCATAGACTACGAAGAGACATTTGCAGCCACTAGAAGTCGAGACACATGACAGTCAAACTCATGTGTGCAAATTAAAGAAGGCCTTGTACGAGCCCAAAAGGCACCCATGGGATAACACATAAATGAGGAGCTTGGAGATCACCTAGAGTAATGAAGATCTTAACCTTTGCTACAAGGTTGAAGATGAAATCCTATAGAGGATGACAAGCTCACAAATGGGTGAGAGAAGAACTTTTGAAAAGGTTCAAGATAGAGGATCTTGGTATCCATTGACCCTAGATAAATACATAGAATATTAGTAGCAAAGGAAGCTATTTGTCACTCCAATACAGAATGTTTCAATGCATAGAGTACAAAAGGAAGAGGGAGAATGATGCCCCGCTTCAGACAATTACTGCAAAATATCCCGAGGTTCGACATGGTACGACGGGATGGACATATTACTGATGCCTCTAGGATTTACTAAGAGTAAATCAGATTCCATCCTTTGCTTCAAGGTTGAAGGCGAAAGACCAGTGATGCTCCTATTATATGTTGATGACTTGTTCCTGACAAGGAAAGAGGAACTCATTAAAGGTTCAAGAAGGAGACTTGTTGGCAAGTTCAAGATGAAGGACTTGGGTATGATGCACTACTTTCTAGGCGTGGAGGTGTGGCAGAGTGTGAATGGAATCCCCCTTGGACAAGGGAAGTATTCAATGGAGATCCTGAAGAGGTTCAGGATGATGGACTACAAAGCCATGGCTAGACTGATGGCATCGAACCTGAAATTATTGAGTGATAATTCAATAGAGTCGGTTGATGCTACGATGTATCGTCAGATGATTGGGTCATTGATGTACCTGAAAAACACGAGACCAAATATTTTCTTTGCTGTGAACAACCTGAGCCAGTTCCTGTCGATTGCAAAGCATGCAGTGAGGTACTTGAAGGGTACAGTTGACTATGGGCTCAAATATGAAGCAAATCAGAAGATTAACCTGTAGGGTTATGTGGATTCAGATTGGGAAAGCTGTGCCATTGATAGGAAGAGCACTTAGGGGTGCTGCTTCATTATGGGATTAGGTGTGATCTCTTAGTTTAACAAGAAGCACTCCTACATGGCACTGAGTACAGTCGAGGCAAAATATGTTGCCACTTGCTCGGCTACTTGGGAGAAAGGAGCAGTGAAGCTCCAGTTTGTCATCAAGATCAAGATCTCTTGAAAGAGGGAGTTCTAGCAAAGCTGGTGAGACAGGTTGTCTAAGCATAAAATCCTCGTGAATCTCGTAGGTTGCTTAGACGTAAACGGTCCTGTAGGTTGTCCTCAAATGTGATCAGTCCTGGCGAAGCTCACAGGTTATCCTTGGACGTAATCAACCCTAATGTGATTCTATGTTAGAAATGGCCAGAGTGAAGTTTGAGTGCTTCAGGGAGAAGCTTGTTGTTCTCTAGATCGAGGTTCCTTCCAAGGAGAAGTGATGAGTCTGTGAGCCCTTCTGACATGGTGGTAGGCCCCCCATGGTTAGACATAAGTGATGTGTCCTTCTGACATGGTGGTAGGATTGGTTCCTCCCATGGTCAGATGTAAGTGTTGTGCCCTTTTGACATGGTGGTAGGATTGGTTCCTCCCATGGTCAGATGTAAGTGTTATGCCCTTCTGACATGGTGGTAGGATTGGTTCCTCCCATCGTCAAATGTAAGAGCTGAGCCTTTCTGACATGGTTGTGGGATGTGTTCCTTCCATGATCAGATGTAAGTGCAGAGCCCTTCTGACATGGTTGTGAGATGTGTTCCTCCCATAGTCAGATGTAAGTGCAAAGCCTTTCCAACATGGTTGCGGGATGTGTTCCTCCCATGGTCAGATGTAAGTGCAGAGCCTTTCTGACATGGTTGTAGGATGTGTTCCTCCCATGGTCAGATGTAAGTGAAAATCCTTTCTGACATGGTTGTGGGATGTGTTCCTCCCATGGTCAGATATAAGAGCAGAGCCTTTCTGACATGGTGGCGAGAGGATTGGTTCCTCCCATGGTCAGATATAAGTGTTGAAGAAGATGAATACCTACATGAAGGCTAGCCCTACAACCAGCATGAAAAAGGGTTGGCTTTGTAGAACTTCCTATGACGAGTAGAATTGAGAGATAGCACTATTTGCTCGAGATAGGGGGAGCAGTGATGATGATGATCCAGCTTTGATGATCATCCTGTGATGAAGACTTGTGCTGATGAACTGTGTTAAGAGAATACCTTCCTAGTTAAGAGGGAGTGTTGATTTATTTGTAACTTCGGAATGTATTCACTTGTATATCTTATATTGTATATCATTGTACTCCACTGTTCCTATCGGGAGGATCATTAATATAATGCAGTCATGTGAAGTCATAGAGGTTAACCCTCCTTTGTAAGTCGAGGCAATAGTCCCCATAGTTGAGGGGTACTAGGGTCATTACTCTCCTAGTGAGGTCGGCCCTAGTAAGTAATTATCAAGTTGAAAACTAGTATAAATAGAGAGAGACTCTCTATTTGACACACACACTCACTCAACTGTAGCGCATGAGTGAGAGAAGAGAAGCTCGCACAAGTGAGAGAAAAAACAGTTGTCGGAGATCATATTTCTGTTTTTGGGTTTTACTTTTGCTATTGGTGCTCATTCTATCTCTGAAGAAGTTACGAGGTTTTCTCCTTTATGGTTTCCCCGAGGAAAACTCTTTTGTGTCTCTTGTCTCTTGTGATTATTGTTGTGCATGTTATTCTCTCAGATAAGATCCTAGATCATGTTGATTAAATGATAAAAATCTAACAGTAGAATTCAATCCAATCCTCAAGGCAAAAGAGTCAAAGAAGGCTAGTTCAAGAAAGGGGAAAATTCATGAGGAGTTATGGAAATTAGGACCGCCTGCACGTGCCACAAATAAACCCTAACATGCTGCAAAATAAATGTAAGAATTCACTAGGAGGACCCAAGAATGGTTGCCACAACAAAACAATGCTAACGAGGGTATGGGTTATGCAACGAAGTATTAGAAAGCAACACCTTTTCGACGACGATAGAGGCAATAGTGATGCATTCATGCATAAATCAACAAAGGGAAATTCAAGGAAACAATTCTCACATAAAACCCTTAGAATAGGACAAAAAAATGTTCTTCTTTGCCCCTAATTAACAAGTTCTAGGTTATTCTACAATCCATTAGCAACATTTAGAAATAGGAAAAAGGATGCCACACTTTGAATGGAGAAAAAAACCCTTACACTTCAAGTTGCACCATGAAAGATATGTCTATTATGGCTCTGTTGCAGCTGCAACATTTTTCCCAAAATTCCAAAAAATTTCAGGACCCTCCTTTGCTTGGATTAGTTTGATTTTCTTCTTTGATTTGATCTAATGATTTTTTCAGAATGATTTTCTAATGCTTGGATTGATCTATCACTTGTTTGATTCTTCCTCTATCGCTTGAAACAATCCACTCTTTGTTCAAACTTTATCGCTGCTTTTAAATGCGTTTTCAGCATGTTTGAATCGGAATTTTATTTGGTTGGTGCTCCCGCCGTTGCGGAAGAATGACAGGTCTTGGCTTCGACGTTTTCTCCGATACGTTTCACCACAATCGGCTGAGTTTTTGGTTTCGAATCGGAACATGTTGTTATTTCTTTTTCCGTCGTTGCAACTTCCAAATGCATTACCTTTCTGAGCCTTTAGATGTGCTCTCTTCCGATTCGGACCCTTTTGGCGGGGCGTGATGTCCTTTGTTCTTCCGCCATTGCGACTGTGAAAAGAATTATCCTTCCGATCTGTTAGTGGTTGTCTCCTTCGAAAAAGAGTTTGCCTATGGCGAAATGACTTGTCCTTTATATATCCGTCGTTGCGGCTCATGTTCCGCTTTCGCTCCGATGTTTTAGAGCTCCAACGCGTGATTATTTTTTCTCCCGTGGATAGACTAGTGTTCTGGCCACTCGACGTTGCGGAAGGAGTTATGCTTTCGACGTCCAATCCATTTCTCTCTGTCGTTCGATCTTTTATTTTTTCCCCGCCGCTTACATTTGTATATATATGACTGGGGTCGGGCTTGTTCATTATTCTATTATTTCTCAACTGTCGTGCTCTGTCATTATCACGCGCTGTCATTCTCTTGAGCTAGCGAAGGACCCCATTGTCGGTACCCACGTCCAGGTGGCTCAACTATGGAAGCTTGATCGCCTTTCTTCCCGTCGTCTACGCATCCTTTCCAGGTAGGCTCCTCGTTGCTTATCCCGTTCCATTTGAGCTCTTGGTTGTTTTTCTATGGTTAGGTTTTTCCGCGGTCGTTTTCCCTTGCCCCGTTAAGTTACATGCCTATATATTGGGAATTTTGTGGCGTTACTGTCCACGGAAGGGGGGGGGGGTTGTTTGACCCACTGAGTAGTTTTTCCCACAGTCGTTTGTTATGCGACCCTGCGCTTAGTAATGGGGGTTTGGTGCAGACGACCGTTACGCCGTTTGCACCAATCCGCCCTGTGTAATGATGTTTTTGCAGGGGGAGGATTTCATGGCCTTCCTGTGGCACTTGAAGTGGTTTCTCGTTCCCCTTTTTTTGCGTGCTACCTGCTTCATCAAACCCCAGCCATCTTTGTCTACACGGTTCCGCACGACCCCATTCGCACTCAGTTTCGAAGCCCAAGCCAGTGGAAGAATATATGTCACTGCATGTAGTTTTATTGGTCAGAATCGCATGGGTAGTATTATGTTAAAGCACCGCTGAAAAGCTCGAATATTTTCCACTGTCATTCCCGCGCAACACAATGATCATGGCGCCCGTGAATAGCCCGAGTTTGCTTCATTTTTATGTAGATTGCTTCCCACTTGATTTTATTGTTAGAGTTGTTTTGATATTAGAAAGCAGTGTTAGCTTGCACATTTTTCTTCATGAAACTATTTCCATCGTACTAAACATAGATGAAGTTAAACACTGCACCTTGTTGTCCAAATGTTTGCAGCTTAGGCAGAAAGGTCTTAATGATGATAATTGTATGTATAATAGGAAGATTCCGAATTCAAGATGTCGAAGTGACAAAAGAAGAAGGCACTTGTGGTTGAAGAGGACCCAGAAGTGGAAGTTGTCACCAAAACTGAGTACATATATGAGGACACCAAGTGTATATCTGGTGTCGAACCTGAATACCAATGGGGGGAATATATAGGTTAATCACCCGCAGGGAAGTGCCCGATATGGGCTTGGAGGAAGAAGGCATTTATGCCAACATAGATAGATCTTCCCTGATGAAGATCGCTACGAGACCAGAGCTATTCCCATGCTCTGAAGTATTAATTCTTGCACATGATCTAGGAACTGGGAATCAAAATCATCAAATAATTATTAACAAATACTCATGAATTGGAAAATAACTGGAACCAAAATAGGTTTCCTCTCTGTATATTTTATAAACAATAATGGGTTACAATTCCCATGCAGAGCAATAGCTTAACTCTATGAAGAATTCGAATACCTAAGGAGACAATTCGAATTCAATGAGTGATTCTAGCTTAACTAACTCTTTGCCATGCAATCTCACTCAGTAAACCACTTGACCAAAACCCTAATTGACTCACCAAACTCTAACTGAAGTCGGAGTGCAATAAATGACTGAATCTCAACTGAAGGAGATAAAACACATGTCATAGCAATCCAACCATCAAGTGCTAGTCCTGCATGACTCCAATAAACCCTGATGAGGTTAACTGAAGCTGAACTGACCATCAGAAGTTGGTGGAGGCGCCTTGTTGACTCCAGTTCATTAAATAATATTAAATAATATATTTAATGCATGGAGGCACCTTAACTGACTGTAACTGAATGGTTGAACTGAAAGTAACCACCAGTTAGCAATTATGTGGATTAATGTCACACAGATCACCCTGGAGTGCTCCAGTTAGCCTCCTTGACTGTAGGAGAAGGCTAAGTTAGCCTCCTTGACTGTAGCTAGGCATGGAAGTGACTGGGATGATGGTAATTAATGCTCCACTGATGTCAATTAAACTTAGGATAGTGGTTTAACTAGGCCAATTTGACCGAAAGAGTGTGTATGATGGTAAATGTCTCCAACACCCCCCCTTAAGCTATACTCAGGAAGAGTTAGAAAACATATATGCATGAAAATGCTAGGGCCCTGGAAACAAAGGCCATAGGTCACCCTGTACAATAAAGCAACTGAAACAATGCTCAAAACAAACTAAGTGAGGAAAAGAGGGAAAACCCAGTGGGAAAAACCCCCCCTCAAGATAAACACTGAAAGTAGTCTGGATCACCCTGATGAACTCACCCCCAACAGTGAACGGAGGTAAGTGAACTTCTTTTCTGAAAATCTCTTGGTGAAGATGTCTGCAATCTGCTCATCAGTCAGGCAGTATTGCAGAATGATGGTCCTGTCATGCACTAGCTCCCTGATGTAGTGCATGTGAATCTCTACATGTTTGGTCCTCTGCCTGGTAACTGGATCCGTGCATATCTTAATAGAACTCTGGTTGTCACAAAAGAGCACAGTGGACAAAGTACTACCAAGATTAAACTCTGAAAGAATACCTTGCAACCAAACTGTCTGGATGCAAGCATTCACCGCTCCTCGATACTCGGCCTCTGCTGAAGAAAGTTCTATGGCAGCCTGCTTTTTGCTTGACTAGAAAATAGGGCCACCACCAAACATGAATACATATCCGGAAGTTGAATTTCGATCAATAGAATCACCCGCCCAATCGGAATCTGTGTATCCAACCAGCTCTAGCTCGGAGTCTGCAGCATAGTGAATGCCGTAGGTCCTGGTTCCCTGAATGTACTAGAGGATCCTCTTGGCTGCCTTCCAATGAAGATCATGAGGCTTCTACATGTATCTTGATACAGCATTCACGGCATAACAAATATCATGCCTAGAATGTGTCAAGTACAATAAGCTACCAATCGGCTGTCGATAGATAGTGCAGTCCATGGGAGGTGTGCTTTTTCCTTCTTCAAGGCTGATCCCTGAAAGGAAAGGGAATGGTGCAGGCCTACATTCAGCCATGTTAAACTTGACTAATAGGTCTGAAATGTATTTTGACTGAGTGACCATAATCCCATCAGAATTTTGCTCGATTTCGAGCCCCAAAAATTGTTTTAGAAGCCCCAAATCACTCATTTCAAAGGCATTGTGGAGAGCAGTTTTGATGGCTGAAATGGAGGCAATTGTGCTACCTGTGATCAGTAAGTCATCAACATATAAAACAATGATAATTAGATGACCATCATGCTGCTGTAAATACACATTTGGATCTGATCTACATCTCTGAAATTTTTGCGAGAGAAGGAAGGCATCCATCTTGGAATACCACTCTCTTAGGGCCTGTTTTAAACCATATAGTGACTTCTTTAGCTTGCAAACCAAAGATGGATCAGTGATATAGCCCTCAGGGTGCTTCATGTATATCTCCTCATGAATATCTCCATGTATAAAGGCTGACTTAACATCCATGTGATGCACCTCCCAGTGCTTGGATGCGGAAATAGCCAAAACAAGGTGGATGGAGTCCATTTTTGCAACTGGTGCAAAGGTCTCATGGTAGTCCACTCCTTGGACCTGAGAGAAACCTTTTGCTACCAGCTTTGCCTTATGTTTGCAGGTGCTTCCATCAGCAGCAACCTTTGTCTGAAACACCAACTTGCATTGAACCAATTTCCTTCCCGTAGGAAGAGAAACTAGCTCCCAAGTAGTGTTTTTCTGCTGGAGAGAATTCATCTCTTCATCCATGGCAACTTTCCATATCGGATCCTTTAGAGCATGGTAGTAGGATTTTGGATCTGAACTAATCATGAAACAGAAAGTTTTGGATAGAAAAATATCATAACAAGAGAGTGCAATACCTGCTCTTTGGAAATCAGACAGGGTTCTCCTTGGATCATCCGGATATCCAATGTTGTCTCCTGCGGAGGAGAGTGTCTGTCGGGCCCATGTAGGAAGATGATTCTGCAATTCAGGTTCTGATTCAGTATCTGATGTTTGCTGCACACTGATATCAGAAATCATAGGATCCAAATCAGGGTCATCATCCCCAATTTCATCATCCAAATATTCAGTGGAATAGGAAGGAATTTCAGCAGTTTTCTCCTCCACTAGTTCCACCTCCTGAAGAGGCTCATCGAACTTGACACTTCTCTCGATGATGATCTGTTTGGTCTTGATATCTAGTAGCTTGAATCCTTTAGATTCATCAAGATATCCAATAAACAGACATTCAATGCTCTGCGGTTGCAAAGCCCTTCTTTTATCAAGCGGAATCTGGGCCCATGCAGTGGACCCAAACACCTATAGATTCGACACATCTGGCTTGTGTCCAAAGTATGCTTCAAAAGGAGTCTTTCCTTTCACTGATGAATGTGGCACCCTGTTCTGAATGCATGCTGCAGCATGCATGGCTTCAGCCTACAAATTTGCAGCAAGCTACTTTGACTCCAACATACAGGTGGTCATCTCTTTGAGAGACCGGTTCTTCCTTTCTGCTACTCCATTCTGCTGGGGAGTGTAGGGAATTGAATGTTGGACCTGAATACCACTTTGGGAGAAAAGGGATAGAAACTCATTACTGAAATACGCCCCTCCATTATCAGATCTCAATATCTTGATCTTAAGCCCAGAGGCATTTTCGATCAAAGCCTTCAATTCAGAAAATTTCTCACATACTTTTGATTTCTTTTTGAGAAAGAAACCCCATGTATACCTTGAAAAATCATCAATAAAGGTAAGGAGGTACCTTGATCCATTCATGGATGTGACAGGCATTGGACCACTGATATCAGAATGTATCAGCCCCAATATGCTTGTAGCTCGGTTTGCCTTCCCCCGATCGAACTTGTGCTCAGGGTGCTTTCCAATCCCACAGCCCTTGCAGACTCCCGTGGTTGCCTTGATGACCGGGAGGCCTTCAACCATGGAATTTTTCTGTAATTGCTACAAATATTTGAAATTAAGATGGCCAAACCTTTCATGCCATAGCCTACTAACCTCATTTCCATGAGTTAGCAAGGCGGTGGTCTTTTCATCCGCAACAAAGTGAGAGAACTCATAGGCTTTTGCATGATGATTTGCATGGCCTTTTGCAATGAGTTTCCCGAATGCAATTTCTGTTATCTCAACATCATTTGGGCTGAAAGAGACCCTCTTAGACATTCCTATATGTGTCATTTGATAGACACTAAGGATATTTGCTTCTAGAGATGGTACATACAAAACATTAGAAAAGAAACCATTTTCTAGATTTATAGTACCTTGTCCTTTGGAAATGATGGTGGAGTCATCTCCCAAGTGGATGGGAATGGATTTGCTGGTCTCCAAGGATGAAAAAGAGTCTTCTTCATTCATCATGTGATTCGAAGCTCCACTGTCAATCAGCAGTGATTTGGACTTCGAAGTGCTTGCCATGAGGGCATGACCTTTCTCATGCTGTGGTTCCCGATCTTGGTGATCTCTCCTCCGAAAGCTCTCCGGAAGATTGATGTGATTCCTCTCAAGGAGAGAGGTTGCTTCATCAAGATTTTTCTTCATGCAGGCATGTTCAGGGTGAAAACCCTTCCCGCAGTAAGAACACCTGATTCTTTCTTTCCCATTGTGCCCTTTTCCTTTGTTCTTCCTTGAACCAGAAGATTCATCATGCTGCTGATTTTCAAATCTAGGTTTTGGAGCATCAAATTTAGTTTTCTGATTTTTCTGCTGCTTTCCTTTACCCTTCACATCTTTGAGCCCCGTGACATGGAGGGCTTGATCACGAGAATATCGAATGATCCCCATCTGGACAAGCTTGTCATGTTCACTAGTTAGGGACTCAATGAAGGCATCGAGTGTAGGCATCTTCCATTTAGGGGTTGTGAGATTCCCCGCACGGAATGTAGAAACAAAAACTGAATAATCAGCCCCAAGTTTGGAGAGGATGGCTAGGATGAGCTGATCATCTTCCTTCTCCACTTTGCATTGCTTCAAGAGAAAAACTGTATGCTTGAACTTTGTAAATAAATCATTCAGAGTCTCGAAATTGGAAGGTTGGAGAGACATAAGTTCATTTTCAAGTCGATAAACTCTCATGTCATCATGCTTTCCATACAGAGATTCCAATTTGTCCCATATTTCTTTAGGTGTATTCAGATCCGTAAGATGGAAGTGAAGATCATCGAAAATAGAGAGGCATAAGAAACCGAAGGCTTCATCCTTCTTGTTCAAAAATATTGATTTTTCTATGGCGGATCCAGGCTCAGGTTCAGTGTCCATGGCGACTCTATGGAGTCCTTTGGATTTCAACTGATGTTCCATTTTTCATTTCCATGTGTGGAAATTGTATGGAGTTAACAGAGGTACTGAAGAGGCCATCTGGATTTTCTTGTAGCGAATGCTTCACCTGTAGAAACCTGAAAATCAAAACAGAAAGGGAAAAATAAGGTCGGCCAGCCTGCACATTTTAGGCTTTCATCACACCCAGCGTAGTCAATCAAGCAAGCTTGATCAACAAGTTCTTTATTTGAGATATTGAGTGGTAAGCCTTGGCTTCTAGTGCAATGCTGGAATTTTGAGCTATTGCTCACTTCTCATGGAGAAATCTATCAAAAAGCTTGTTCTTGAGAGATTGTTATTCGTCCCACCGTATGCTCTGATACCATATTAATTCTTGCACATTATCTAGGAACTGGGAATCAAAATCATCAAAGAATTATTAACAAATACTCATGAATTGGAAAATAACTGGAACCAAAATAGGTTTACTCTCTGTATATTTTATAAACAATAATGGGTTACAATTCCCATGTAGAGCAATAGCTTAACTCTATGAAGAATTCGAATACCTAAGGAGACAATTCGAATTCAATGAGTGAGTCTAGCTTATATGACTCTTTGCCATGCAATCTCACTCAGTTAACCACTTGACCAAAACCCTAATTGACTCACCAAACCCTAACTGAAGTCGGAGTGCAATAAATGACTGAATCTCAACTGAAGGAGATAAAACACATGTCATAGCAATCCAACCATCAAGTGCTAGTCCTGCATGAATCCAATAAACCCTGATGAGGTTAACTGAAGCTGAACTGACCATCAAAAGTTGGTGGAGGCACCTTGTTGACTCCAGTTCATTAAATAATATTAAATAATCATTAAATAATATATTTAATGCATGGAGGCGCCTTAACTAACTGTAACTGAATGGTTGAACTGAAAGTAACCACCAGTTAGCAATTAGGTGCATTAATGTCACACAGATCACCCCTGGAGTGCTCCAGTTAGCCTCCTTGACTGTAGGAGAAGGCTAAGTTAGCCTCCTTGACTGTAGGTAGGCGTCGGAGTGACTGGGATGATGGTAATTAATGGTCCACTTATGTCAATTAAACTTAGGATAGTGGTTTAACTAAGCCAATTTGACCGAAAGAGTGTGTATGATGGTAAATGTCTCCAACATGAAGTAATCGGTTGGATTCTGCCCCGGGCAGATGTAACAACGATGATCCTGGAGAACATGGACAAGCAGGGCTATGCTGCCTATAGCCCAAGATATGTAGCCCTGGCATACCACCTGCCAGAAGCACAAGTGTTTGTATCTGATGATTGGCTGAACAACATTATAATGGAACTGGTTGAGACTCTTAAAAGAATGCTATTTCCTGGAAAACATTTCAGGACCAGGCCAACAGGTGAATATGATACAACAAGCTTAAGGACCCCATATAGGTTCATAGCTTTAATGCTTAACCGGATTTTTGGAAGAACTCATGGCAGGTTCTTCAAATTGGAATGGATGCCCATTATTTTTTATGTTGCAACCCAGGGGACTATTTTCAACTGGGCCAACATAGTATCAAACAGTCTCTCTGCCTGCTTGGCCTCAACCCTGGGAGGAGTATCCCAAAAGAGGTCTGAATTCTACATGAGTTCCATACTGGTCGACTGTATATTGTGTAATCAGCCTTTCCCTGGACTACATTGTATCTGGGATAGAGAAAGGATGCCGGTGTATTCTGCATATAAGCCACTGTGGGCACACAAGTACCACAGTCATTACCAGGAAGTTTGTGAACACTTCATCATGCCATTGTACAGACTCATTTTTCTGAAGGAATGTAACTCCATGTCAGAAGAGGCGCTGCAAATGATTGAAGAATATGCAGAGTATTATTTGACCGAGGATGGCTTGTACTTCAGAATGTTCGAAGGTTCCAGAGCACCCTCCCTATTACCCCAATATGCCACAGATTACATCATCCATAAGGAGGCTGTCAGGCAAGTCTTCCTGGATGGAATAGGGGGCTTTCTGTTTGAGCATAAGAAGACCGCCTATCCTCCTTTTCCCTTCAAGTTAGGAAGTTACAGGTTTACCATAGTGAAAAAAGCTGATGAGTTTGTAGAAGAATTAGAAAGGTTTCATTTTGGCGAGATGCCATTCCATCGAAATGACTCCCGCAGTAAAGTAGCTGAACATTGCAAGGAAAACAACGTACATTTTGAATACAGCCACCATTGGGATAGGGAAGAATCTGTCTTCCGCAGTGCGTTGAATCTAACAGCCTTAAGGAGAAGGTTCAAGAAGAATATTACCACAAAAGGCGGGAAGGGAGCGGATGAACAAGCCAAAGCTGATGAAGAATCCAGAAAGAGAATTGAAGATTCTCAAAGGTTAGCACAAGAAGCTGCGGGGAGAAGAAGAAGAAAAAAGAAAAGCTGCCCAGGAAGCAGCCCAAAAAGCAGAAGAAGACATGAGAAAAGAAGAAGAAGAAATAAAAAAGAAGCTTGATGAGGAGCTACAAAAGCAAGAAGCAGAGAGGCTAAAGCTAACACAGACAGAGACAGCACAGCCAGCCTCTGACACCACTGGAGGACAGACCCAGGACATGGGGAACCCCGAGGTTCAGGACCCCGACTGCTAGCACACCTGGACAGTCTGTGGTCCCTACACTGAAGTTAGTTCCTTTTATACAGAATAAAGGAGAAGAAATCCCTGATTTCAATACCGTTTTCTATGACAGGGAGACAAAGAGAATAGTGAAGAGAACAGAGAAGAAGGTCGAGATGAAAGGTCTGTCCGGAAAAATGATAACAGATACACTCATTATATTTGGAACAGACCAAGATCCAAGATTCACCATTAGAGCTGGAGCCGCACTAATCCATGCCTCAGAGGATAATATGGACAAGAATATGACAGACTTGGGGCAATCCAAGAAGTCCTCTGCTCAACTGAAGGACACATTGAGGAAGGAGAGAGAGGAAAGCAACAAGCTGAAAAGGAAATATGAGGACATGAAAAGGGAGATGAGGTATTCACAAGATGAACTGCAACTCCTCCAAGTAGAGAGACAAGTTAGGAAAACTACTCAGGAGTGTCTAGAGAGAGTGCAACGAGAGTATCAAGAGCTCCGGGTGGAGAAAGAACAGCTGCTAGGAAAGATAGGAGACTTAGAGCAGCAAAAGACCACCTTAGAAGCAAATGAGCAGCAAGCTCAAGAACAAAAGAGAAAGCTTCAAGAGCAGGTTTCTTCTTTAGCCACTGCTTTAGAGGAAGCAAGGGAGCAGCAGGTCAACCTCCAACCATTCAAAGAGCATGTGTTGGCACAAAAGGCCAAGATGCTACAGCTACAGACTACCATAGAAGAGGAGAGATGTAAAGTTCTGCAAGTAGATGGCCGATTAGAGGAAATCCTGGAAACCTCCTCTTACTTTGTTGATAGATCTCAGGACGTCCTTGAAGTCCTGACTGCAAGAATGGCAAGGCTAGAAAATAATGAAGAAACTCCAGCAGAGCTGCCATCGAAGGATAAACAGGCCCTCAAGTGGGATTATGACTTACTGGAGTTTTATATAAATACCGCAGAGGATTTCAAAAAAGCCATTAAGAAGACGAAAGGAGCATGCGCGGAGTTTTTTAGGAGGCTCCTTATTACCTAAAATCGGTGCCAAATAGAGGCCGAACAGAGGCTTGATGTTTTCTCGGACCACAACTCATTAGTGGAGATATTGTTGAAGAGATATCAGGAGGAAAAAGCGAAAGTACAACATATTAAATCCCTGGATGATCAGATCTTGAGGAGTGAAGTAGATCATTCAGCCATCAGTGTGCAGCTTTTGGAAGATCAGCTTCGGTTGAGCACGGCCAGAATTGAGGCTATAAAGAACCAGGCTGCGAAATTTGAGATCAACATTCAGTTTCTGGAACCTTGTGCCTTTGAAGGCATCGCCTCTGAAGCTTTGGCGTGGAAGAAGTTTCTAGACACCTAAGTGGGACCCTCCTCGTAAAGGATTGGTCACTTTTTGTAATTTGTAACGATTTTGTAAAAACATTTGAGAAAAGTGAAACATTGGAGGTGAAGAGTTGGGAAGCCCAAAGGTTTCTTTGGGCAGCCCAACAGTCTCACCCTTTTTGTATAAATGTAGAAGGCTTAGAAGGAAGAAGGGGTTTTTTCCCAGTTAGACATGTAAAGCAATATTGTAAGAAGAACTATTTTTTTTTGCAATAAAGAATTATTGTTTGCCTATTGGAGAAATATTGGTGGGACTTTTAAATGTTTTGCTGTGGATTGCGGAAAGATGAACTATTTTGTTTTTCCAGCTTTTGGTCCATTAACTGTGAGATCGTTCTAACTCTTAGAGCCTATGTTCTTGTTTGAATGATTTCTGGTTTATTCTGTGGAATTACCACCATGAGTAATGTATGTTGTTCATAAACAATTGGCTATCTGATTGTCTAAATATATTTAATTGTTCATGTGTTGTAGGAAAGAATATCAGCTATCTGTAATTTCTCTTTATAATGCATGCACAAGACACATTACTGATAAATAAGTTACAGTTTGCTCCCTGGGGATAGATAGATAGATAGATAGTTAGTTTTATTTTATTGCTGCATATGTGATTTAGATGCTTGTGAGTTCTAAGACGAGAGGTAAGAACCTGCGCATCACGTTGTGACTGCTCCTTGCATCCTTATCACCCTGCATGGTTAATTAGGCATATGCATATCATACTTAAGTCAAAAAATACAAAAATATACACGGTGGACCGGGCCGCAACTGGTAAAACCCTTTGTTTTTTGTTACTTGACCTACGATAGCCGGACCGCAAATCGGACGGATTCCCTACACCAAACAGTCACGGGCTAGTTGGGAACGTTAACTGGGGAGAATCCCTCGCTGTTGTTGCCTGCGAATTTCTAGGCCTCAACAAGCTCCAAAAGAGAAAGCTCACAAAATCCACACATGCCAAATGAAGGAGAGAAAAAATCCTTATATAACTTTAAGCTCCTCTTCCTTCTAAGATAAAATAATCATTAAACCCTAGATATAACCTAGGATGTAGTAAAGAAATAAAAATACCTCAACAAATCCTAACAAACTCTAACAACATTTCTGAAATACGGCGGTCAAAGCCACGAGTGCACTATCCAAGAGAAGAGAGGCCTAAGAAGAGGGTGCATCCATCAAATGAGGGTGAATGATGACAAGTGGAAGTCAAACTTAGCCTCCAAAGGTAGCGCTCCAAGAAAAAGGCATCAAAATGTGGAGTGCTTCCTCAAATAAGGTGAACGCTCTCCATAAAAAGGCACACGCAAAAAATAAAGTGCGGCTCCTTAAACGATAGTTCTAGAATTGCTAACTTCCTCAATATTTATCGAAATTTATAGTATAACCACTTTCCAGAAATTAATGTCATATCTCATGGTCACCTAATGTGGAGAATGATCTTAACGAATGTTGCAGATTTGAAGAGCACGCTAGGCCCTTGTTGCTTGAGGGGAGGAGCAATCATGATGAGGGGTTGATTTTCAGCCACGATTATATGTATGCTAATCCTATCCAAGCTTGGATTAAGGAGTCTTGGTATCGATTCATGCCCTTCTTAGCATGAGGTTGGGGTCCTTGACCATCTTTACAAGCACATTGCAGATTTCAGACCTCATCTCATAGAGATTGCAGCTTTGATTATTGATACACGTAATCCTTAATGTAACCTTGTTTTGGATGATGATCACACACAAGGGAAGAAATCATGGAATTGATAAAATTCTCAAGTGGTTGCATTAGGCATATGAATTTACTTAGCATGTTCACTTTCACATGCTCGAGTAGATAGGTAGCAGATGGAATAACCTCTTGCATGAGCATAGAGTAGATGCTTATAAAAATAAAAATAAGAATTGTGTAAAATAACTTGTTGGATCTAATGTGGTGTTTAGGGATGTTGAGGTTATCCATCCCGTCACATTATTTTTGGCTTTAGTGGTTATTGCTAACATGCACATGCAAGAGATTCTGAGGTTCTCATGCACTCTCATTGAGTACATGTCCCCAAGTTATTCTATCGGAGCCAAATGTTATCCCATATATTGTATAAGGTCCTACACTTGTGATTTTTCCTCACCAGGCTTGATTGACAAATTGATGCAACTGATGGATGCCTTGGTTTCTTGATGCCAAAGTTACATTTCTTCTTGTGATGATGCCCAAGTTGATTGCTTCGTGGACTTGAGATAGTAGTTATGTGATGTGGCTTTTGCAGGATGCCTTGATAATGTGTTCTCATATAGATGATTATTGATCGAATTACATGATTTTGAGGCTCCTTAGTTAGAACATGATGGCGCAATGTCACTCTAATGTCACGTACTCATGACATATTGACCTTCTTTTCATAGAGCGCACTGACATCTTTGCTTTGATGTGACATCTTAATCGAATGGACTATCCTTTCTCATGAAGCGCTTTGTTTATTTGCATGGCATGATGGTATTTGGAGGGGTTCTATTGGAGGGCCCTAGTTCATGTAGAGTGATTTACAATTGGAGGTGATTTATGGTTGTTATTCCTAGGAGCACTCTAACTCATACGACATGGTTTACACTTGAGGATGTTTTATTGTTGACTTTCCGTGGAGCGTCTCTATTCTAGCACATGTATTATGATATAGCACACATTTTCTATGGAGCGCTCTAGCTTTTTGGGTATATTTCACACTTATGGATGGATTTTTATTGGTTTTCCTTACAACACCCTTGCTCCTAGACCTTTGGTTGAAATTTTGACATGGTTATCTATCACTTATTATGGAATGCTCCACTTGATTCTCCCTTGACACATGTTTGGTGGCATATAGCACACATATTATTGGAGCGCTTTTGGTTCTTAGCACACAAATGTCATCTTGACTCCACTAGGTATCATTATTGGTTGAGCATTGTCCTTTTTTATCTCTCTTGGCACATATGCAGGTATGTTATTGGCTTGTAAAAGGGATAGTCCCCTTATTCATGAAGCAGTTAATTATCATGGACACCTTACTTTTGAGTTGGATGCTTCTATTATTGATGAGTGGTATCCTTAGTTCATGGACCTAGTCCTTGCACATAGATTGATGAGTTGGATGATATGTGGACATCATTTAGTGGATGGAATTCATTGCACATGTGTTGAGGTATTAACCATTGATGAGGTCAAAAGGAGGTAGCATCCTTACATTCATTGCCATGCCACACTTTGAGGAGTGCCCACTCCTTTTGAGTTGCATACACATGTATTCATGTTGTATGGTCGGAGCATTCACTTCGAAGAGCCAGACATTTGGCTTTGGAACAAATTTGACTCATTCCTATCCTATTATGATGGAAGGCTCCACTTGGAGGATGGCCTACACAAATATCTATGCCATTTTGGTGGGGTGTTTTCGTTGGAGAACCTTCATTTCACATCTTCCTATGATTTGTGGAGGGAGTGTTCACCTTTTGGAACTTCTTCATGGAGGGAATTCACCTTGGATTTGCCCCACGTGTCATTTCATGCCATATATTTTAGGTAGCTTTATGCTTTTAAGGACTTATGGCACACTCTTTGATGTTTTGATGGAGGTCTTTTAGCATTTGAGGAGATCTAGGGCAGTCAAACCTTAGATGGAGAGCCTTTGGAAGCTAGATAGTGGGGTTCTACTTGACATTTATTCATCATTTGATGGAGGCACGTTACTCTCTCTTGGTTGGAGGCTTGTACATCTGGATTTGACCACTTTATTTTATGCATGTTCATGGAGTAGTTAGAATATTTTGGTTTCTTTACTCCTCCCTATGGTAGATCTAGGATGTTTATTAATATTTTATCATAGGAGGAAGATGAATTAAAACCAATATAAGGGTTTGTTCTCTCCTTCATTTTTCATGGTTGGATTTGAGGAAAAATCACATTCAGCCTAAATTAAATATCTATTAGTTTCTTAGGATGGTGAATCAAAGCATTCTCTTTTGAATGGTATTGTGTTTCTCATGTTTCCCTCATGAATGGAATCTTCAAATGACAATGGTTTTGGTTTAATGGAGTAAGTATTTCTTCTTCATTGTGGTGGTTGTCAGTTGGAAGTTTGATGTTGTAGTATGTATCTCAAATATGGTGGTTGTTGGTTGTAGTTTGAGGGCGTTCACCTTGGAGTTGCCCACTTGTCATTTCATGCCATATTTTTGAGGTAACTTCCTACTTTGGAGGACTTATGGCACACTATTTGATGGTTTGATGGGTGTAGTTTAGCATTTGAGGATATCTAGAACAGTCAAACCCTAGATTTAGGGTTTGTCCACCATTTTGCATGCTAATTAGACCTTTTCTCTTGGAGCACTACCTTTGGAGAGCCTTTCGAGGCTAAATAGTGGGATCTACTTGACATTTATCCCTCATTTGATGGAGGCACACTACTGTCTCTAGATTGGAGACTTCTGTTGGAATATAATAAACCCACTCATAAAATAATTAATCATTATTTGATTAATTTCCTACCCACTAGCTTAGATAGTTGGCATCCACTTGCACCTTAGAGTCAACACTTGCCATCTATATCCTAGGAATGATTTATTCCTGATTCTAGGTTGATCTTGACCACTTTATGGCCATCCAGAATCGGTAACTGTGCTTTACAGCAGAATCTGCTTTATTCTCCTTTTTCTGCTTTATCCTGCTTTTCTATGGATAAGGTAAAGCTAGTCAACTAGGAAACTGGCAGCTTTTGTTGCCAACCCATCCTCCATATTCTAGGATTAGCAAGTCTTTCCTTCACTCATCATCACTCACTCATGCTATTGCTAATTCGTGAGGTGCTTGGTATATTGGGAAAGTGCTTTAGTCAACTATGGGGTTTATCATAATTAGTAAGCCTGCTTTATGAGCTAGCTTGAGTTGTCTTCATGCAACTCCTTTTTCCTTTATAAGGATGTATTACCTATGTAATAATATCAATTATCATTTTATTGATCATTCATTAATGTGTGTTCATTAATTCTTCTTCTTCTCTCATTGTGCTAATTCTCTACAATTCTCTGTGAGGTTAATTGTGTGCCTAGATCCTTAGCCAGTTTATGAAATTCCTTATGCCATCAAGGCTTTAGAATTTCTACAACTTCTACATATGGCTTATCTTCTGCAATATTGGTTTTTTGGTCCAAGGTAAAATTAGGGTTTGACTTTCCCAGAGTTTTACCCAACCAAAAATTTCGATATTAGTCTCTAAATTTCGATTTTGAGGAAGAGAACAATCCTATGATGGGCTCACTCAAAAATTCCACTTCTATGAAAAGCCATAATTTCCCGCAGTAATGACAAGTCAAAAAACTGAAAATTCCTGAAAACAGATTCTGCTTCGACAGGAAGATGCGCCCTTTAAAAGAGAGTTAGCTTAGCCTCCTTTTTTTGATGATCTGTGGAGAGAAACCCAAAAATTAAGAAGCCCTAACTTCCGCAGCTGCACAGTGTCTTCTTCTCAGGTTAGCTCTGATACCATGTTAGATTTTTACAATTTAATCAAAATGATCTAGGATCTTATCTGAGAGAATAACATGCACAACACTAATCACAAGAGACAAGAGACAGATTTTCCTCGGGGAAACCATAAAGGAGAAAACTCCGCAACTTCCTCAAAGATAGAATGAGCACCAGTCGCAAAGGTAAAACCCAAAAGAATAAAGATGATCTTCGACAGCTGCTCACTCTCTCACTTATGCGAGCTAGCCCTCTCTCTCTCATGGGCTATTGATGAGTGAGTGTGTGTTATCAAATAGAGAGTCTCACTCTCTATTTATACCTAATTTCCACTTCGCATTTTCCCTATAGGGTCGACTTCTCTATGAGAGTCTAATATTCCTAATATAACACAACTGAGGGGTCTAATGCCTTGACATACAATGGAGGGTCAACCTTAATGACTTTACATGACTTAATTATATTAATGACTTTCCCGATAAAAGTAACAAACATCTGCATCGGTGGTATCATGAAATACAATATGAAATATACAAGTGAATACATTCCGAAGTTACAAATACATCAACACTATGTACATTGACTCTACATATGTACATCATTATTGTTGGTCCATCTTGAACACTCACTACTAATCCATCTAGGGCATCTTTTGATTATAATAAAACATCATCCCATTGTTGCAGAGATGTCATCATGCCCTCTTCACAACTAAATTTGTCTTCCTCCGCAGGGGGATCCGAGGGTGTTGCAGCTCCTTGTGTGTTCTCCACTATAGAGACTGACGCTGCCACTCCAGGGGTGACAGGGATTCTTCTTATGGGTGTTTCTTGATAGCGATCCCCAGTAGAATAATTGGTTCTACCGAATAGGTCTTCAATGAATGTTCTTCTCCCCAATGTTGGATTTCTCCCACGACCTCGACCACCTAAAATGTTAGTGTTCTGTGGGGTTCTGGGATTTATAAGATGGTCACGCTGCACCCTTCTTGTATCCATGCAACCCAAAACATGCAAACTAAAAAAAATTGAAGAAGAATGAATAAAGATAATTACTGGATGTAACTACAATAGTGTCTAATACTTATCCTCCCCGGCAACAGCGCCAAAATGTTGGGCACCCTATATGCAAGTTAATTAAAACCAACATACAGAGTGTTCAATATAAATTGTCAACTCAGGGAAGTCTCTTATTTCAAGGATAATATGCACTGTATATTCTTCAAAAACTAGGTAGCTAATGTTGTAAGTAAATGATCCTACTTTCCTGTTCAGCCACACTCTTCCCTTAATTTAATTTACTTTCTCAAGAATACAATCACAAGTACCTTCTTACAATTCTTAATCTAGAATTAAAAGATCCAGGAAATAAAATCTAGATTACTTTTGTAGAAAGTAAAATCCCTAATTACCAAACCATCCAAAGATCCATCCAACTATCTTGATTCAGTTATTCTAGAAATTCAAAGTACAGGAATTAAATTAAGCTATTCTAGAAATTCAAAGTACAGGAATTAAATTCTGCAATTATAAATGCAAAGGAACAAACTGCAAAGATCTAAAGAAAACAACAATTGAAAGAACTAGGGATGAATAGGGCCATTATAGCTATCACACAGTTTCATAAAAGACAATTAACCTATACAGTCGACTGACACACCACGCCACTGCAGTTTTACAAGAAATGCAATTACTGATCATTCAAATGACACACATCAATCGATAACCGTTGCAGCTTACTGTAAATAAAGAAAGTTATCACACAATAGAATAAATAAAATACCTAATTAATTCAGCAATTCCTATGGGAAGGCGGGCCCAGCCTTCACACAGAGATGTTGGAAGTAACACACGTTAAAACACCGAGATGTGAAGAATCAAACTCCTTGTATTAAAAGTGGCATATGAGCACACAACTTTAGTCACAACTAATACAATAATTTGGTTAAAATTTCATCCCCTGGCTCAGAATAGTTCCCAGTATTTATACAATTACAATCATAACATCTTCCTACTATTATCAGGTAGCCATGAAGATCTCTGATCTCCAGGCTGCCCTAATTATGATGAGCTATTACAGTCATGGCAAGGTGAGAGCAGAAGATATAGGAAATTTGTTATTCGAGATAGAAATAATGATCATGATTAATTAAGAAGATACTCCGTGGATTGCAGCTAATTCTGAGCAGCGACGCACTATTGCCTTGAAATCTGTCGCAGTCTGTTGCAGCTACCCTTGTACAGCTCACGTGGAATAATACCCTTGGACCGCGTTCTTTGGGAAATGATGGAATGGATGGTGATCAACTCAGCAATGAATTTCCATCCCTCCTTTGGCATGTTCGACCTGCTACACCTGTATTCTTTACATCTCGAATTATCTTTGTAAAACCACCATATGTTAGCATAATTTAAGATGTAAAACCCTGATTACCATAATCCTAAGAATTAATAAAATAAGACAATGATTAACCATACTTGCATGACTTGAGGGACCAAGTGAAGGAAAAACATATGTTTGGTATGCATAATAAAGTAGGATAAGGCAAAAAGAGGTAGATAAGGGTGGTAAAAAAGGGGTCGTTTCTGGGCCCAACAGGCTTGACTGTGGGTGTGTGAGGTTGTTGTTCCCTAGTGCCTTATGGAATCATGCCTAGCTTGGGGGTGGAGTGAGGCTAAGAGATTGAGGAGAACACTAGCCTATGGTTAGGTGGAACGTTGCAGCAACATAGCTAGTTGCAGGCCAACTTCTTTCCAGGATAATTATTCTTGTTTAATTATCTCTGCAAATGTATTTATTTTAATGAATTATGATGAACATGATGAATGCTTTGAATGAATGAATTTGTCTTCCGCTGTAGGATTCACCACCCATATGTATTTGTTTATGTTCAATGCATTTTATTTATTACGATTATGTTCATGGGGATATTTTGCCCATTTGACAGCAGCAGCATCCCAGTCGCATCCTCTCCATTGTCGGTATGAGGGGTGGGGACATGACAATATCCCTCCAGGGTCTACTATCAAGAACAAACATCATATGTTGGCTCTTATAGTTCCTGGTAGAAGACAAGTGAAGAATATGGATATCTACCTCCAACCATTGATTGACGAATTCAATCAATTATGGGAAGGAATACAGGTGTATGATACATCAATGACCATATTAGTGGAGAGGCCTTTTACATTGTATGGCATATGTGCATGCACCATACATGATTATCCAGGACTAGGAATTCGGTCTTGTAAGCATGTTGATTGATTTGCTTATATCCATAATGTTGGAATATTAAAAACACACCTATAGACTTAAGATATGCTTATTAATAATTTTTTATTAATTTCCTATGTGCTAGACTAGGTAGCTGACCACCTTTATGTTATTGATTGAGAAAAATATGAAGATAATTGAACTTTACAGCTTTAATCCACTATAACAATGCATGTAAATCTCATCAATAATCCAAAGACATAAATCAAACCATAGAACACAAGATATACCCTGGGAGAACCCTCCACTAATTCGGAGGATAAAAACCCAGCAGACAATATTAGAGTATGATTGGTAAGTGGTAGAGAATGATTATAGCACAATATCATATTTCTTTCATCAAGAGCACCAGAGTGTGGAGATCAAATGGAACACCGTATCTAACTTGATAAGTGCATAACACTTTAATAACAAGTCAAATTAGGTTATGGAACAAAAATAGAATGGTTGCATGCATCAGTAACTTATTAACACTTAGAACATTGTTACATATTCAATCATGCCCCCCCATTTACCTAGTGCCAAGATGGCACTCCATAATTATCTCCCACTAGAAGATATGTACCCTCACTAACTTGGTGCCAGGTTGGCACTCCATGATTATCTCCCATAAGAAGATATGCACCTTCCATTAATTAACTAACTCTAACTGAGTGTATTGAACTGAACTAGATGGACCTACATGCAATTAAATGGAACTGAGTGTAACTGCATACAACTAAATGTAACTAAACACAACTGAATGTAACTGAACATAATTGAATGTAACTGAACAAAACCGAATGTACTAAATGTAACTCAACAGAAATGAATGTAACTGAACATAACTGAATGTAACTGAATAGAACTGAATGTAACTAAACAAAACTAGTGCTTCTCCATCACTGTCATCTTCAACAACCACTTGAATAAATTAAGGAGTTGATTCCTTAATTAACTGAAGTTTTTTACCATAACTAATACTCAGCTGATGTCTTATCAATTCGAGTTCACTTGGTGGCAACATGGGAAATTCGAAATATCTCTCCATCTCTCTACTTACATTAATTATCTTTGCATGGTCCATATGTGTTTTCATAAATTTTATGTCATATCATACTCATAATAATTGTTTCAAATCTATGATCATATGTACTACCCTGGGTCATATAGTCACATGCTAAAGTAAATCACTCTAGGGGTAGCTTATCCCTAAAGGAGACTTTGAGCACCTATTGACCATGAATAGCCATACATCACATAGTATATCCACTTTACATAGTAAAGTGCACCACCTCATAACATGAGGATATTTGTATAACTTGATATTACTCACAAGTCTACTGACTTAATATTACTCACAAGTCTCCGCTTTATATTACTCACAAGCTTTACCACCTCAATCATATGAGGACATTTGTAGGACTTGATATTACTCACAAGTCTACTATCTTGATATTTCTCACAAGACCGAGACCTTAACATAAGGTCATGATCTTAACCATAATATCTTAGTACAAACATCTCTACCGAATATGACAATGTCATGTGAACTTAATACAATATAAGTTTCAGCCTTGATACAACACAAGTCTCGGACCTTAATACAACATAAGGTCAAGGAGAATATATGAATCTAATTACAACATATATTCCAGACTTGATTAAAACAGAAGTCTCAAACCTTAATACAATATATGGTCATGGAGAATAACTCCTGAAGCTGTACTCTCAACACCCCTTCTCAGTGAGGGAGACAGTCTCTTCCATACCAAGCTTATCTCAGAAGTGTTGGAACTTTGTCACAGATAGAGGCTTGTCACAAGTATGAATCTGCTCATCAGTACCTATGTACTGGAATTCATGACCATGACTTCAATGAAGTAAAACTTCATCTCTATTGTGTTTTATCATAAAATACATATAGGGTTTTCAAGAAATATTGACTATTAACACCTAATGACTATAGGCTCAATTCTTTCACCCTAATAGGTATCTTCTCAAGTTACACTACACCTCAATATGTAGTACTATCCACAAAACACATTTTTCTTCTATAGTACTCTCATACATACATCTTGCTTATGTAGTACTAACCTCAAATTATATCGCTTATCTCAGGCTAAACAATAGATGAATAACACGATCATATAATAGGCCTGCAATGTATCAAATACAATAAAGAGCCTATTCTAATGTACCTCAAAGGTACTCAAACATATGCTTATTAGTAAGCATAAAATACAACAGGTTTGCTCAAAGACCAACCAACTACTTACACGAAGTAGCATCATCTGGATCCAATCTAGAATAAAATTTCTCTAAACTAGAGACCATGGATTTTAAATCCATTGCATACAATATTATACAACAAACATGTAATAAAATGCATAAATAAATTCTTATCTTTTCTTTCACTCTTCAACATTTGTTAACTTGTTGAATCTTCTGCTATCTAGAGAAGTTCTCTGTGAGCTTTCCATTCTACGTGATGTTCTTCAAGTCATGATCACTTTCTCAGTGATCCTTCTCTTTATATTTGCAGCACCCCAACTACCTCTCTGAAAGGTTTTAACTGTTCTCTAATAGTCCAAACTATAAATAGTCTTCGAGACTTTTTACCATGTCTCTACTCATGTGGATTCTCTCCACAAGGTATCACAACCCTTGGCTGCCTAAGTCAAGTACTATGAATAACTGGTGAGGACTTTATCCACTGGTGCCTATGAAGACAAATCAATACTCCCTCTTCAACTAGAGGAGTTCTTATGTACTATACCAATCTTTTCTCGGAAGGAGGCTTAGTAAGAATGCTAGAAATGCTGCTCATCTGTGGATATGTACCATGTATCGAATATAGCTGACTAGAACCCTAAAAAAATCTTTACTGCTTTTCAACATGCTCTATCTAGAGAAACACATGTGATCTTCATCAATCACTATACTAGTCAAATTTGATATATATTTGAAACTCTATTTTACCTATCAAAACATATTTGAGTCCACATACACTTGTATCAAGTAGGTACCACAACACATGCTTTGTACAAGTCTATGTACAAACTGCAAAGCACATAACAGATCCTGGAACCTGTGACTAATCAAATACATCTCAACTGACTTGAGATCCTCCAAATATGATATAATAATAATAAAATTTCATATTTACCATCATATATGTTTCCATGGATTTGTAGTCCAACATCCTAAAACTATTTAGGCTCTTTTACTTCACATTTTCCTCAATTGAGGAAAATATTTGTCTGGTCACTGCCACACCACTAATCATAAGAATCATAACAGGATTCTTGAATACAATTCTCAACTTCCTTTTGAATCTGAGCATCATGCATATCCCCTTTTAACAGGAAGTACATCAACCAGTTACATTAGTTCTTTAGGAGCTAGCGAGACTAGCAAATCCCTCTCACCATGCCAATGTGAGAATCATAATATGGGTCCTCCATCACAGAGACTTATGCTCATCTATATATGAATATCTTATTTGAAACATGAATCTAAATAATATAGAATACCTTCAGGATTCTTCACATCTATCATAATACAATTAAGCCATATATTCTATTTGCTTCCCAAGAGACATAGGAACCTCCCGAACTGTTCTCTTTTAGGCTCACCCATTTGAATGACTCTACATTCATGTACTTCTTTACTTTTAGGTAAGATCATTTTAATTTTCTCTACAAGAAAAATTATTCTAATGGTTAGAACCATTTCATACTCATGAATTTTATTAACATGAAATACTCTCAATACATTGATCATGATTTACATAGTTATGTACAGTTATTGACCAACCGGTTTAACATAACCCATTATAATATTATATAATGATATGCAGCCCTATATAAGTCCTATATAACTCCAAAAAAATCATTTTATAAAATAAATATACAGCCCCATGTTCATATCTCATGAGGTAAGCATGAATCCCTCTATCTAGCCAATCATGTAGTCTCATGTTCATAGTTTATGAAACAATCATGTTACCCTAAATATCAGGTCTTATGGAGGATTTTTTCAGCCTTATATCAGTCCTATATGGGTATATATAATTCCTACATAAGTATTATATGAGTCCTATATCATCTCCCAAAATTTGGACTCATGAGATTGATAACATGTCAATGAAGATAGAAAAAACAATGTATATGCTAAACACAATTCCAAGTTTAGGAATACAGATATATATGACAGTCATGAAACATCAAAAGAAATTTTTATATCTTATTTATAACAACAAATAAAAAAATTAAGGTACTCATCTTTATTGTTTGTGTGGGCTCCCTCTTGATCCATGCACCCTTGCAGAGATAGGCAGAGTCTTTCTTTATTCACTGCAACTTTAAACACTGCAAAAAGAAAACTTAATGCATGTATTAGAAAGTGTGTCTTTGCATGGGAATAAGGATCCCATGAAACCAAGAGTGAATTCTCTTCTTAACTACAGTAAATATTGCTTTTTATCATCCTCTTCCTTGGATGATTTATCTTGAGAAGGTTCACCCCCTTCTACGTCGATGGAGGCATGAATTCTTCCTTCTTTTATTTTCCTTGTATTGTAATCATGTAGGAAGTGACCTGCCTTTTTACAATAAAAACATATTAGTTTTTATTTGTCCATACCTTTATGTATCTCTATTTTCTTTGCACAAAAAGTGTTCTTGGGAGCAAAGGGTTTTCTTTCTTTCTCGGTTCTTGTTGTGAGGGCAATATTCTCCTCCTTAGTGCTCACCATCTTGTTATGGATGCACCATTCTTCTTGGATTTAATCATGCCAATGTATTTCAAAATTGGGATGCTCTTCTCTTCCATTTACCGTAGCAAGAAAGGTCTCCCATGAGTAGGGGAGTTTTCCGATGACAGTTTGTAGAATATCATCCTCATCCGTCTTCACACTGATGCTTTCTAATTGATCCTTCACTTGTGAAATATTTGTGAATAATGATTCTAGGGTCTCATCCTTATCCATTTTCATGTCACACAACTTGTTCTTCAAATCCCTCTTTTGAGTAGGGGCCTTCTTCTCATAAAGATTTGTGAGTGTGTCAAAACACTTATTTTTCGTCTTCAAAGGTGTGATAACCGATGTGAGGTTGTCCTTCATGGAGTCATATATGATCCTCTTTGCCTTTGGTTGATTCTTCTTGTAATTTGTTCTTCCTGCAATTGTAGTGGGTTCTTCGATCATGGAGGTCGCAAAAGAATCAAGATCATGCTCCTCAAGAATACTGATCACCCACAACTTCCATTTATTGAAGTTGGATGTTCCTTTGAGTCTATATTCCAATCAGATGGATATAGAATCCATTGCTTCAAGTTCTTTCTCAATGCTTCAATATCTACGGAGGCTTAGAGTGTTTGCACAAAACTAAGCTCTTGCACACCCTTGCTCTGATACCGTGTTAGTGATTGAGAAAAATATAAAGATAATTGAACTTCAAAACTTTAATCCACTATAACAGTGCATATAAATCTCGTCAATAATCTAAAGACATAAATCAAACCATAGAACACAGGATATACCCTGGAAAAACTTTCCACTGATCCAGAGGATAAAAACCCAACAAACAATCTTAGAGTATGATTGATAAGTGGCAAATAATGATTACAACACAATAAGATATTTCTTTCATCGAGAGAACCAAAGAGTGGAGATCATATGGAACACTGTATCTAACTTTCCAAGTGCATATCACTTTAATAACAAGTCAAATTAGGTTATAAAACATAAATAAAATGGTTGCATGCACCAGTAACTTATTAACACTTAGAACACAGATACATCTTCAATCATACGCGCCCCATTGACCTGGTGTCAAGCCGACAATCCATAATTATCTCCCACTAAAAGATATGCACCCTCACTAACTTGGTGCCAAGTTGGAACTCCATGATTATCTCCCACAAGAAGATATGTACCTTCCATTAATTAACTAACTCTAACTGAGTGTACTAAACTGAACTGGATGGAACTACATGCAACTGAATGGAACTGAGCGTCTGAAAGAAATGAATATAACTGAACATAATTGAATGTTACTGACCAGAACTGAATGTAACTGAACAAAACTGAATGTAACTGAACATAACTGATTGTAACTGAACATAACTAAATTTAATTGAACATAATTGAATGTAACTGAACAAAACTAGTGCTTCTCCATTAGTGTCATCTTCAACAACCACTTTCATAAATTAAGGAGTTGTTTCCTTAATTAACTGAACTTATTTACCATAGCTAATACTCAACTGATGTCTTGTCAATTCGAGTTCACTTGGTGGTAACATGGGAAATTAGAATTCTCTCTCCATCTATGTGCTTATATTAATTATCTCTACATGGTTCGTATGTGTTTTCATAAATTCCATATCATATCATAGTCATAATAATTGTTTTGAACCTATGATCATATTACCCTGGGTCATATAGTCACATGCTAAAGAAATCACTCTAGGGGTATCTAATCCCTAAAGGAGACTTGTAGCACCTATTGACCATGACTAGCAAGACATCACATAGTATATCTACTTTACATAGTAAAGTACACCACCTCAAAAAATGAAGATATTTGTAGAACATAATATTACTCACAAGTCTACCGACTTGATATTACTCACAAGTCTCAACTTGATATTACTCACAAGCTTTACCACCTCAATCATATGAGCATATTTGTAGGAATTGATATTACTCATAGGTCTACTGTATTGATATTACTCACAAGAGTGATACCTTAACATAAGGTGATGATCTTAACCATAAGATCCTAGTACAAGCATATCTCCTGAATATGACAATGTCATGTGAACTTAATACAATATAAGTTTCGACCTTCATACAACACAAGTCTCAGACCTTAATAGAACATAAGGTCATGGAGAATATATGAATCTAATTACAACATAGATTCTGGACTTGATTACAACACAAGTTGCAGACCTTAATACAACATAAAGTCATGGAGAATAACTCTTGAATCTGTACTCTCAACACTTTAGCCATATTTTGGCCCACACTTTCCATCATTAGTATATGGAGTACACTTATCTTGATTCTATATAAGGTTTTGCTTCTTTATTGTCTGTCTAGATTAGGAAGGGTGCATTCCTTCCTTATTACTGCTTTTGTCTAACTTTTTCTTCTTTTCAATGGATTAGGATAAAGCTACTCACATGGAAAATGTCCTCTTTTGTGGCCAACCCATCCTCCATTATTTTTCTCTCCAAAATCCATGATTAGAAATGTTTTCCACCACTCATTAGAATTTATATGACCATACTTTTTTTGCTAATTCATAATTTCTTTGATAGATTAGGAAAGTGCTCTTGACACATTTGGGTTTTTTTGCCTTAAAGTAAGCTTGCTTTATGAGCTAATTTGAGTTTCCTCTTTGGAAATTTGATTTTAATTTTCTAGGATGTATTATTTATGTAACCTCATTATTATTTAATCAATAAGAGATAGATTATTGAGTTTCATTCTTCATGTGTGCTTTTTTCCTCTTCTTTATGCTAATTATCTGCAATTCTTTGTGTGGTTAATTGTGTGCCTAGACCCTTAGCTTGTTTATGAAATTATTTATGACATTGAGGCTTTAGAAGTTACACATGGTATCAGATCTTGTGAATTATGCGTCTAGAAATCTCTTCGAAGATCCATTATCTCATATATTTTGCTGAGTATCCATTCGATCTTTGGAGAAATATAGACATATCTTTTGGTGTGCATAAAGAAGAAAATGATAATTGGAGAAAATCTAGCACCTCCTCTAATGCTCTCTCTCAATATGTCTTGGCCTCAATAGTCTGTGACGAAATTTTTCATGATGAAGAAGTTGAAAATTCAACACACAAATTACTGTTGTTACCATTATGTTTCATTCCAATGCTTCCTTTGCATATCAAGAAGCAGATATTGAAGAGCCATCCTTTTCTTTGTCTCTTGAAGTTGAAGATACCGATTCATCTTCCTTTGATGTTGTCAATGAAGAAGAAGTGACTAATGGAGATTCCTTTGTTGAATATTCACTCACACATTTAGTGTTCTCTATGTCTTCTATTATGGATTTTTAGATCCATATACCACATTTTCACACCTACGCATACTTCATTTGTTGATGGTGCACAACTCAGTGTCTCCTTGGATGATATCCCAGCTAAATCAAGTTTGAAATATGTCTCTTAACTCACCATACTTGATCTCATGTTCATCTGCATCTCCTTCTTGGTTCCTAGAACCCATTCTCAGAACCTACTTGAAGATCTTGAACATCTCTCCTTGTCATCCTTTCAGACTCCTACCAGAGAGGATTTTTTATCAGTTTATGTTCTAGAAGATGATCCCCTTTCTTCCCATGTGTCTATTGATGAGATATTTTGTGGTCCCTTGGACATTTTGGAATCTAGATTAAATTACTGAGACTTTTCATTAGCACTCCCTGATCCTAAGCCTCCACCTTTTCCCTACATGGTCACTTGCACGCTTCCTCTAAGAGTTAATGAAGTTGAATACATTATGCTTGCGCTTGGACACTTGCTCCTCACATTTCGAGCTGATTTAAAATCTCCTGGTTCGAAGTATAAGTAATCATACCACTTGGATATGATTACAACTCTCAATTGATTCTTTAAGAACTTCTAGTTCTTCTTGCATATTACTATTAATGGATCTCAGTTGATCTACATTGTTAAAGTATTGTAACTTCAGAAGATATTCTAGTTGTATTGATTGTTGTTAGTTTTTCATCATATAAGCTAGCATTATGATCTTAGGATCTTTTCACTGAGAGAATAACAAGCACAGCAATAAAACATAAGCACAACATAGGAGACAAGAGACACAAAGAGTTTTCCTCGGGGAAACCATAAAGGAGAAAACCTCACAACTTCCTCAGAGATAGAATCAGCACCAAAATAGTAAAAGCCCCAAAACAGTAAGATGATCTCCCAATAGTAGCAGTCTCTCTCTCTCACAATGAGAGAGATTCTCCTCTCTCACTCATGCACCCCAATGAGTGAGTGTGAGAGTTGCAAGTGTGATAAATAGATAGGCTCACTCTCTATTTATATTCTTTCGTTCACTTGAAGTGCACTCCAACATGTCAGCCTCACTTAACAATTACTTACTAGAGCCGAAATCTCTAGGAGTGTCTAATAACCCTAGTGCCCCACCACTTGTGGGGACTTTTCCTCCTCTGACCAATAGGAGGGTAACACAATAGTGGGGACGATTTCCTCGACTTACAATGACTCACCTAGGGTTGACTTCACTAGGATAGTCTAATAACCCAAGGGCCCCACAACTGTGGGGATTTTAACCCTTGACAAATAGGAGGGTTACCCACAATGACTTGACATGACTTTCTCATTATAGAAACTTCCCAGAATAAACATCGGGGTATGACATGACTCAAATACATTACAATACTTCCCGGAATAAACATCAGGTTACAATACATAAGAAATACAGATGAATACATTTCGAAGTTACAATTACATCAACAATTGTATTCCTCCTTCAGGAGATGTATTTCATGTGATTGGTTATGTAAGAATAATTGAAAAAATCAATGTAAACCTCTAAATGTAAGTCGGGTCAATAGTACCTGTGTGATTATAATAAATATTTTTTTTTTCTTACTAGACAAGTCGACCCTGTTAGTTAGAAAATTTGGCCCTGCTAGGTTTAGGTCAAGTCAAGAGACAAATATAAATAGGGAGGCACCCTCCTTTATTTGTACGCACTCACTCAATCAAGTTTGCAAGAGAGAGAAAGACAAGTGTGCCAGAACAAAAGAGGAGAAGCTGTCTTAGGGTTTTACATTGTTCTAGTTGAGTTCTATATTGAGGAATTTTTGTGGGGTTTTCTCCCTTGTGTTTTCCCCGAGGAAAATATTTGTGTTCTTTGTGTTACTATGCTCCTTGTTATTTTAGTGGTCCTACTATTGTAAATTGTTTTAGAATACCATATAAGCAATTAATAAAACTTAACATGGTATCAGAACCACCCTAAAAGGAGATATTGCACAACTAGGGTTTGTTATTCTAAAAAAATCCCTCGACATATCAACCAGAAAAGAGGGCTCACTCAACTCACCACGGGAGGGTGCATCTTTCTATGAAAACATAACTGAATTTTGAGAAGTTTCAATTTTGGACTAGACATTGCTGCTGGGAAGAACTAGGGATTCAGTTTTCCTGTGACTCTATCATCATTCTCAAAAAAGTAATATACAATCTAGCTCACCTTGTGAAGGCACATATTTTCCATCACTCAGTCCTACTAGTGATCTCAACTGGAAAATTAGGCTTTCTCCATTAAACCCTAGGTCATCTTGAAGAAGGTAAGCCATAAGTAGTATTCATCAAGTAAGTATTACTTCTTCTAATTCCATTTTAAGTTCTCATTCTATTAAAAGATGACAAAAATTACCAAGCTAGATGAGAAGCTTGAGGGTGCTGAAAAGTTCAGAGCATGGAAGTATCAGATCATGCTCATCCTAGAAGAAAATGATCTAGAAGGATTTATAAAGGAGGAAGTTGTAGAACCAGAAGGAGATGAAGATAATGCCAAATACAAGAAGGATATGATCAAGGCTGAGAGGATTATAGCTGAATCCATCAAAGATAACTTGAGGACACCAAAAGAAATGTTTGATGCTCTATCGAGCTTATTTGAAGGAGGAAATTTTAATAGAAAGGTGAACTTAAGGAATCACCTCAAAAGTGTAAAGGCTCAAAAGTCAGAAACCATACAATCATACTTCACAAGAGTATCTCAAATAAAGGAGTCATTGGAAGCTATTGTTGATATGGTTAAAGAAGCATAAATTGTAATGACCACCTTGAATGGTCTTCCAAGAGATTGGGAGTCATTTATTTGAGGAATCTGTTCAAGAATAAGGTTGACTAAGTTGCAATAGTTATGGGAAAAATGTGTTCAAGAAGAAGAAAGAATAACAACCAGAGAAGAGAAGCTAAATGAAAATGAGAATCAAGCTTTGGCATTCCATACCAAAGCCAAGAACAAGAAGAAGAGTTATGATCATCCTCCCAGAAAATATCAAGGGCTTAAGAAGTCCAAGAAAGACTTCTCAAATTATGAATGCTTCACTTGTCACAAGATGGGACATATTGTTATAAATACTCCCATGAAGGAATAACAAGTCAAGAATAAGAACAAAAGATTCCAGGCCCATGTTTCTAAAGATTATGATTAAGAAGATGAGGAAAGAACCAAGGAAAATGAATATTCTTGTGAAGAATATGTCTTAATCTCTGCACTCCCATGTTCTGTCTCACCAGGGAATGGCACCTGGCTAGTAGATAGTAGTGCGTCCAAGCATATAACATCCTACAAGGACTCACTCTCATGTCTTGTACAAAATGAGTCCCCACATAAGGTAATGCTTGGAGATGATTATCAATATCCCATTAAAGGAATGGGAGAAACTCCTATAAGTTGGACTCTAGAAAGTCCATAAAGATGAAGGATGTCTTGTATGTCCTAGGATTAAAGAATAATCTCCTTTCTATCTCAGCCTTAGATGACAAAGGTTTCATGCTAAAGTCCTCATGTGGAAAAAAGGTGAAACTATAGATGATGCAGTAGTGATTGGAGTTGAAGAAGAAGGACTCTATAGATTAAAGGGGCATGTAGAATCATAGTTGATGACTAGTACCATAATCCCATGTGAGCTATGGCACACAAGAATTGCTCATGTACATTACAAATCATTGTCTATTGTGAGCAGGGTTGTGTCAGGCTTACCATAGATTCAGACAAATCATGAAGGGGTGTGCAAAGGATGTGCACAATGAAAGAATACTAAGAACTCTTATTCAAACGGTGACAAGAAAGCAAAAGGGATCTTAGATATTATTCATTTAGATATATGTAGGCCAATGCAAACTACTTCATTAAGCGGGTATGTTTACTATGCTTCCTTTATTGATGACCACTCCCGCAAAACTTGGATCTCTTTCTTGAAAAAGAAGGATGAAGTGTTTGAAAAGTTCAAAGAGTTTAAGGCCCTTGTAGAAAACCTCTCTGAAAAGATGATCAATATATTAAGATTAGATAATGGAGGAGAATTCACATCTAGTGAATTCAATGAGTACTGCAAAGAAGATATATTAAGAGGGATCTTGCCATTCCCTATAATCCACAACAAAACAATGTGGCAGAAAGAAAGAATAGAACTATCATGGAAGCTGTAAAAGCTATGATCCATGATCAAGATCTACCTATGTATTTATGGGCATAAGCAACCAAAAAAACAGTATATGTACATAATAGAATCTCCCACAATACCCTTGGGAATAAGAATCCAGAAGAGATGTTTACCGGAGAAAAGACTGAAGTCAGTCACCTAAAAATATTTGGTTGTCTAGTATACATACACATTCCCAAGGAGAAAAGATAAAAGCTAGACCCTTCAGGAAAGAAGGGATTGTTTGTAGGATATAGTGAGCAATCAAAATCTTATCAAATCTATATCCCATGATATCATCAAATTGAACCAAGTAGAGATGTTACTTTTAACGAAGTTACAACTTTCATAAAATCAAGGAAAGACAAAGAAGATGAAGATGAGCATGAAACTCCTAGAGCTGCAGAAGGTTCTAATCCAGTCAGAAATGAAGAGAAAGAACATATGCCTGAGGATCATGACACAACAGAACCTTAGAGACATAAAGAACTTCCCAGTGAAATGATGTCATGCAAAAGAAGGTCTTCCTGCGCTGGAGAAGTAATTAAAGAAGCAAAAAGACATGGTGTCCCAGAAGGAACCACCAGAGAAAGAAAGAATCCAAATCCATACCCTAGCTATGTGGATTTAATGTGCGATCTCATTGATAAAGATCCAACATGTTTTGAAGAAACAATAAAGCAGAAGGAATGGGTAGATTCCATGGTCAAGGAATACCAATCCATTATAAAGAACGACATATGGGAAATTGTACCAAGACCAAAGAACAAGTCAGTGGTATCCTCAAAATGGATCTACAAGAAAAAAACATTCAACAGACGATAGTATAGAGAAGTACATGACAAGATTCGTAGCTCGTAGATTCTTTGAAAAGGAAGGAATTGACTATGAGGAGACCTTTGCACAAATATCTAAGTACACCTCAATTAGAACCATCATTGCTTTGGAATCCAAAATGAAGTGGAAGTTACATTAGGTGGATGTAAAGACAACCTTCCTAAATGGATTGATAGAAGAAGAAGTATATATCGAACAACCACAAGGTTTTGAGACAGATGATCAGAAAACTCATGTATGCAAAATCAAGAAGGAATTGTATGGATTAAAGCAAGCACCTAAAGCATGGTATGGAAAAATTGATGGATTCCTGATGAGTTTGGGCTTTACCAAGAGTAAAGAAGATTCCAATCTCTACTATAAAGTTGAGGGTGATGGACTTACGATATTACTACTATATGTAGATGATATATTCTTGACAGGTGAAGATAATCCCATCAACGAATGTAAGAAGAATCTCACTACAAAATTTGAGATGAAAGACCTATGCCTTGAAGTATGGCAGTATCCAGACAATATTTTCCTAAACCAAGGAAAATATGCAGTAGAAATCCTAAAGAGATTTGGGATGATGGATTGCAAGTCTATGATTACTCCAATGACAACAAATTTGAAGATATTGAATGATGAATGATGAATATATGTTTTGCTGTAAACACTCTAAGTCAATATATGGTGAATCCCAGTCATATTCACCTCGTAGGAGCAAAACATGTGATGAGGTACCTAAAGGGGACTTTAGACTATGGTCTCAGATATGCATCAAATGGCAGGATAAGATTACATGGATTTACAGATTTAGATTGGACAGGAAATGCTGAAGATAGAAAGAGCACTTCAGGATGTTGTTTTAGTTTGGGATCAGGCATGATCTCATGGTTCAGTAGAAAGCAGTCTAATATTGCACTTAGCACGACATGAGCTGAATACATTGAAACATGCTCAACTTGTAGCGAAGCAGTATGGCTTCGCAAGATGTTGACATGATTATTTGATGCACACATAGATGTGGCTGATATCCATTGCGATAATCAAAGTTGTATTAAGATGACAAAAAACCCAGTGTTTCATGATAAGACGAAACATATCAAAGTTAGATATCATTACATTCGAGATATGGTACATAAGGGAGCTATAAATGTCAAGTATGTTCCTACAAAGGAACAAGTGGCAGATGTGTTGACTAAGCCTATGTCTTGTGTAAAGTTTGAACACTTTCAAGACAAGCTTGGCATATTCCTAAAGGACCCCCCTCAAAAGAGGGAGTGAAGAAGATGGTTGAAGGTTGCAGTGGTGTGGTAGCTTAGCCTAGGGTAGGGTAGGTCTGGATAGGCTTGTTGTCCTAAAAGGGTTAGTAATTCAAATGAGGCCTACTGATCCTATGGGGATTAGTATGCTTGGATAGGTCTATTTAGCTCGAAAGGGTTAGTAAGCCAGATAAGGCTTGTTGGTCCCTAGGGATATCCATATGTCTAACTAGGCTTGTTGACTTGAAAGGGTTATTAAGTTAGACAAAATTCTTGGATGGATCTACCAGAGAACTCACCAAGGTACTGCTCCAACATGGTTAGTGGGAAGGAGGTAGTATCAATATTCCTATACTGATGTGGCAGGTTCATTATTCTCATACTAATGTTCAGTATTTTTTATACTGATGTTAATGAGATAGTTTCAATATTTCTATGCTGATGACGATGATGTTCCAACATCTCTACGTTGATAATGCAGATGATGATCTAGTAGTTATTGATGATGTTGCTTTAACGCTAATATGCTAATGATGTTGTTTTTGTATTTACATACTGATGTTGCAGACGATGGTCCGGTATTTACATACTAATGTTGCAGATGATGATACACTATTTACATACTGATGTTGCAGATGATGATCCAATATCTACACATTGATGTTGCAGATGATGATGATGATGATGATGCAGATTCAGTATTCACATACTGATACAGTTCTAGATTGATGATGAAGATGCATGATGGTGTTCCAAAGCTTGCTATGACATATAGAGACTCACTAGTCAGATGTATAGTTGCCGTAGTGGTTGATACCTTGGTTGAATACCTTCCTAGTTAAGAGGGAGTGTTAATGTATTGTAACTTCTGAATATATTCCAATTGTATTGATTGTATTCCTCCTTCAAGAGATGTATTTGATGTGATTGGTCATGTAAGAATCATTGAAAGAATCAATGCAAACATCTGAATGTAAGTCAGGTCAATAGTACCCAAGTGTCATTATAATAAATATTATTTTTGGTGTCTTACCAGACAAGTCGGCCCTGTCAGTTAGACAAGTTGGCCCTGCTAGGTTTAGGTCAAGTTAAGAGACAAATATAATTAGGGAGGTGCCCCCCTTCATTTGTACACACTCACTCAAGCAAGTTTGCAAGAGAGAGAGGCAAGTGCGCCAGAAAGAAAGGGGAGGTCTGGTTGAGTTCTATATTGAGGAAGTTTTGAGGGGTTTTCTCCCTTGTAGTTTCCCTGAGGAAAATCTTTCTGTTCTTTGTGTTACTGTGCTTGTTGTTATTTTAGTGATCCTACTATTGTAATTTTTTTTAGAATATCATCTAAGGAATTAAGAAAACTTAACATACATGGTTCCAATCTCCATCCTGCAACTATTTATGTTCCTAATCCAGTTGAGCAAATTTATTTACCTCCAAAGAGGAAGATACCTCTAGACATCAAATCAAGTTCACCTACTTGATTTTGGAGATTATTAATTTTAGGTTTCCTTAGATGTCCATTTTTGAGGGAGGGTTTTGTTCCCATGAGGGTTTCACTATTTCCTTAGCTTACATGGATGAATAATGTAAAGGGTTCCCAAAGGCCTAGTTTCCTAGGTGCTATATCTTTGATTTAATCAACTAAATTCAAGCTTAAGGGGGAGGGGTGTTGGAATATTAAAAACCCACCTATAGAATTAGGAGATGATTATTAATATTTTTTTATTAATTTCCTAGGTTCTATACTAGGTAGTTAACCATATTCAACCACATTTTGACCCACACTTGCCATAATTAGCCTATGGAGTGCACTTAGCTTGATCCTCGATAATATTCTACTACTTTATTGAAAGGTCACATTCCTGCTTTATTACAAATGTTGTCCAAATTTTGCTACTTTTCAGTGGATTAGGATAAAGTTACTCACATGGAAACTATCCTCTTTTATGGTCAACCCATCCTCCATGATTTTCTCTCCAAAATCCATGATTATAAATATTTTCCACCACTCATTAGCTGACTATACTATTTTGTCTAATTCTTGATGTGTTTGATAGATTAGGAAAGTGCTCTTGACACCTTTGGGGTTTTTTTTCCTTAAAGTAAGCCAACTTTATGAGCTAGTTTGAGTTGCCTCTTTGGAAATTTGATTATCCTCTATGAGGATTTATTATTTATGTAAACTCATTACTCTTTAATGAATAAGATAGAGATTATTGAATTTCATTCTTCATGTGTGAATTCTTGTTCTTCTTTATTCTAATTCTTTGCAATTGTTTGTGAGGTTAATTGTGTGCCTAGATCCTTAGCTTGTTTATGAAATTATTTATGCCATCAAGACTTTAGAATTTCCATACATAATGTTATTTTACAAACTTAATTTTTTGAAACCATATTCTTTGGAAATAATGTGTTATGGACACAATAACATTGTAGGTCTTGTAACAAAAAGGGTATCATGGATGTAAATGTTGTGGACCTTCAATAAAGGCCAGGTGGTCCAACCACCTATGAAATGCAATGTATGATTGTTTAAGTACGTTCCTCCTAGATGAACATCATTATAAAATAGTAGCATCTCATTTCAATGGTAAATCAGAGAGAATCCAAAGACCTTAAATAATGACACCGACACACTGGCTTAGGGCAAATGGCACATAAAAGGATAAGGAAATTGCAGAATTGTTTGATTCAAATGGGGAACCTATGTTTGATGATCCTGAATTTTTGACACCTATGTTGAGAAAATGTCCATTTGGATTAAAATCAAATCTTTGTTTTATGAGCTTCCATATTGGGATCATTTTAAGATTGCCCACTTACTAGATCTCATGCATATATTACAAAATGTTTCATCTTTTTTTCTGGAGGCACATATCATCAAAAAAATTGATAGATTGGCTAATAGGAAAGTTCCCATTTCTTCAAATACTAAAAAGAAACATTGGCCAAGAAAATAAAGTAGAGAAGAGGCCAAAACCTCTTGGTCTTTTAAAGAAGGTAATGTCCCATGGATTTTGGAGAAAGATGATATTTCTATGGAAAAGGATGTTATATTGTGGGTCGAATCTACAATGTTGCTTCATTGAAGAAGAACAATTGTTAGGTTGAAATCACATGAAAATATGAACCTTCTGAGGATATGTATGTAAATTACATGCTTCTTTTTAATGTAGTGTAGGTTATAATATGGTGTGCATTCGTAGTTTTATGCCAATTAATTTTGTATGTTTTTAGCTTGTAGTGCCATTATTCTTTGCTCATGTGTGGTTGTGTGAAATATTACTTCCCCTAATACCTATGATAAACCATATCCAAATTAAATATATTTGTACTTTGGATTACATCATTGATATTCACTTGGCTAGCATTCCATGGTGGTGTCGAGAGATCAGTGAGATTGTTTGTATGTTTGAGAAGGAGTTACCCACAAGTTTCATGGACTTATAGGTCCATATTCTAATTCACCTAGATGAGAGTTTATTATATCTAGGGTGGTCTCATGTTGTTGGATGTTCTTCTTGGAGAGGTCCATGAAAAAATTTGAAGGGGTTTACTAAACAAAGGCAAAAACCCCAAGGGGTCTATGATAGAGGGGTACATAGTATATGAGTCATTCTATTACATTAATGAATACATTAAGCAAATGAAGGACACACCAGACATAATGGTTTGGGATGACTAATGGGATGAGGACAAAAGGGAAGGGTAGCTACTCCAAATGAATGGAAAAAGGCACATGATAAAGAGTAAGTCATTTATCTCTTGTCAATTTTTTATAGAGTAATTGTCTACACTGAACTTGATAATATATATTTTTTCTCATGCTAATCATTTTCATTTCATTTTTTTGGTAGTAAGAAACATTATATTACTTCATATCAAAAGAAACATTACAATAGTGTGCTGGTGGTTGTGTGATCAAACCATCAACATATTTTCAGTCTTAGACCACAGTACTAGTGTAGAAATTCAGTCCTGCAGTAGATTAATTTCACTCACAGCAATTAACAATTGATCATGCAAAATTATCAACAATGGAGACCGAATATGGAGCTGTAACACAAAATTATATTAACTGAGTGTACAATAGCCAACCCTGTAATAACATAGGCTGCTGAATATATAGAATACATGAGCAAATCGAATGCATAAGGAAGCATCCAAATCTAGCATAAAGCAGGCTTACCCAAAATAGGCAAATCCCCATAGGTGTAAAAAGCTGATCCCAAATCTATCAAGGACCCCACGAATTAGCAAGGGTGCATGGGTAAGCTAAAGAGGGGTCAAATGGCAGATCATACATGCTTTTTCATGGAGGAAAGAGTGGAGGAGGAAGAGGAAACAAAGCTGATTCACCTCACCTAGTCTTGCTTTCCTATGTGCCTTAAAACACTGAAAAAGTAGGCAATAAAGCAGAAAAAGCAGAAGGGCGCCTAGGAGGCCAGGAATAAAGCAGATTTGATTCCTAAGGCTTTCCCAAGTGCTCCATGAGTCAATAATTGCAATTTTGACCTCTATGGATAGGCAATTGACAACTTGCACATGGTGGGACTCATGGACTAGGCAAATAAGACAAAATAAATGAAATAATGTCTAAGTGGGTAAATACTATGGGTTGATTATTCTAACACCCCCCCTTAAGCCTGACTTTATGAGTAATAAATCAAAAATATAGGGCCTAGCAACAAGGCTTAGTCACCCTTTTACATACTGCAATGTCCATACAACCAAGGAAAGAAACAAAACCAACTTGGGAAAATCCTCCCTTAAACATGGACTATAAAACAAAATTGTAGAATCTTGTCTCCACTCATGCTTTGACAGCATGATCAGCAATCC